>CM061032.1:61361346-61876346 GCA_030763125.1 Hippophae gyantsensis | reverse complement strand
CAAGCATCAGCTTCTTTCCCCGCCATCGCCTTATCAAGAAACCTCAAACTATTGATCCCTTTATGAGCTCCTGAATGTGATCTTTCAATTCTTGGTGTTGTAAGCTGATTCATCATAGACTCATTAATAGTAGTCATTACTTTCTTTACAATTCTATTGTTTCTTTTAAAATATTTCTCATTGGAAACTTCGTTGGTTGTGCCTTTTGATTCATCATTCATAGCCAAATCTTGTAATTGATCAATTTGAATGCTTTCTAACATCCATCTTGATGAACTTGAATTATCTTTGCCTTTACATTCTGATAAGTTCATTGTCACAATGTATTTTAATACAGATCAATAATCTTTTATTCTTTGTTAATTAGAATTAAAGATTGATGATCTGGGTAGAGGATATTTTCAGAGAAAGATCTGAATGGGCCAAATTGGGTTGAAAGAGGGAAGAGTTTTTGTTGAAAATTTAGTTGGTTTAATTATTTGTCTAATATTAGAGCATACAATGTTGTTATATTAGTACAAGAACCTTTTTGTTTGAGTTAACTAAAAGACAAATCTGAAACAGGTATTAGTTTTTTCTTCTTCTTTTTCATATTATTTTATGGATTGCAACTTGTAGGAACTTTTTTCTTCCTCCTTTTTTTTTTCAATTAAGATTCTAATCATACGTGTGTTATTTTGTTTCATTATATATAGTGCATTTCTACTCTCTTTTTGTTTTTTTATCCTTATTTTTCTTTGATTTTTTATCTTAACCTTTTATTTTATATCTAAGTATTTAATAAATTTATAATTATTAATATATTATATTTTTAAAATAATATTTAAATTATTTAACATTTAAAATTATATACATATATCAAGTAATAATAAACAAAGATATGAAAAATATAAAGGGAGAATCCAAACTCTTTTTTGTCGATGTAGTTGTTGAGGCTTATTGTCGTTTGTATGTGTCGTATGAAAAGCCCATGTTAGCTAAAAATAAGTTATTGTATTTTCAGCAAAAATTAATAAATAATGAAAGAAAAAGGAAAATGACAAAAAAAAAACTACGAATTCGATTATCTATATTATTAGTTTAATTTTTATCTAATAAATTTTAAAAACAAGTATAATTTTTGGTGAAAACTGAACATGAAACAACTGGTACGATTCATGCACGATTATATTGATAACTGTACCTGCCCGTATCATAAATTAATTATATTTATTTAATTAATTAATATATTTATTAAATTAAATTATATATTAATTAATAATTATAGTTTATTAAGAAATTCTTTAAAAAATTTGAAAAAACGTTTTTTTTTATATTTTTTAATAATTGTCTCGAATCGTTACCTATAGATAAAAAATCATCCTCAGATGATCATAACGATTTTATGTACATATTTTATAATTCGATCACATGATAATTATATCAAAAACTATCTTTATTCATATCCGTGCTCATTCTTAGTTGCATTATTCCCGTAACTTTTAAAAATGTGCAGCTTAGTATAATAGCTTGTAAGACAAGTAGTTATAATCCATTAGCTTTCAAAACTTTCAATTTAAATACAATTTTATATAATAAAAAAATTATAGTAATAAAATTAGAATTTAATTAAAATAATAAAAATATTTTAAAAAATAGAATTTTTTCTTTCTATTAATTTCATGCAAAAATCACCACGACAAGTTAGAAATTCATTGCCAACTAGATTGGCTGCAATCGTCACTATTAATTTTCTCTGAATTTTTAAGAAATAGTCATAAAATTGATTTTTTTAGTTTAATGTCTAATGTTATATTTATACATTAAAAAGAAGAAACTAGTCGTTATTAAACTAGATATTAAACTAGTCGTTACTAACTAATTATTCTCAACACTTTCCCTCAAGTTAGGCGTGTAAATATCGGTTAACTCTAACTTGCTTAAATTTTCTTTAAATGATTTCGAATCTAAACCTTTGGTGAAGATGTCCGCCAATTATTTTTCAATTCTCACAAATAGAGTTTCAATTTCCTTTGCTTGATTTTTTCTCGAATGAAGTAACAATCCACTTCGATGTGTTTTGTTCTCTCATGAAACACCGGATTGGATGCTATATGTCGCGTCACTTGGTTATAGCAAAACATCTTCATTGGTTCTTGAATTTTAATTCTGATATCCAAAAGAAGTTGTTTAATTCAAGTTAGCTCACTTGAGGTTGATGTCATGGCTCGATATTCTACCTCAATGCTTGATCGTGCCACAACATTTTAATTCTTGCTTTTCTATGTGACTAAATTTCCGCCTACAAACGTGCAAAAACTAGTGGTTGATTTTCTATCAAAGCTACCGGCCTAATCTGCATCATGAGAATTCCTTTACTGGGTGTCCCTTTTAAATATTTTAAAATTCTATGTATAACCTCTAAATGTGGTGTTCTAGGTGCATGCATAAATTTACTAATTTGGCTTACCAAAAAAGAAATGTTTGGTCGGGTTATCGTTAAATTAATTAATTTTATTACAAATCTTTGAAATTGACTTATGTCTTCTAAAGGTTCGTCATCCTCAATATTTAATTTTCATTTACTATTTATTGGTGTAGTTATTGGTTTATTCTTTAATTTATCAGTTTCTTTCAATAGGTCAAGTGTATATTTTCTTTATGAAATAAAGAGTCTCTTGGGTGAATGTGTTATTTCTATTCCTAAAAAATATTTTAGTAAACCTAAGTCTTTGCTATCAAAATTCTCCTTTAATTGCATTTTCACTTTTTTAATTTCTTTCATATTATTTCCGGTAATTATTATGTCATTTACATATACTAGAATTATGGTTGTGAAGGTACCATAATTTTTGGAAAATAATGAGTGATCGGCATTACTAATTTTAAAATCACAATAAATTAAATAAGAGTTTAGTTTTCCATACCATGCTCGTGGAGATTGTTTTAGTCCGTAAATGGATTTTTTTAACCTACACACTAGGTTATAATTGTTTTCTTTTTTATGACCAGGTGGAAGTGTCATATATACCTCTTCTTCAAGCGTTCCTTGGAGAAAACATTCTTGACATTCATTTGATGTAAGGTCCAATTTTGATTTACTGTTATGGAAAATAAAATCCTAACGGTATTCATTTTGGCTATGGGTGTAAATGTTTCTTGATAATCTACACTGTAGGTTTGAGTGTAACATTTTGTCACTAATCATGTTTTGTACCTTTCAATAGTACCATCACTATTAAACTTAATTTTATAGACCCATTTGCATCCTACGTGTTTCTTTCCTTCGGGTAGTTGTACGACTATCCATGTTTCGCTTTTTTCGAGTGCTCTAAGTTCTTCTTCCATTGCTTTGCACCATACTAGTTGACCTATTGCTTCCTTATAGTTATTTGGCTCATTTTCTTTGGAAATTAAGGTCAAATAAGTCTTATATCAGGGTGTAACATTTTCATAAGACAAATAATTTTGGATAGGATATTTTACCTCATATGTTACAAAATCTCGTAATCTAGTTGTAGGTTGTAGAGTTCGATTAGACCTTCTCAATTGTATTATTTTGATAGTACCATCTTCTCCCTCACTTTGAGAAGTTTCTTCCTCTTCGTTCTCATTGATTATTTCATTTTCATTTACTACTACCATATTTCCTTCTCGAGAATAAAAAAATGGAAATGTAAATTCGTTTGGTTTCTCTTAGTTATTAGTCTTTTTTTTTAGTGTTTTGTAATATGACTCATTTTCTTGGAATGTCACATCTCTTGAAATGTAATATTTTTTGTTAATTGAATCATAGCATTTATAACCTTTTTTTTAGATGAATACCCAAGAAAATAGTTTTGATTGATATATAATTTAACTTATGTTGTTTATTTTTGTGCACATAATATGTACATCCAAATACCCTTAAATGACCGATGTTGAGTTTTTCTTGTTAAAAGATTTATATTGTGATTTTGAAATTCAAATTCATACCTAACAATCTACTAATTAAATATGTTATTGTAAAAAGATGGAGAGAAAAAGAAGAGATTAAGAAATTTATTTTAATTTATATATTTGATTTAAATTATAATTTAATGTTTTTTATTATTTTAATTAAATTTTTGTTTTATTAATTTAAAATAAATTTCAATCTTACCCCTAACAATTTTTTTTTTATTATTATTTTTGCAAAATTGTACTTAAATCACACTTAAGTTAGTAGACTAAACTTGTTTAAGTAATAAGTATCTTTTAAAATAATTACACTGCATTTCTCTGACTATTAATCCATTGAAGGCCTGGCTTAATTCACAAAAGTAATTCTTTTCATTTCAAGTCGAATGAGTTCGTAAAGACTCCTACCGATAACAGTCATTTTTCTCTCATTTCAAGTTATACTTATAAATCATATTAAAATATTTTTTGATCTAAAAAAAGTTAAATTGAGTTCTCAACTTATCAAACATGATGAATTGAATGTTAAATGATTAATTACGTATTATATTTACAATATGTAAGATAATTTATAAAAATACAAAAAAATTATTTTGTTACAATTATATTCACAACGTTAATGTAACGATAAAAATATGCATAATTTTAGACATGATTATATATACGTCGTGACAATAATTATAACTTTAAAAATAAATGTTGTTAAATATGTTTTTATCAAACATAATTACAATAAATTAAATATTTTAAATATTTTTATAAATTATCTTTTATATTATTACGAATATAAAACGTAATTAGTATTATTATAAAAATAAGGTAAACTATTCATCTGAACATACGTTAACACATGAGTTGAGTTCTCATTTGAACTCGTGAGAAGTATACTTTTTCATTCACAAAACATTATAGAGAACATTTTTGTTTAACTTTTCAAAAAGTAAAAGAATTATGGGATTAACTCCACTTCACGTATGTTTTTTTTTTTAGATTAATTGAGTTTCACTTTGAAGGGGGGAAAATACTAAATATGCTTACTTTGAGCAGTTACCATTAATAAATTTCTAGCTACAAAAATTTATTTTGGAAATTATTTTGTTTAACCGTCATCAATGGTCCATGTCCTTAGCTTTATAGCTCGGTTGACATTTTTTTATGTTCTAAGATTAAAAATTAATTGAGATTTAGATACAACATTTTATGTTCCGCTCAAAATATATACATTCGCATCAGTCAAAAAAAAAAGTTTGAAGTTTAATTAAGTGCATGAACTCCTAAATTGTTTCTACTATCTTTTAAATATTCATAACAATGGCTTGTATTAATGAGTAGAGAAATCAAGTCAATATACATATAAACTTGTATAGATACATCCACGTGAAAGGAAAAGAAAATAAAAATTAAAATTTTAAGTACAATTACATTTGATAAATTCATCAAAAAAAATATTTTTGTGATTAAAATTTAACAAATTACGTAACTAATTTCTAACCACATAAAAGATAGGTAATGTTTTTGGCTTAGAGAAATACACCAAATAAGATAAGCAAAGCAAAGTTAAAGGAACAATTTATTTTGATGAAATATAGTGTTGTGTGTATAAGAAAGTGGAAGAGAATATTTTAGAAAAATATTTAGGATATTTTTTCAAAAAGAGTGACAAAATAGTGAGTTTGAAAAATACTTATATATCATTATTTTGAGTTTATCTCAATTTGTTGTATTATCTCTTACTTTGTACCCATTAATTTTATTAATAGAAGAAATAAATTTTAGAGTTTGTCCCGTGGACGTAACCCAAATTAAATGATGAACTACGTTAAATTGTCGTTATTATTATTTTACTTTGTTGAATTTATTTTATTTGTACCCGTTATGCCCCAACAATTGGTATCAGAGTCGATCTAGTAAAATTCTTAGTATACTCTTTGGTTGCAACATAGACTGATATGCTACATCAGAAAAGATTTTATTAGATTAAAGACGTATTTATTTGTAGAAAAAAAAACACAACGAAAAAAATGTCAAGCCAGAAGGTAGATATTAAGAAATTTAATGACAATAATAATTTATTTTTATGGAAAAGAAAGGTGAAGGATATTTTAATTCAACTAAACAGGGAGAGAGATTCAGAAACACAAACCCTTTATCAAAGAGTCCAGAGGAAGGAGACAATACAAAGAATAGAAACCCAAAAGCAAGAGTAGAGGCAAATAAAAAAATATGCTAATGTTGAATGCCATCACTGTAAGAGGAAAGATCACATCAAGAAATTTTTTCAGGTGTTCAAGAAGGAACAGGAAACGAACAAATGATAGTAGTGATGATGAGCAAACAAATACCATAGATGAGTTCAATATCGTTTATGATGAAGATTTTGTCAATCTTGCATCACACGAGACCAGTTGGGTGATTGATAGTGCTGCTACAATTTACGCTACATCGTGTAGAGAATTTTTCTCATCATACACACCTAGAAGTTTTGGTGTTGTTATAATGGGAAATGAAGGCCTATCAAAGGTTGTTGGCAGATGAGATGTTTTCTTGGAAACAAAGAATGAAACCATACTATTTCTGAAGGATGTCAAGCATATTCCATATATGCGCCTGAATTTGATCTCTATATGCAAACTTGCAAATGAAGGATATTGCAGCTCCTTCATTTATGACAAATGGAAACTTACAAAAGGTTTCTTAATAGTGGTTAGAGGTGAGAAGCATACAACTCTGTATATAATGCAAGTGAAGCTCTCTACCGACATAGTAAATTCCATGGAGAAAGACAATGCAGTTGAATTATGGCATAGGAGACTCAATCACAAGGGTGAAAAAGGTATGACAAGTCTAGCCAGGAAGAATATACTGCCCGGAATGGATGAAGTACATTTGGAGAAATATGTTGATTGTCTAACAGGAAAGCTAAAAAGAGTTGCTTTCAAGAGTTACCCTTCTTCTAGAATGAATAATATTTTAGATCTGATTCACTCATATTTGTACAGATCAATGCCAAAGTCACTTAGTGGTGCTAAATACTTTGTGACGTTCATTGATGGTCATTCAAGGAAGACATGGGTATATCTTCTGAAGACAAAAGATTAGGTACTAGATGTATTCAAAGAATTTCATATCTCAATTGAGAAACAAATTTGAAAAAAGCTTAAGTGCATTTGGACAGACAATGGTGTAGAATACACATGACCTTTTCATGCTTACTGCAAAAAAGCATGGTATTCGATATCAAATGACACTTCTAAAGACACCGTAGTTGAATGGCTTAGCTATGAGAATGAACAAAACATTGATGAAAAGAGACAAATTTCTACTCTCACATGCAAAGTTGCCTAAAATTTTTTAGGGTGAAGTCATACTCACAGTTGCACATGTGTTGAATCTTTCACCCTGTACTCCTCTCAAGATGGATATTCTAGATAAAGTTTGGTCATGAAATGATGTTTTCTCTGATCATCTATGGGTGTTTGGTTGCAAAGCATTTGTTCATATCCCCAAGGATGAGAGATTCAAACTTGATGCCAAGACAAGGCATTGTATTTTTATTGGCTATTGTCAAGATCAATTTGGCTATAGATTTTATGATCCGGTTATAAAAAGACTTGTTAGGAGCCGTGATGTTATATTTGTTGAAGATGAGACCATTGAAGATAATGCCAAAATGAAAAAAATGATGTTCTTAATTCTAATGGTGGCTCATCATAATTAGAATTAATTCCTCCAATATCAGTGTCAAGGCAAGTTGGAGATGAAGACCAAGTTTATCCACATAATGAAGATAATGCTCCCATAGAAGTTGGTTCTAAAGACGAGAGAGATGATGATATTCATTATCCAGCACCAACACATGTGGCTTCTCCTGATCCATTGAAAAGAAGTGATAGACTGAGACGACTCTCTACCACATATCCTCCAATTGAGTATGTAACTTTCAATGATAGGGAGAACCTGAGAGTTCTACCATGGATGATGAATACAAACAAAAATAGATTAAAGCCATGCAAGATGAGATGAAGTCCTTGCATGAGAACAAAAAAATTGAGCAGATAAAGTTGCCCAAAGGGAAGAGGGCTTTGAAAAATAAATGGGTGTTCAGGGTGAAGCATGAAAAACACAGTTCTAGTTCACGATATAAAGCCATACTGGTTGTCAAGGGATTCATCCAAAGAAAATGAGTTGACTTTGACAAGATTTTCTCACTTGTTGTGAAAATGACATCTATTTGTATTGTGTTGGGGTTAGCAGTAAGTCTTGACCTAGAGGTTGAGAAAATAGATGTCAAAACTGTCTTCCTACATGGTGACTTGAAATAAGAGATATACGTGGAGCAGCCAGAGGGTTTCAAGCAAGCAAAAAGGAAAAATGATTATGTTTGAAAATTGAAGAAAAGATTTTATAGCTTAAAACATGCACCGAGACAATGGTACAAGAAGTTTGGGTCTGTTATGGGGGAGCAAGGCTACAAAAAGACTACTTCAGATCATTATGCTTTTGTGCAAAAAACTTTTAATGATAATTTCATTATTCTTTTGCTCTATGTGGATGATATGTTGATTGTTAGTCGGAATATTTCCAAAATCAATAACTTGAAAAGGCATTTAAGTAAGTCTTTTTCATAAAAGAATTGAGGCTAACAAAGCAGATTCTTGACATAAGTATTATTAGAGGTAGAGGCGCCAAGAACTTTTTGAATCCAAACAATCTCACAAATAGTTAAAGCCAAAGTTCTAAACTCAGCTTCTATGGAAGATCTTGATACCACCTTTTACTTACTGGAAGTTCATAAAATCAAATAGTGACAAATGTATATACAATACCCTCCCGTGAACCTCCTGTCATCATGACATGAGGCCTAGTTAGCATTAGTATAACCCGTGAGAGTAAGATGCTTGGAATGATACAATATAATACTATAGTGAGGAGTTCCTTTAGAATACCTCAAAAGCCTCTTTACAGCCACCTAGTGAATGTCAGTAAATGAATGAAGAATTTGTAGAGATGAAGTAAGTGTTGATGTGTTTGAAGCTCCTATGATCTTTTGTGATAACATAAGTGCTAACTATCTTGCTAAACATCCTATTTATCATGCTAGGAAAAAGTATATAGAGGTAAACTTCCATTTCCTAAGAGGAAATTTATGGTTGGCTTGCAACATATTAAGTATACCCAATGTATGAACAAATAGTAGACATGATAACTAAGGCCGTAGGAAGAATCATATTTTTTTAATTGGGGACTAAGCTCTCGGTTATACAAAAACCTTGAGCTTATGAGAGGGTGTTGAGAATATTGTTAATGTTGTATTGTGCTTATAACCACATACATATACTATGAGCCTTGTGTTCATCTCACACACACTCATACTACCCAAATAACTTTATAAATACACCATGTACACCAATTGTTTTATATTGAATAAGATGATCACATTTATCTTTCTTCTCTCTTCTTTCCTCTATTTTGTTAATTTATGTTTAGTTTTTACTCTCAAAGTAAGCCATAGTATGCATTTAGTTCTTCAAATTTAAAAAGATGTTTTTTAGTCTCTCAACTTTGAGAAAATGACCAATTAAAGATAAATAATATTATTTTAATAATATTTATCAATCTTTTAATAATGAAAAAGTGACAATTAATATGAAATAAATTTTATAAAATATTTGTTAATATTTGGTTATTATTACTTTTTGTATTTAAATATTTTATTGATTTTTTAAAAATAAAAATATATATTTAAATAATTTTTTGTTAGAACATTTTTATTAATTATTTTTCCTTCAATAATTTTATACTAAATTTCACTTTTACTTTTATTAATGGCTTGCGTTTTATTACATTTTAATAACTTGATAATAAAAAAATAGTAAAATAATGTTATTTGTTCTTATTGATTCTCAAATTTGAGAGTTAGAAAATACTTTTTATAATCTGACGGATTAAACGACATTAACTTTATAATCTCAAAGATTTCTATGGTCCCTTCTTCCTATTAAATAAGGGTAGTAATATGGCGACAATAATAATTTACTAGTAACAATTTTATTCAATAGTAATCAAACTAAAATATAATTAATATTAGAGATAAAATAAACATTTTATACGATTTTATTGCTACAATAACAAAAATTATTATGACAATATCATTACCTTTAAATAATTAGAAAGTTATCATTAGGTGAAAATAATTATCAAGTATTTAAAAGTCTTAAATAACAAAGAGTTGAATTATGCAATACGATAAAATTTTAACAAGTGAATATATTTATCATTTCAAAAGGAAAATATTAGCTTTAGATTTATAAATATTTTGAGATGTCATCTAAACTCTCGTTATAAGACTATATTTCACAATTTTAAATACATATTAATGTATTCTCAATATCATTAATATCTTAAAATTTGAATTATTGTTTATATTTATGAAATTATTTTGATCCATATTTTAAGAAATCAAACAATATGAAAGAATGCACCTTAAAATTATTATAATTTTGTTGTACTATTTTCAATTTTAATTATTTAGTAACATAAATATGCATTGTCTTATATTAAAATTAATTTAATAAATTTATATTTATAATTGAAAATCACAAAACAAATGCAAATATTTGCATTTGACTAGTAGTATATAATTTTTTTCTTTTATTTTAAGAAAATAGTTCTTTTGCATATGTTTAGTGGTGTATAAACGGTATATAAATTTTTTAAATATTTGTAAAGTTTTAATGGTGTATATATATATATGCGCAAAAAAGTAGATGATTATATGCTCTAGTAGTCTTATATTTATCAAAAATCTAATTTGAACCCTATCACTTGATATTTAATGTTAATAACCAAAAATAACCCTTTCATATATATATAACAAGACTAAATCATGCAATTATTATTAGTAAACCAAACTCAATTATATTTGTGCGATTATTTTGACCCAACCTACTTTGCATTCAGATCTAACCTATTACCACTTGAGCATATCCATCAAATTTCTTCGACCATTTTTTCCCTCATTACACAATTACAACACTATTCATTGCATTATTAATATCATTGGATGGTTTGTTCGTCACCAATTCATTGTCCACGTCACTCTCATCATCATCATCATAGACATCATAACCATCTTTATCATGATCTTTGTCTTGATTCTGATCCATTGGATCGTGATCTTTCATAGCTAAATCCTTATTGTTATTTTCTTATCGTGGAGACAACCATTGTTGCTTAGGTCTCACCATTATTGATATTGAATTGATATTTGATATGTTAAATGAGGATTTTGGTTTTCAGTATATATGTCAAACTCTTTTGTGTTCAGTTTGTCATATGTCTAATTATATGTATTTATTAATGAATCTAGTTTTTTGTCATGTTAATTTGTTCTAATTATTTCATTCATGATGAAACATGACCATTGTGGAAGAATTTGATATAGAATTGATATCATGTGTGTAAAATGAGGTCTTTGGTTTTCAGTTGGATCTATGTCAAACTCTATTGTCTCTAGTTGGACATATGTCCAACTGTGTGTATTTATTGATAAGTTTAGTTTTATATCATATTAATTTATTTTAATTACTTCCTTTAGGATCAAACATGACAATTGTGAAAGAATTTGATGTGAAACTGATATCATCTACGTAAAATGAGGTCTTTGGTTTTCAATTAAACATATGTCTAATTCTATTATATTTAATTAGACATATATTCAACTGTGTGTATTTACTAATGAATTTAATTTTCTATCATATTAATTTATTTTAATTATTTCTCTCATAATCAAACATGAAAATTATGGAAGGATTTAACGTATATCATGTAACATATTAGAAAAAATTATGATTAAAAACTATGAGAAACAAATTTGAACTATAATTTGTATTTTGAACTATGTATAATTTAATTCATGTATATATACTACCTATGTAAGTGGATTGCAAATGTCTTGTGCATTATTCTTTTTTTTATATATGGTCTTGTGAATTATTTTTACATACTAGTTATGTGTTTGGTATACATGTCCTAGGATTATGTTTGTTTATTTGACTGATATATTAAGAATCTACTTTATATGAGTCTTAAAATAAGCAAACTTTCTACGATGGATTAAAATTAATACATAATTAAACTATGTGCATTAGACTTCAGTTTAGATAGTAGTTGTACCATCATGTTATGTATAGTGTAATCAAGGCAAAAAATTTAGCCATAATTCCTCTATTTTCATTGGAAACAAGGCAAAGGCTCAACAATATCATGATCATTTTGTATTTGTACAACGACATTTGATAAGGTTATTGAAAAAACCAAATCATAATCGAACTTGAGATGCAAATGCATTTTATAAGGAACATAATCAAATATAAGTAAAAAAATTTCAATACATAATCTATGGACCTATCGTAAAAATACTAAATTTCCTATTTATATGTGTTTGAAAATTAAATATGAAAGATAGCTCACAAAGTTCCAAAACAAAAATTTTATTGGACTGTAATGTGAAAGCCATAATTTTAGGGTTTCTATCGTGAGCAGCTATCAAGCCAAACCTCGTCAACAAAAATAAAGCTTGTTCGATGCTTGAAAAAGAAGATGTTAACATTATCGTTAGTTGAATTCACCACCATCATTACCGTCGAAGTAGTTACTATTTGTGAGAAGAATGGAGATTACGATTGAACATTTTAAAAAGATAAAAGGATCTCATTTAAGTTGATAATTTCATAAATGCTAATATAAATATAATAAGAAAAGACATGAAATTCGGAAGAAGAAAAAATACAAGTGAAGGATCATAATAGAATACAAGTATTGCATGGGTTCTATTTCAAATTATTTTTAAAAAATAGATTGAATATGGAATTTTTCTTATAGAAAATGTATGATGATTTTTAAAGACCCAATGACTCACCTAACACAGCCCATTAATAATACCTGGGCTGGCCCATTTAGACCAGGACTTACACAACGGTCTCCACCTTCAGTCACTTACAAAGTCACCTTCTCTGTCCGTCTCTTTCTCTCTATCTCTCTCTAATATCAAAACTCTTTAGTCTTTCCCACTCTCTTTCGTCTTTCTTTCTACCTCTGCGCACAAGCTTTCTCTTTTTCATTCGTTGCCTCTCTATCTCTGCCCATTTTAGTCTTTTTCCTTCCCATCATCTCCTTCTTCAAATCAGACGGTCCATTCCTTTCCACGTCACCACCGTCTTCTTCATCCCCCACCTTCCCTGTGGACTTGCTCTTTCCCACTACTATATATATATCTATCATATTATCGCATTAACCGCCTTGCCCTAGCTTCTAGGGTTTCTCCGATTCATCCAAAGTAAAATTTTCTCTATTTTTCTTCTCTGATCCTTTTTTCTTATTGCTTTTGGCTTTGCGTTTTGTTTGTTGATTTCGCCGTTGGAGGAGTTTGTGTTTATTCTGGTGAATGAGGTACTTTGAATTAAATTATGATCTTTTTTTATTATTATTCTATGTAATATTTTCTACGTGTGCTGTAAATTTGGTTTTCTATGTCTCTTTTTGTGTAAATAAAGACTTCTTGTGGAGAATTTGATTTTTGTATTTGTTTTTTTGGAATTTTCTTTGGAATTAGGGATTGATTTGCGTTGGCTCATGTCATGATTGGAAATTTTGGAATTCGGTAAGCTTGGGGGTGGTGTGGATTATACTGTGGAATTTGGTGATTCTTTTGTTATGCTTCATGGCGATCGAAAAGAATAACTTTAAGGTTGCGAGGTTTGATTCTGAACTTTCGCCTAGTAGTAGGAGAAGTTTGTCAAGTGATGCAGATGAGTTTCAACGGCATAGCTTTGCTGTTGAATCTGATGATGATAATGATGGATTTGATGATGCTGATTCGGGGGCCGGGTCTGATGACTTTGATTTGTTGGAATTGGGAGAGACTGGTGTAGAGTTTTGCCAAGTTGGGAACCAGACTTGTAGCATTCCTTTTGAGCTTTATGATCTTTCAGGGCTTGAAGATATTTTGTCATTGGATGTTTGGAATGAAGTATTGACTGATGAGGAACGGTTCAGCCTCACTAAGTATCTTCCTGACATGGACCAAGAGACATATATGATCACTTTGAAAGGTCTCTTAACTGGTGATAACTTCCATTTTGGGTTCCCAATTAAGTTGTTGTTTGAAATGTTGAAAGGAGGTCTATGTGAGCCAAGAGTTGCTTTGTACCGGGAGGGATTAAATTTCTTTCAGAAAAGGGAACACTACCATCTCCTAAAGAAGTATCAAAATAACATGGTTAGTAATCTTTGTCAGGCTAGGGATGCTTGGCTAAATTGTAAGGGTTACAGTATTGATGAGAAACTCCGTTTGTTGAATATTGTGAAAAGCCAGAAGATTTTGATGTGTGAAAAGATGGATGATATGGTGCTTGATTCATCAGAAAGAGAGTCTTATGAAGGGGTGCGAGGCAGCAGGATCAAAGATAGGAAACTTGTGCAGAAGATGGGTCATCACTCTCCATACTCGGTTGATTCAAATTTGGATTTTCCTTCACGTGGACGGTCATTGGCTTTGGAATCAGCAAAGTATGGAAAGCAGAATACAAAAGGTACATTGAAGTTGGGTGGATCAAAGCATCTTGCTACAGAAAAGGACCTTGGCAGAAATTCTTTTGTTTACCAGGGTTTAGATATGAATTCTAGCCCATATAATGCAGGTATGTTGCCTCGGGCTAATAACACAGCAGGATATGAGTCTGGGGCAGTCCACACAATGAGGGGTCAAATGAGAAGTGGTGATAACGCTGAAGAAACATATGGATCTGGCCTCCAGCATGATCGGGTTGGAATGAAGGATAACTCTAGGATTTTGAAACCAGGGAGAAATCATGAACTTTTGAGAGGCAATGAACTAACTTCTGACAGTTTAATGGGTGCGCCTCTTTCTTCAAAAATTGATTTTCGAGGCCATGGTAGGAAAAAGAATGGAAAATTTTTGTCAGAGACGAAGGTTGTTACTGCAAAGCCTCCTAATGTGAGAGCTGTCTATGGTTTTCCCCAAAAGACCAAGTATCCTGAAAATGTTTCAGAATTTCAAGGTGGGAAGCAGATGAAGTCTTTGAAAAGCAGACATTTGCAGCATGCACTAGGAGGAAATAGAGTCGACTCAGCTGATCACGCCGAACTATATTGGCATAATAACAGTGAGGGGGAAGCTTTTTCCACTGATTCACCCCATATATCTGATGATTGGAGCATCAGAAACAAGAAGTGGAAGACAGAGAGGGATTCTCCTGAACTGAGTTACAAGTCATATAGAGCTTCCTCCCCACAGATAAGTGAGAGATTATTGCCTTCTGAATATAGAACAAGAACCTTTGAAGACAAGATTCGAGGAAACTTTTTACATAATGGTGGACCTAACATGAAAAAAATGGGAGGAAATAAGCCATTCAGCAAAAATGAAGAAACAGAATCAGACTCATCTGAGCATTCAGATGATGATGATGAAGAAAACAATCCTGTGTTAAGGAGTAGGATGGCTTATCCCAGTGGTGTTGCGGAACCTCCTCGTTCTTTATTGAAGACTCAGCAGGGTGCTAAAAAGGTCAATTTTGTTAAGAAAGATTCAAGAGGGAATACACGAATCCTTGATGGAGTTCCATTCTCCTCTAAAAGGATAGGCATCCCTCATGACTCAAAACTGAAACAGAAAGGTAAGATGCGAGACAGCAGTCCATTTCTGGAATCATCCAGAGTTTTTGAAGATGGATATTTCTCGGGCCTGGGTAAACTTGGCAATGACAACACTGATGATGATGACATTGGTGATGATCGTGCTTACAAACTGGGCAAGAATGGCCGATTGTCAGGGGAACCTGGCGAGAGATCACACAGGAACTCATTGAAGGCCTATTCTGCTGATGTAAAACAGATTAAGGATGTTGCTCGTAAGAACTCTGTTCCAAGGCTGCATCAGCTGCAGGATTATGTTGTTGATGAGCAAGATGATTCTCTTCCTGCTCGGTTTCCAGTACATGATAGCAGGCAGGGTAGACTTGGGAAGAAAGGTCAGAACCTTGAACCAAATGCAGACGATGGTCATGAAAGATCTGATGCTTCACTACTAATATGTAACTTGGCCACAAGGAAGCGGAAAGGCAAGGGGAATGTGGTGGACATGGATAAATCATATGAAGGTAGTGACTTACAGTCTAACCACCTGCAGCAAATTGATGATTCCAATACCCCAAAGAAGAAGGCAAAGAGGAAAGTTGAAGCTGACACGAGAACCCCTGATATGGAAGCTCCAGAGCCACCCGCTCCAGAGAAAGCCATAACAGATATGGAGCTGGAAACTAAGCCTCAGAAAAAGTCCTTTACTTTGATCACACCAACTGTTCTTACAAGCTTTTCATTTTCTGTTATGCATCTTTTTTCAGCAGTTCGGTTGGCAATGATAACTCCACTTCCAGATGATACTTTAGAGGCCAGCAAAGCTATGGATGAGTGCAAGGAAAAGGAAGATGGTAGCATCAATGTGGTCTCTCCTGGTGAGAAGCTTGTGGCCAATAATTCACATTGTTCTGGGGGAGTGAGTGTTCCTATAAGTATTCAGGAAATTGTTAACCGCGTGAGATCTAAACCTTTAGATCCTTCCATTCTTGAGACTCAAGAGCCACTTCAGGACTTGGTAAGGGGAGTTTTGAAGATATTTTCGTCAAAGACTGCCCCTTTAGGGGCGAAGGGTTGGAAGGTACTTGCAGTCTATGAAAAATCAGCAAAAAGTTGGTCATGGCTAGGTCCAGTTTCTCATAGTTCATCTGATCACAATACCATTGAGGAGGTTGCATCACCTGAAGCTTGGGGTCTTCCTCACAAAATGCTTGTCAAGTTGGTTGATTCATTTGCTAATTGGCTGAAAAATGGGCAAGAGACCCTTCAACAGATTGGAAGTCTTCCTGCACCTCCTTTGCAACTGATGCAGCTCAACCTGGATGAGAAAGAAAGGTTCCGGGACCTTAGAGCTCAAAAGAGTCTGAATACTATTAGTCCAAGCTCTGAAGAAGTAAGAGCTTATTTCCGCAAAGAAGAGGTTCTTAGGTATTCAATTCCTGACAGGGCCTTCTCTTACACAGCAGCTGATGGTAAGAAATCCATTGTTGCTCCCTTGAGACGGTGTGGTGGTAAGCCAACATCAAAAGCCCGAGACCACTTCATGCTGAAACGTGATCGACCACCACATGTTACAATACTTTGTCTTGTACGAGATGCAGCTGCCAGATTGCCTGGAAATATTGGTACAAGAGCGGATGTTTGTACTTTGATTAGAGATTCTCAGTATATTGTTGAGGATGTTTCTGATGCCCAAGTTAATCAAGTTGTAAGTGGAGCCCTGGACCGTTTGCATTATGAACGTGATCCTTGTGTTCAATTTGATGGGGAAAGGAAGTTATGGGTTTATTTACATAGAGAAAGAGAAGAGGAGGATTTTGAGGATGATGGTACTTCCTCTACTAAAAAATGGAAGAGGCAGAAAAAAGATACTCCAGAGCAGGCTGATCAAGGTATAGGAATGGTTGCTTATCCGGGGAACGGGGAAAAACCAGGATATGATTTGTGTTCTGATCTCAATGCAGAGCCATCATGTGCTGATGATGGAAAGGGAATGGAACTTGGATATGATGATGCAAGACAAGATGTGAATGATGACAACATCCAAGGGTCTGAACAGGGTGACATGCACGATCATCCAGAAGTTTGGGAGTCTCTTGGCTTAAATGCTTCACATGAGAACAAAATGTTGTGTCAGGAAAATTCGACAAATGAAGATTTTGATGATGAAACATTTGGTAGAGAAAGGACTGTGGGGCTCATAAGTGCAAGCTTATTATGAGGGAAGTCTTAAGGTATTTTCTGTGACATTCTGCTTTTTCTTGAATGATATAGTCGATAGATTTCCAGAGTGAAAGATCTCTTACTCTGCTCGCGTAATTACGCATGTGCCTTCTCTAATCTGTTTTTGAACTTCCCTTTTTATTGTCAATGTGTTATTTGGATGTAATTGCATATCAGTAGATTAGAAGTTTAGATGACATTCAGTGAAAATACATGCTGGTTATTGCACGAACCACAATTTAAACTGGTTTGCAGATGTTACAATCCCCCCCTAAAAAAAATGGTACAGTTCAAGATCCTTGCCTATCAACCTTCTCTTCTTTTTTTCCTGGCTGGTTGTAATTGGTTTACATCGTTATAGTTGGTCGAATTGAAATAGAATTTCTCTGAATTAAATGATAAGAAAAAACCCATTAGATTCACTTGTTCGTTATTCACCATGAGACCTTTGATCAAAAGATTCAGTGTTTTTGTTGTACTTTGTCATTCCCCCCTTCCTTTCAATGCATTTGTTCCCCCCCGAGGGCGGCGGTTTGTGAGTCAACTTCGATGTGAAGAAGATTACTATAATGTCATATTATTGCCATCTGCCTTTATTATTAATATTAATATTATTATTATTATTATTATTATATTTGGCTTTGATTAGTTGCTGCAGACTTCTTACAAAGTAAAACATGTTTTGCAGGCTACAATGTCCAGCTTCATCAGATTTCTTCAAATTTTCCTGGTTAAGTATGTGTAGTAATATAAAAGATGAGATGTATGTTCTTGATGTGCAAGATCCGGTATATGTAGATGTAAATTGATTCTATTTGGAAATGCATAATATAAAGTTGAATCCTAAAAATTTCAGATCCAACACGTACATTAATCACACATAAATTATTTAACATTGTGCATTCCTTAAATAATAACCCTTCTCTCTCTCTCTCTCTCTCTCTCTCTCATAACTGGTCCAGATTATAGAAGAAAATAGTTTGGTGGTGTAAAATGTGATGTGTCGGTCTACAAAATTGTTGTTGCAAATAAAAAAAGAAAAAAAGGTCATTAAAAGAATCAGCAAAAAGGAGCATGAGATGTATGTTATTGTTTTGCCATATTACACATTATGTAGGGATTTACCGTGTTTGATCTAAATCCCGAATGTCGTCTAGTAGTTAAGCCTTGGTGGAATAGTAACTCTGTTTTTTACGACCGTAAGATGGCAATACGTGGCCCAATCGTTTCATTTTACAGCAAAGTATGTGAAGCAAGTTTGCAAGCTAACAACCCTATCCCTTTTTTCTTCTATGATAGTTTAAGAATTGATATTTTTAGAGTACAAAACACACAGTATATATATATATTATTTTATAATTTAATATTTTAGATTTTTTTTAAAATGAAAGTATTGATTTGACGTTAACAAAATATATTCCGGAAATAAAGAGAACCTAATTTTATTAGATGCACAACTATTATAACAGCTTATTGTGATATAAAAAGCATTTTTTTATTATAAAAATAGATAATTATCAATTGATGGTTTCTTTGCTGGAACTGGTTTATAGTAACTTTAACATAAAATGGAGTCAAAGGTGTTCTTAATAATATCATAATTATATCACAATTTTCAATAGATATAATAAGTAAATACAATTATATTTATTAATAATATTATGTTATATTAGTTGTAATTTATTATAAATTTAAGATAAATAATTTTTTTTATATAAATAATAAGAGAGTTTCATATGACCATTAGGCATCGGCAAAGTCTTGTTTGGGTAATGCAAAATCTGACTCGACTCTACCTCTTTGACACTAGAACAAAAAATTCCAGAAAATCAAGGTGACTTCAATGGATCCAAAAATGTCAAATTTTTCCTCTTGTATGAAAACATAAATTCTATTCAGGAACCGCAGTTTAACCCAATTCTATTCGGATCATTGGTTCAAACCACTGACCTATGCATAATGCTCAAACCAAAATCAAAATCACTTAAATCAATTTAATTCGGTTCAAATCCGACCCGACCCACTGCCACCCTCGAACATAAATTCTACAGTACACTCATAAAACAATTCATTAATCTAACCCAAAAAAGCTGGAACTTCGTAGTGAACTGAAGTTCACCAATAAGATACAAACAGAAAAAAAAAATCTATAACGTATTACTCCAACCAATATATTTTCTCTAATTTTCTTTTTCCAAAATATGAATAATGTAACCAAGCGACAAACATATTTATGACCCATATACTATGTACATCCCATTATCACTACACTCATATTTTTGTCTCTCAGTTAATAGCAGTGAGAGGAACTCTAGAAGAATCTCTTGCTGATTGGGCAGCCTCTAAAGCTCCTGCAATGTGCTTAACATCTCCGTTTACATGCTTAGCAGATTTTGAATCCCAAAAGGACTTCAACAATTCCTCAAATGCAGGAGTCCTCAATTCTTCTATAGACACAGCACTGGGTATGTTGAATGGTCTCTTTTTTGGGGTAGAACAAGATGGTTCATCCACCTGATCATAATAACACCAAGGTTTTAAATTCTTTAAAAAAACTGAGTAGACCAAAAAGGAAAATATAAAGGTAAAAAAGAATAGCACACGTATTAGAAGGGAAAAAAAAAGGTACATAAATATGTTTTAGGCTAAAGTACCAATTTAGTCCCATCTTTTAATTCCACTAATTAAGTCCAAAATCTTTTAACTTGATCAAGTTTGTCCGATCAAGTTTGTCCATAAAATTTTCAAACTTTGAACTACTATTGGCCAATTTGGTCCAGACTAAATTGGTCCAAAGTTGAAAGATGAATGAGTAGATTGGTCTAGTAAATTAATCAAATTAAAAAATTTAGACTAAATTGGTCGGAGCTGATACTGTGAAGGACCAAAACATTTTCTTCGGCCTATTGCATCCTCTCACTCGTAGCTTACCACATATTCGTTGAGAAGACATTTTCCTGCATTTTCAGTAATGTCTACAATCTTGTGGTGGTGACCACCCTTCAGTTCTCTCAAATCCCCACAGCAAGGACCAATCATTGAGTTCAAACTCCCACATGCATCACGATCAAGTTGCAATGAATCTGAAAGTTTTCATCATTTGGCAAAACTTTATTTCACGAGAAAAAATAAAAACCTAGGAAATTCACCCAAGTATAGTGCATCTGAAAATAGATACTAACGGTCAACAGAGGAAAGAATATCCTTGTTTGCAAGATCTGCATTTTCAAGCGCAGCTGACAAAGCACTAGAAAACCCAGCACGTAGGACTTGGTTGGCTTCCATCCCTCGCCTAACAAGAAAAAAAAAGCAAATGAATAATTTTCAGTTAAAAAAAGAAAATTAGCCAAGAAGGAAGCATGCATACCTGACAATGGAATCCACCGAAGCCACATTGCTTTTTCCGAGAGCAAGCAAAGATTCTTGAGCATTTTTCCATTGTTGTGCACCTGTTTTTGCCTTCTTCAAACTGAAAGTTTTGTTCGAGTTGAGTTAAGGAAATGAGCTGAAAAGAATAATCTATGTACAAAAACAACCCCCATGAGAAAGTTTCATACCAATTCTGAACAACCTCCTCCAGGTCTTTCTTTCCACACTCTACACCTGTGGTATCCTCCATGTAGTTTGATTCGGTTTTTTCCATGTGGACCTCCCACTTAACCTTTATAGAAGAAGTAGATTCTTGCATAGTTGACATCTCTTCCTGCAGTTTGTTGGTTCTACTTGTTGCACTCTCGCGAAGATCACCTACAGCTAGTTGTACCTAAATAGAGAAGCACAATGTTAGTATAGTACTTCGGGATAAGAGAAAGTTGAAACAGACATTACATATTTATGTAGAAGAAATTTAGTAATTAGCGTGAGTCAAAGAAAAAATAGATACCAGCTTTTTCTTCCTAGCACTTGAACTAGCTAGCAGCTCAGCTACTTTTGCTAACAATTGTCTCTCTTCATTGGCTGCACATTCCTACAAGAACACAACAAAAACAAATTTAACATCTCAATGTAAATCTTGATCCTTTAGTTTAGAGAGTTCAAGCCAAGCACCTCAAACTTCTTCTCAAATTCTGACAACTTCTGATCATTTATAGTTTGAGCTTCTTTTACAATATTGGTGAGATTGGATGCATGGATATCTAGAGTTTTGAAGAAATCCACTGTAATTTTAGAAACTGAACGAGCAGTTTCAACTGCCCTTGCATGCGCCTGGATCCAACAAGATAGCAGTTTCTCAAAATGTTAATAGTCTAAAAATCACTCTTAAAGAAAACTACTAGATCATAGACACTATAATCAGTTACAAACCTCACGCTGTTGTTGTGCATATGCAGAGAGCTTATCTTCTTGCATGTGAAGATTACATTGAAGATCATTAATTAAAGCATCAGCTTCTGAAGCAATTCTTTTGAAGAGCTGAAACAAATAGATAAATTTAAAAAGAGAAGATAAAGATTGAAGACCGGAGATAAATAGAGAGAGAGAGAGAGAGAGAGAGATGCTTACATCCTCCACTGTAGAAGAATGCTTAGAAACTTCAGAATTTAGATCGACAAACGTTGACTGAGAATTTCCTTCAAGCTCTCCAGTAATATCATCCAAAGCCTTAATACCAGTACCATACATACTTTTCAACTTTCCAAGTTTTCCACGTAGCTCTTCAGTAGCCTTAAAGTTCAAACCAAAAATTCTGTTGAGTCTGGTAAATATAATCAGAAATTACTTCAGTAAATTAATTAGTATCTTACTTCTGTCTTCGTTGTTACAAAAGAGTGCATATCTACTTCCATACTTTTCAGTTGCTGCTCCTGTTGAGTGACAGAAACAGCCACAGTCTTATGGAGGATTTCAAGCTGTTGAGTTAACTGGGACTGGAATTGCTGGATAAGAATTCTGTTTCCATCTTCAATTTTTTCCTGGCGCTCTATGGAAACAACACAATCAAATTTATCAGTGACTTTGAAAAAAAATGTTGTAAAAGTAATGTGAGACTGAATTTATATATACGAACCAATTTTGGCAAATAAACCGGACACATCTGATGCAGCATTTTCTAGTTCTGCACGAAGCTCAAATGCACGCTCAACAAGTGCTTTCTCTGAAAATTGACCGTGATAGATAATAAGTAATTAAATGATATGCAAGTGTAGGATATGTAACACATGAGAAAGACCCCACAAATCTAGTGCCAACAAGTAGCTGTTACAATTTGCACAAAGCACTCCACATTATAGTCAGTATAGCAGATAACAAGAGAGGTAACTGAAAGTCTGAAACACATGATGTTTAGCTCACCGGATTTCAATAGATGAGATATCAAAAATTCCCTCTCTTTAATTGTTGCATTTGCTTGTCTATGTTTCTCCTCAAGATCAAAAAGAACTTGCTCAGTTTCCTCGAGCTTTTCCTGAAAAACAAAGCATAAATTTGCAAGTGATGCAATTGAATGTGTGAGTGAAGGATAGCAAAAAGCATGTGGATTAACTAAACAACAGAAAGTAAAGCAACTAAATATACGGTACCTCTGTATTTTCAAGTTTCTGACTTAGCTCTGTTGTCAAGAGCTGTTGAGCATCGTAAAGTTCTTGAAGCTCCATTGTTTTCTGCTACATGTTAAGCAAAAGGCTTAATCTAATTTAATTCAACATAGGAACTTAGAGAGAAAATTAGACAAACAAAATCTTGATGGGAATACCTTGTCTTTGGAGTCAGAATCAAGTTCCAACCGCTCTATCTTTTCAGTCATTGCCTAACGTGAATGAAATAAAGATAAGAATAATGTGAATAACAATAGACAATGAAACTCAGATGGAAAAAAATTGGACCTTCTTTTCTGCCTCTTCCTGAAGATAACGATCTCGTGGAATGTATATTCCATTCTTCTCTCTTGCAGCATACACCTCTAATGGAACATAAAGAGAGGAAATCTCAAATCAATGTACAGAAGTGACAATAAAACTTATTTTTACGTATAAGATGTGGGGCAGAGAGAGAGAGCATATAGTGGAAGCAGTAAGAACCTTGCTTGAGCCTGTCAATTTCAGCATACAAATCCTTGATCATGGCAGACTTCATCATCTTCTGATTGATCTGAAGAGTGATTAACAGCAGAACATGAGGACAAAAGGAAAGAATAAATCTTCTTTCATAGCATCATTAGCAAGAGCAAAGATAAGAAAGACAACAGAAACTGAAATTGAACGTGTCCTCTATCTGACATTTTACTGACCTCTGGTTTGTTCTTTATGTTTTTAGCACGGTGAGCATAATCAAGGGTGCTGAGCGTTTCTTCCAGACAATGAATGGACGGGGATATTGTGGCAATTATGCATGTTTTTGTTTTCCCTCCCAATGAATCCCTTAACAATCTTGTTAGTTTGCTATCCCTGATGGAGCCCAAAAACATAGTTATTAAACTGCATCAAGATCTTATATAAGAAAGGTCATACTCCACACCTGTAAGGAATGTGGCCAGAGTGCTCAACCAGTGCATTAATAACACGGCCAAGGGTAAGTAAGCTTTTATTTATCTCTCCAGCTTCCCTCGCTCTGCCCTGCAATTAAAGCATTTCATCAACCAAATGCAGGAGCTGAACTTTTAAGGTTTGAGACTTGAATTAAATTCCTGCTTTGAACACAGTTGATACATGTGTATTAAGATTCTTTCAGAAAGAAGCAGTCAATGTATGCATTCTATACCTCTCTGGCACCAGAACGAGAAATGTTTTCAGAACCAGCAAGGTCCACTAGATTCAGCTTTCCACATTTGATCATCTCTTCACCCTCAGGTGTACATTCTTTGATGTGAATTGTGATTGAAAATATCGAGTGAGAACGACTACTTTGTTTGTTAAGGAGAGTCTCGGCTGTACGCCTTTTGGCAGAACCTTTCTCCAAAATTTTGTATATTTCATTTGCAGTGCTGACTATCTCTTCTTCCAAACCTCTTACGAAAACACCCCCTTTTCCATCCTCCATAAGAGCAATGGGTTTTTTGGATTTATCATCTATAAACTTTGTAGTTTCCTCTGAGGCCAAGAGATCTGTAATCTCTTCATTATACAACTCCAAAAATGTAACTTTCATGTTGTATTCAGCACTCTGGGCTTCTAATATATCAAATATTTGTTTAACTGCTCTAGGGATAACACCCGCATCACTAGGAAATTCTCCATTCTATAAAATAGGCAAGAGAATGCAAAAACCAATCAGAATACTTCTAATAAGTTGATCTCCTCATCCAAACAAAAATGATGATAAAATTTTGATTCATCAGAAAGCAGCAAATATTACGAAGCAAAGTCATTAATTTGAAAAAGTGGAACCTTTTTTCTTGCTCCACCTTCCATTGTGTAGGTTTTCCCAGTTCCTGTCTGACCATAAGCAAAAATAGTGCAGTTGTAGCCCTCAAGTACTTCATTTACAATCGGAGAAACAGCATGGTCATACAATTCCTTCTGTTGAGATACCGGACCAAAGACCTATACCACATTGTTGAATTTTATCATAAAATTTTCGGGAGAAACAATGGCATAACAAATAAGATAAGCATAGTTCTCTTTGCCTAGCAAGAAAGGTCAGGAAAACCCCTTGAGTTGTTTTTGCTTAGAAGACCCACAATTGCACAACAATCATTGTCCAAACACTTGCTTGCTAACCAAACAGAAAAATATGAGAGAAATAAAGTAAATTAATAAAAAATCTCTTAAAATACCTTGTCAAATCCAAAGGTTCTGTCAATCTGCTTGTTAGCTATATTCTGAATTGCAGAAACCTCCCTTCTGTTCTCATTACAAGTAATCACCACAGGAGTATGTATTCTCAACTCATCTTCACTCAGAGGCCTACATAAGACTTAGTCAGCACTTCATTGACCTTAAAACAAACTCAACGGGTCTTATCTCACCCAATTTGAACTCCAACTCACCTGCAACGAACAATGACCTGCACATTGACACCCTTGTCTTTATCATGCTTGCTACTCGAATTTGAATCCCCAGTTCGCAGATCTCGAACAGACTTGTCACTAGACCGTGGGGTTTGGGATGGTGAAAGTGTTACCAATCCTCCTCTTCTCACCTGGGACTGTGAGGATTCCATGGCCTTATCTTCGTTTAAATCTCAGAACTTTCTTAATCAAATCTGAAACCAATATAATTCCCAAATCATAATCTGAATTGTATATATACATATATGCATCAATTTAACCTAAATCCTCGTCAAAATAAGCAATGCTTCCGTCTATGATTTCCCAAGGAAGAAAGGATGAGAAAGGCAAGGGTAAAAAAAAAAAAAATTTCAAATGTGATTCAGATTGCAATTTAAGTAGATTGATTTGAATAAAAAATAAATAAACAAAAATATAATACAGCTCCATTAGCTCTGTGAAATCCAAGGTTTTTTTAACCGACTCACCGCTCGAAATTTGAACTCAACCAGTCAAACCAGTACCATCAAGTATTAACCACTGTAACTAACTCCATTTTCGCAATTCAAAACCAAAGATCCACACCTTTAAACCGAGCGATTAACCAAGAAAACAATGAACGATCAAACAAGGTATTAAGAAGAAGAAGAAGAAGAAGAGAGCACAACATGAACCAGAACAACAAAAATAAAATAAATCAAACATATTTCATCATAAATGGAGAGGAAAAAAAAACACAGAGTGACAAACACAAATAGATGGAAATTTCAGCGTTGGATCGAAAATGACCGATCGAAATCAAAATGTCAGAGATTTAAAAAAAGAAAAAAAAAATAACTCTTACCAACAAGTTCAAAAGCTGGGTTTGGAGAACGTGCTAATGAAAAAACAGAGAAATGAGATACAGAATAGATAATCTGACAACAATGGCGACGATGAATCGATGATTCTTAGAGAGAAATTACTTAACGACAGTGTAATTTTATTATTAATTTTCCATTTTTACAGGATGTTTAAATATTTATATAATAACTGCAGATAGTGAGAGCTGGGAGAGACCGAGCTTGTGTGAGAGAGAAGATATGGAAAATCGTGTGAGCGCGTGTTTGTCTATGATTTTACCAATATAAACTTTTTTCCCGAAATAAATAATCTAATCAAATTAAGCAATTTTTTTATATTTTAAAATTTAAGCTTTTTTGAAATTTTTTCAAAAATGAAAAACACATATAACAATTATTTAATTACATGTTATATCGATGCTTGTACTAGTTGCTATAAATCTCATCCCTTGATTTTAAGTTCAATTTCAAATCAAATTAAATATTTTTTTTATAGTTAATTTTATTATTTTTTTATTTCAAATCACGTATTAAAATTATATTAAATATTATTTGATAAAAAATATATCATCTAATCTTTAACTAGTTTCTAAAACTATATTTTTTTATCAAAAATTTATTTATTAACATTATATCCTAAATATATTATATAAATATAACAAAATAAAAATATTTTATAATAAAAGTAGGTCCGTTAAATTTTTTTTGTTATTTTAATAAAATAAAAATATTTAACCAATTCTACTAATCAATTTAAGAATTATGATCAATCAATTTATAAAAAAATATATATGTTTTGTTTATTCTTAAATTCGGATGGTTAGATGATTTTTTTTAAAGAAGCCCAATAGATGGTTACTTATATTTTTTTTCCTTTTAATAAAATTATTTTGTAATATATTTAATGCATATATTTAAATTTAATGTGATAATTTTGTCGGCCATATATTTTGATATGTTTATAATAAGTTTTCCTTTTAGATTTTATTCTATATATGACATTATTGTTATAGTTTTTATTGCAGTTTAAAAATTTTAAGATTTATAATTACCAATTATTATTATTGATATTAAAAGGTGAAAAATAATGTGAAAATATCAATTCCTATAAAATAAATATATTATGATAATTTAATGTATGTTTATTTTATTATTTTACGTGTTGTTGTAGTTATTTTTAATTAACAAAACTTATTTTGTCTAAAAAAACTTTTGTAAAGTATTAATATAAAAAAAGGAAAAGCATTTTTTTATTTCAATTTGAAATAATTCAAACCACCCTCACAATACAATTAATCCCTGCTAATAAAAGTCTCAAACATTTTACTCATTTGAATTCGTCCAACTTGAAATGAAAATGCATTTTTGAGCGCGTGTGTTTGAAACTTTAAGTCTCTCAACTAGTTTTAACTAGTGCATGTAGTTTTGGTTACTTTAGTTTCTATTTAAAGAAAAAATGGGGTTTTTCTATGTATTCATATTTGAAACTTTTAAGTCTCTCAATTGCATTACCAATTTTAACTAGTATATGTGATTTTAATTAATTTTAATTTCTATGAAAAGAAAAAATTAGGATTTTTTTAAATTATATTACCAGTTTTAACTAATTATATGAGGTTTTATTTTATCTTAATTTATGTGAAAAAAATGGAAAAATAAACATTACTTGTATAAAAAATTAGTTTTTGCTTAATTTGATTTTATTATTAAAAAAAAAGGACGGCAAAGGGACTGTTGGAGCTGACGGCGTCCAAAGGATCCGTTTCTTGATCATAAATTATGACCGTTGTAAACCGACAAAAGATAAAAAGCTAATATTATGGTTATTATTATTGTTATTTTTCGGAGAGATTGAAATTGAATGGGGTCGGGTACGACTAGTGATTAGGGATATTTATAAATCGATATGTACCGGAATAAATCGAAAAATTAAATTAAATTTGATCGGATTGATATTAATAATATATCAAAAAATTTATATTATTTTTTATTAAAGATTTTCAAAAATCAAAATCAAATTAGATTGAACGATTTTATAAATCAAAATTTATATTAATTAAAATCGTTTGAAATGATCCGGTTAATTTTTTTCCCCAAAACTAAAACAGATCGCTGGATATACGACTAATATCTTATTTTAAAATAATATATATTTAATTTAAAATGGTTATAAAAATATAAATTTAATGTATAAAACAAAAAAAAATAAATCTTTTTATTTTTTAAAAAAATTGTTAAATTTATTATTTTCTCCTACCAATTTTCATGTGTATTTTATTTTAAATTTTTTAAATATATTTTAAAAAACAACGGTGTATTTTTATTAAAATAAATAATAATAATAAATTTTTATATAATTTTAATATTAATTTATATCTTTAAAAAAAATTAAAATATCATATAAAGCTTTTACTTAATTCATCAATTCTTATCAAAGATCCAACTTCCAAGTAGTATTTCCCTTTGCTTTTTCGTGTATTCCTGAAATAGTCCTCAAGTTCTTTTAAATGATTACTTACGGTAACGAAATCGAGCTCGGTTATTATTATTATTTTACCTCATGTTTCTTACTTTTTAAATTTTTGTTACTTTACTTTCTAATTTATTAAAATATGCATTATAAACATCTTACTTATTTTTAAGATATATAAAAATTTATTTTAAATTAATTATTTTAATTTAATTACAATTTAAATATATAAATATAATGTACGATAATAAATAAGAAGCATATTTTTTATTAATAAAAATAATTAAGAGTTATTAATTTTTGAGTAAAAAATATATTTTTATATGATAAATTTATTATTTTTTATGATATTAAGTCACTTTTATATATTTAAATAATAATAAAAATAAAATAAATAAGAGACATTTAAGGTAGTGTGTTGGTTCACAGAATTGAATCGAAATCGAGATGGGAATGAGAATGAAATAGAATAGTATGGAAAGGAAACAATATTGTTTGGTTTGATCACTGAAATCAAGTTCGAAATCATGATTACAATGTTTAGTTTGCCACTGGAATAAAATGAAAAAAACTATAAATTACCTTAATACCCCTACATTTAGTAAAATCCAAATAATGTCATTTAATTACTATTTTTCGTCCGACAAAATACATTATTGAAATCATTATTTTTCTAAATAATTATATTTAATTTAAAAGAAAATATATTATTAAAATTATTATTTTCTAAATAGGGTTTAGGGTTTTGAGGTTTGGGATTTAGGATTTAGGATTTAGGATTTAGGGATTTAGGATTTGGGGTTTAGGATTTAGGGTTTAGGATTTAGGGTTTGGGGATTTAGGTTTTAGGATTTTGGGTTTTAGGGTTTAGGGTTTTGGGTTTTGGGTTTTGGGATTTAGGATATGGGATTTAGGGTTTAGAGATTTGGGGTTTTAGGTTTAGGGTTTAGGGTTTAAGGTTTAGGGTTTTAGGATTTAGGTTTTGGGATTTGGGTTTAGGATTTAAAGTTTTGGGATTTAGGGTTCGAGTTTAAGGTTTTGGGATTTAGGGTTCAAGGTTTAGGATTTTGGGATTTAAAAATTTGGGGATTTGGGGTTTAAGATTTTAGGATTTGGATTTAGGGTTTTAGGTTTTAGGTTTGGGGATTTTGGGATTTATATTTTTGGGTTTTGGGATTTGAGGATTTGGTTATATTTAAGGTGATGGTAAAATTGAAAAAAAAATTAAGATGAGAATGTAATCATGATTCCTAAAGAGGGGAGAAGAAATTATGATTCTTTCTCCTTTAGTAATCGATTTCATTCTGTTCTCTCTATTCATTCCAACCAAACACACAAATAAAAGGAATAAATTGTGATTCATTTATATTCACTCCAACCAAACATCATCTTATTATATTATTTTTAAAAAGTAAAAATTAAGTGTACCACTTCAAAATCTAAGTACTCTTATTAATAAGTGACAGTGACTTAATATATAATTTCATATAATATATGAAAAAAATTGTACATGCAGATTATATATTTATGTATTTCGGTAGATATTTAATTAATTGAAAAAATTAATGAAATTTAATGATTGAAATTAATTTAAAAATCTAAAGGCTTAAAAATTATAAATAAAGCTTGCATCTTCTATAAATTATAACAAGCTAACTTATAAATGAAAAAAAGGTTTTGATAATAAGTAAAAAGATATACTTTAATTTCATGATTGAAGTATTTATAATCTTGTTATTATGAAAATTTAGTATTTTAATGTAAAAATAATCCTCTGAGACCAAAAATACTTTATTTTTGAATAATTATGGAAATAAAATATTATATTTTAAATAATTATAGGAATTAAATTATTTATTTTTAATAAGTATGAAACTAAATGTTTACATTTTTTATAATAATAAGGCTATAATATTTAATTTAAAAGTTATAAAATTAAAATACTCATTAAAATATTAAGACTTATGATGTCTCCCAATCATATATAAACATGGCATATACTTATGATTTTTTTTCCAAAATATATTTACCATATTGATATATGGAAAACAAGACTGAGATTCTTTACAATGACATTGTAGATCGATTGAAAGGGATGTAACGCAGTTTGGTAGCGCGTTTGTTTTGGGTACAAAATGAAAAGAGTATTCTAAAAAAATTCATCGAATTATATGTCAATAAAGAACTAACGCCATGTTATAAATAAAAGTCTATTAAATTATAATTTCTTTAAATAATAACTCATAAAATTAAAAAAAAATTCATTGAAATTGAATATACAAATAGACTATAATTACATAATCAATTAAAATACGTAAATACATTATAACACAAGCATCATTTTAGATTGTTTTGACGTTAGCACTTACTTATCTTTCATTTAATGACTTTTATGTTTGTTTTGATAGTTACAAAAAAATATATTAATGTTTTTAACCAACTTCATTAATTCTATGATCTTGAACTCAAAGTATCATCATATCAAAATGAATAAAATAACATATCTATATATAAGATAAGATAAAAAAAAAAGTACCTAAACAATAACGAAAGCATGTTAGAAAGTCATATTATTCAAAATCTATCTAAAGAAATATCATCCTAAATTTAGATGATAAAACACCAATTTTATGGATTATTATAAAAATATATTAATATATTCAATCAATTTCATTGATTACATAATCTTGAATTCTAAAATATCATCATCATCCATGAATAAAATAAAAAAATCTTGAAGATTAGATCCAAATAAAAACGTATCTAAAGATTAATAAAAGCATACTAAAAAGTTGTGTTAGAAAAAAAAATCTATCATAAAATGTCACCCTAGATTTAGATGAAAAACACCAACTTCATATATCGTTATAAAAATATATTATTATCTTCAATCAACTTTATTAATTTTATAATCGTGGATTCTAAAGTATCATCCTCTTTAATTAATAAAATCATAATTTTGTATTGAAGATTAAATCTAAATAAAAAAAGTATCCAAATAATAATGAAAGCATGCTAAAAAGTCATATTAGGTAAAATTTATACGAAAAAATGTTATCTTAATGTAAACATAGATAAAAAAACATAATTATAATTGATTTTATTTAACAAAAATAAACATAAAGAAAACTTAATCGGAGAGATAACCAACTTCGGTAGCTTAATACATCTTCTTTAGTTAATCAAAATCTAATATATGAAGATGAAAAAATAGATAAGATGGTTAGGGTTTAGAAAGAATATAAATTTAGTTATTTTTGTTTTATTGAAAATGAAATTTTAAAAATAAAAAACTTTAAATTTTATATTATTAGTTGCACATATATTATTAAAATATCAAAAGTGCAACATAAATGTAAAAGTCGATGATATTTAATTTTGGTTATAATAATAAAAAATTAGCTAGTTGAATTATAATTTTTTTAGGATGACACAAGATATTTACCATTTACTACTAGAGAAAATAATAGTTTATATTTAAGTCAAAGGAACATTTTTGTATAACAGGTTTGAATTTTTAAAACATAAGAACTTCTCCCATTTTTATTTATTTTTGGGTAAAACATAAGAACTTCTCCATGTTTTGCTAATTAATATGGTTCAGTAGATTTTTTTATTTTATTTTGGTAAATGGTTAAGTAGAATTTATGTCAAACATAGAATGTTGGGTAATGATATTTTCATATAAGTAATTTATTGTTTTCAACATAATTTCCAACTAATAATATATAATTTATCAATATATATTGACACTAAGTGTTGGAAATAAACTTTGAGTCGTTTTTTTTTCTTGTTAGGTGGAGATTATATGATTTGAGCTATTAGGAACCAATTTAAAAATAAAGTGGTAACTTTAAAGCTACTAGGAACCAAATTTCTTCCAATTAAGCTAGTTTTTCCTATAGTTTTCTTCCTAAAAAACAATATATATATATATATATATATAAGCTATTCTTTTTTTAACCAACAACAATATTCCCCAAAAAATCCTAAGGGGGCAGTAATAATCCAAAAGAAGTGACACTCTTATGGTATTTATTTTTGTTTCTACATATTTTCTATAATTATCTTAAAATTGACACCTATGGTTTAAATTGAAATTTGTATAGCATGATATAACATAAACAAATTATATATATATATATATATATATATCCTCTCATTTTGAATTTTTTCAAAATCAAATATTTTATGAAAGAGGAGGGGTCATATTTTATGGCTAATTGATTGATCATATCCTTTTTGGTGTACCTACCTCTTCATCAAAATATATATATATATATATATATATTGCTTTACACTCTTCATATAATTTTAGCTAAATAAAAATTTGCAGTTATCACACAACCTAATCATGGATATGTTGCACTCTTATCATTTGTATGTGAAAGAGAAACTATGGCAAACCAAAATTCCATAATAACTTTCCTCATAAAATTATTACCTGAATTTATGGTATAAAATAAAACCAAATTAATGTGACTGTTGGACATTTGGTCTGGGCTTCCTACTTAAATGTAGACAAGCTCATAAACATTATTTTTCTAGTTTAATCAATGAACAATCAGCAAAACCTTTTTCTATTTTATTTTCCCTCAAATATTTATAAAAAAGTTCCCGTAATTAACTTATTTTTATAATTTATAGAAACATTTTAATATGAGATCCTTTAAATAAGTAATCATTCACATTATTTTTGCTGCCTTTATGTATACATAAATAAATAAATATAGGATGAAACTAAATATTAAAAATAAAGAGATAAAAGGGGAAAATGAAATGTTAATAACGATCGATCTAAAGAAGACATGGTGGGGTTTGTATATGGTGGCAAAGTTAGCCCACTGGAATCTTGATAAAGAGTGATGTGAGGAGTCACATGGAGTTGGTGCCAAATATTTGAACTTTTTGATTATACTAGTTTTTGCTTATACATATATTATTCAAATTTAATAAATATATAATAATATTAATTATTGAATAATAATTTAAATTTTTGAATATAAACTTTTAAATTATTTTTATTATTATTAAAAAAATATATTAAAATACTTTATAGGATGATTTGAAGAAATACTCATAAATAAATAGTTAATTTATTTACTATTTTAATAATAAATAAATATATAATAGTAATTATTTGATGAATAATAGAATCTAAAATGTAATATAAATATGAATTATTTATTACGATATTAACAATAATTAGATAATTTTATTTAATAAATAAGTCATATATAATAAAATAATATATGAATTTATTTAATTAATATTTTTATTATATAATAAGTTAATCTTATAGACATAACTTTATTATATTAACTAACTATTTTTTTAATTGATACGAGATATGATATGATATCAACATAAAAATTATAAGTTTCATAAAAATATGATCTGCTTATAATTAAATTGATCGAATTCTCATTAAATGGGTAATCATTAACTGTATAAGTTATCACTATTAATGTAATAAAAATAATTACATCATATAAAATAATTATTCATAAAAAAGTATTATTATATGGACATTCAACAAAAATATGATATGCTCACAAGTGATATGACTCTCTACCCTTATTATTTTAGATCCAAATTTGAATCCCATCCTTATAATTTTTTCGACAGATACAAATTACATTTTGTGATTCGTCTAGTGGTCTGACGGTAAAACTCATCTCTCTTCCATTTTAAGTCACTGATTCGAATCACACAAAAGTATTAAAAAAAAGAGTTTGAAACTATTTTCTTTCTACTTTTTCTTTAAATCTTAATTACTAATACAAGGCAATATAAAATGTTAGATATATAGTATATTGTAGGCACTCATTATATCATACTTCACACACACGTATATAAGTTAAAGTCTATATGTAACACCCCTCGAAAACACATGTTAAAAATCAAATATTAATTTGATTAAAAATATGTTAATAGTCGTATAGTTAAAATAAAAATTGAATCCGTAAAGAATTGATAACAATTATAGTTCTAGATACTATTTTGTTAGTAAAAAAAATGATAATGAAAACTATGATTTTTTAGGAAGAAAATAATGAGAAATATATGATCATAAAACTAATCTCACTATTAGTTTACAATTTAATTAATCATGTCATAAATCAAAATTAATTTAGTAAATTTTAAATCAAATTCATATTTTGAAACCTTTATTGAATTCATAACTTTAATTTTTAAAATCATATATATTGTTTAGGATTTTCTACATTTTCTTTCGGTATAATTGATTAATATTTTTTATTATTAATCAACATAAATCTTGAATAATCTAAAATTATGACTTTTAGATTTAATTAATTTATTACATTATTGTTTAAAAATGTAATAACTAAATTAAACAATATTAAATCTTTTGTTAATCTTTAACCTAAATATTCAATCATAATTATAATTAAAAATCACAACTATTTCGATCACAATAATTAAGAATTTCATAACAAACTCATGATTTAACAATAAACACATACATGTAATAAACTACTTAATCACTCTAATTTATAACATGTAAGGTTTTTACATTCAAACATAGCATTAAACACATCAAAAATTTAAAAATTAAAATTAAAATAATTTATGATATTAAATTAATTAATTTATAATATATAGCTTAAAATTTTCCCACAATTACAATGAATTAATTAGTTAGATATAGAATTATCAAATCAATAAGAATAAGTAAATAATTCATAATAAATAAAAGAGAGAGAAAAATAATAATCTATTTTTTTAATTAATAAGTAGAGTCAAATAAATCAATTCACTAATCTTCATCCTTATTCTTGTAATATTGCATCAAATTTTAATTTTCTCTCAATTTTTGTGTAATTATATTACTGTGTTAATGTAATGGCGTGTTGTTTTGTGTATTTATATGAAAAAATTAAGTTTTTGAGTTCAGATTAAATTAGGATCGTTGGATTATGTAGAATGGATGCAGATTTACTATGTCACATGTCAAAGACAGAAAATTGTGTCAACAGGGTCAAAAGGTGCTAGGAAAGCGAAATCCATGTATGCAGAAGACGATGAGGAACACGTACCTTACATAACGCTATGTGAGATGAAAGGTAAGGAACACACATATCTGGTGCGAATCTGGAAGGAAAGGTACGAACGAGATGAACAATAGGTCACCACATGTCATATCAAGTTGGCTAACACATGGCATATGGAGCATTGCATGGTGGGTTCAAGATGGACATTTTTAAGTTCATCCATGAACTTTTCTAAATTAATTCATCTTATCTTAAAAAATTTAAAAAAAATCATAAAAAAATTAGATATTTTTTCAAAAATGTCTAAATTTTTTTATATTTTTTAATACAAACAAAGTAAATAATTTTAACACATTAAAATAATATAATATCTATAAATATAAAAAAATTGATATTAAAATATGTATAAAATATCATCTTTTAATATGATTTTAATAAATAAATCTAACTAAATATGTATAAGCATTGAATTATTTGCATTTAAAGAAAAATATGTATTTGGTTTTTAGTATTGAATTTAGAAAATATTAACTAATATTAAATTGTTATAGCATTTGTATTATTAATTTAAAAAAAATTATAATTAAAATAATTGATTAAATGCTTTGAGTAAGATCACATCATTGATGTGTGTTTCTATTTATAGGGTGATTGGATAATCCCATGAAATTACCCAAAAATATATATTAGTCATTTTTATTTAAACACTTTGAAATTGAATCTCGTTTTTATTCAAACACTTAGCTCATTTCTTTGGTGGGAAATCCTAACCGTCATTTTCTTCTTCTTTATTAAAAAGGAGTTCGTTCCTTTCATGTAAAAGTTTTACCTTCAATACATAAATATTTATTTATTATTGGCTTGGAATAATTACAATAATATTTACTCTATGATTTATTTTAATTTATATAGATTTAGATTTAATATGACAATTTCTTTACTTAAATTTAATTTAGATTAACTTTTAAGTATGTTTTATTATGTTTTGAGAATTTTTTTTTCATATTTAAATCTAGATCTATTACTTACTTTTGAAATTTCATTGGTGCTAAAAAATTAAAGAACTCAAATTATCAAATATCAAATTTTGTTAAAAAATTATCATATTATTAATTAAAGTAATTAAATTTGTATTGAAGTCATAAAGAGATGAAGAAGATTGCTAGAAAAAACTTACCCATTGTGCTATAAATTTGTTGTTATAGTTTTTGTGATACTTTGATGTATTTTTAATTTTTTTAATTTAAATGTTAATATTAAAATTTTATTTTGAATCAATAAAACTTATTTTTCTCAACCAAAAAAAAATCTCATAATTATATTTTAAAATTTTATAAGATTAAATTTCATTTGTTTTTTAAAAAATATTTACATACGAGGATGTTCACTAATATATAGAGGGAATTAAGTTACAAGCAATAATTATCTCTCTTATTTACTTAAAAAATAAGATAACCTCACAAACTGAAAATGTTTATATGATACATGTTATCAATAACTTCAGTTATATTTATATAATTATATTCAATAAATAATAATTAAATTAATTATAATAATAATAATATATTTATAATATATAATAGTACTCTTCACAATAAGTTATTGATTTTTCACCAACTTAACTACGATAGGAGAGTCCTGAATTATATTGCTAGAAAAAAAATTAAATCTTATTTTTCCTAATTAATTTCTTTAAAAACAATTATTTTTACACTCAAAAAGCATTTTAATAAATCAATTATTATTATTTCAATTCACAATAAAACAAATACACCAAATCATAAGTAATTTAGTTACAATTCCTTCTATCCCTTTTTTATTCATCTTTTTTGTAATTTCTTTACATTTCATTACTAATTAATAAATATGCCTTATAAATTTTGTAAAACATAAACACTTTAGGGTACTAATTAACACTTTTTTGTTTAAATCATTGATAGGTTGAAACTTACTATTTGAAATTAGGATGTAACAACCACTTGTATTAGTTTTAAAATAAAATATTAAATACTCATAACACACATATAGATAAAGGATATTTGAGCTTATAATTGTGATTGTTAAAAATATGTTATTGTATTTGTGAAGAGTATAGAGAGATAAGAAGAAAGAATGATTTAATGTTGTATTGGTGTATCTTAGAATGTACATAGAGAACTCTATTTATAGAGTTGTAACAAGTGTAGTACAAATGTAATACAAGTGTAGTACAAGTGAAATAGTAAGTGTAGTACAAGTGAAATAGTAGAAGTGTAGTACAAGTGAAATAGTGGAAGTGTAGTACAAGTGAAATAGTAGAAGTGTAGTACAAGTGAAATAAATATAACTTAACATCCCCCCTCAAACTCAAGGAGGAAGAGAAACAATCAACTTGAGTTTGGAAACTAATTCTTGAAATCTGCCTGGTAGATGAGATTTGGTGAAGATATCAGCTGGTTGATCTGTGGAGGATATTGATTTGAGACAAACAGTGTCTTGAAGAACATATTGACGAACAAAATGACAATCAATCTCGATATGTTTTGTTCGTTCATGAGATACATTATTGTGAGCAATCTGAATAACACTTTGATTGTCACAATATAGGATAGTTGCAGTTGATTGGAGAATACCCATATCGGCCAGCAACCAACTGGAGCCAAAGAAGTTCTTGAGTGGTGTCGCAAGAGTACGATATTCACTTCGATCTTTGGATCGAGAAGTGAGGGATTGTTTCATTACGCCAAGATATGAGAGAGTTTCCAAGAAAGAAACAATATCCGGTAGTAGAACGACGATCGGTTGGGTCACTGCCGCCTAATCAAAGATCGAGTAGGCGGAAAGAAGAAGATTAGACTTGTTGGAGAAGTGGAGACCGTGAAACATGGTGCCTTTGATATAGCGGAGAATGCGAAGAACCGCAGATAATGGGTAGATCGTGGAGCGTATATGAATTGACTAACTGTGATGAACAAGATAGGCAATGTCGGGGACGAGTGATCGTGAGATAAACAAGATCTACTAGTTGTCCGTATAATGTGGCATCGGAGAGAATAGTACCATCTAATGGAGTAAGTTTGACATTGGTTTCTAGAGGTGTTGATGCGCTTTTTACAATCAAGAAGGCCGGCCGATTAAGAATATCGAGAAGAGTACTTTGCTTGAGAGAGATAATATCCTTGAGAATTAGATGAGATTTCTAGGCCCAAGAAGTAGTGGAGGACGACCAAGGTCTTTCATTTCAAATTGATGGCTCGAAATCGCGAGATCAATAATTCCATTAGAGTCATTTCTGTTATGATCATATCATCTACATAAAGGAGTAGTGTTACACCAACGGGAGTCTTCCGAATAAAGAGGCAGGAGTCATAAGAACCGGGAAGTGAAACCAAAAGTCGGTAAGTGTAGAGTCGAATTTGGCAAACCAAGCCCGAGGAGCTTGTTTGAGGCCATAGAGAGCACGACGAAGTCTGCATACTTGATGAGGTGAATGAGTGTATCCGGAGGAGGTTTCATATAAACTTCCTCAGTTATTTCTCCATTGAGAAAAGCATTTTTTGACATCCATTTGAAACATGTTCCAATTTCGTGCGTATGGCAACAATGATATCTTCGAACGAGGTAGGCGAGCTACGGGTGCAAAAGTTTCTTCATAGCCTGCCCATATTCCCGTGTAAAACCCTTTTCAGCAGACTGCATTTAGCTTTATATCGTTCCACGTAATCTATCCCGAATGAGTTTTGATTTTGAAAATCCACTACAACCAATCAAAGATTTATTAGATGGAAGATCAACAAGATCCCATGTATGTGCTTTGGTTAATGCCTCGTAATTCATCCTCTGTCATAGCCTGCCAATGAGGATTAGAAATAGCTTCTCTATAGTTTTGGGGTTCACGATGAGACAAAATAGTAGAGAAACATTGGTAATCACGAAGATGAAAAGGAGAAGACTACTTTACACGAGTACGAAGTGATGACTCGACAATCGGTAGTTGGTCTTCGAAGATGTTGTTATGGTAGGATCGACGTAAGGAGCGACACGTCGGGAGAAGCCGTAGTAGACGATGGTGAGGGTAATGGAGCAATGTCGTGAGGAAATAAATCAATAGTTGGGTCATTAAAAAATGAGAGTGAGGTAGGAGATGAGGCATGAAATGAGGAAATAGAGGAAAACAGTTTATGTTCCCAAAAGATGAAATGACGAGAGATGCGCAATCGTTTGCAGATAGGGTCCCAACAACGATAGCCTTTGTGTTACATTCCATACCCTAAGAAACAACAAAGGCGAGACACGAGGTTCTAATTTATTGCGTTCATGAGGGTGAAGAAGAAAAAGCGAGCCATGACGAACACTTTGAGCGGTTCGCCATAAGATGGAGAAGTACTATAGAGACGCTCATAAGGGGGATTGATTGTGAATAATAGGCATAGGAACACGATTGATGGTATAAACAGTGTATGAAGAGTCAGTTCATCCCAAAAGCGTTCGGAGACAAGAACTAGAAATGAGGAGAGTACGAATAGTATTAAGAATATGTTCAGAGTTTTCGCTTCGGCTCTTCCATTTTGTTGAGATGTGCCGGAGACGAGAATATTGAGAAACTTGATCCATTTTGTCGAAGAAAATTTAAAAACTTTGTTTCTTTATATTCCATAGCATTATCGGCTCTAAGTACTTTGATATTTTGAGAAAATTGGGTTTTAACCATTTGGGCAAAATCATAATAAATTTTGGGTAATTGAATCTATGTTTCATGAGAAAAATCCATGTGAATCTTGAATAATCATCAATAAAAATGACAAAATAAACACATCCTCCCATAGTAGGATGTGGGGATGAACCCTAAACATCGAATGAATTAAGTCAAAAGGGGGAGCATTTAAGTAGCATCACTTTTATTAAAACATAAAGCAAGTTGTTTTCCCAATTGACAAAGGCAAACAATTTACATTATCGTAAATAGAAACAGATCCTAATTTACTGAAGATGCTAAGGATCTAAGGCGTCCCCATGGACGTATGGCTAGATGACATGCCATAGGTTGATAGGAGTAGGAGCGAGCAAAGAATCGGAAGTATGAGGAGAATTGGGTAGATGAAGGTCGATAAGTTCAAATAATCGTCCAACCTTACTACGCCTATCCTAAGGGATCTGTTTGTGGATCCCGCATGACAACCGAGAAGAGGAAAAAGTAATAGTAAGACAGTTCCAAGTTCACATAATCGACCAACAGATAAGATTTATAAGGTTGGGAATATAAAAGGTGTCGAAAGTGATATAGAAAGATGTGGAAACTTGTCTACAAAGATTAACATGCATATGTGAACCATTAGCGCTTGAATTAAAGGTTTGGAGATGGAAGATTGTGTGGGAGAGAAGATGTGAGTATCATGAGTCATATGGTTACAACAAGCGAGAATCAAAATACCATAAAGATTTACCCGATGTGAGAGACAAGAGGCGGTAGAAGGAGGATTACTAGATTGTGAGAGAACATGTTTAGAAGACCTTCAAGTTCTTGAGTAGAGAAGGTAAATTTGTCATGATTATCCTCGAAACGGCTGATGATAGATGAGTTACTATTGTTACCTGAGCATGCTGTTGAGAGGATTCGAGAGTGGATTCCGTGAGGAATGTTGAGAGGAGGGATTCGTGAGGAATCTTTGAGAGGGATTCGAAAGCAATCTCTCGTTAAAGTGTCCCTGGACCCTTCAGGACAATATATACATACCCGAATGGGACATGTAAGAAGCTCATGATCGGGGTTGTGACGGTAGATGCGACCTTGATGTTTGAAGTCCTCTTTTGAACCTCCTTTTAGGACGATAAAAGGGGTGGCAAGAACGAGAATCACGTATGATGAACTTTGAAAACCCCATCCGGAAGTTTCTTGAGGAAGCCTTCGGTTACAACGATATCTAAGGATGGAAAAGGACTCAGATGGAGTAAGGAAGCCCGAAGTTCAAATCGATCATAGAGAGCCATGAGAAAAATAACAAGACACTGTGATTACGTAAGTTGCAAACATCTCAAGATCAATCTTGTTCATCCAAGTTGGTTCGGAGAGAACGAGTTGATCCCAAATAGTATGCATTTGAGAGAAATTGGTTAATGGTTTGATCATTTTGGCGTTTGGTATGAAGAGTTGTTAGAAGTTGATATTGGTTGGCCAAATGTTGTAGTGAAGCGAGCCTCAAGAAATTCCCAAACTTCTTTGGCGGTGTCAAAACGCCCAAATTCACCATGGATGGAGGGTAAGGTGGTGTTACATAACCGGTAATAATTTGATTGTTTACTCTCCCAAGTCTTCAAGGCGGTCAAGAATAAGGAGTTGTTTTCATGGTTTTCTTGGATGGGTATAGAGATATCACCAGGTTATGAAACGTCATAGCATGCGTTCTTTCAAGAAACTTTTCATTGCTTCGTGGCTAGGTAGTTAGTATCATCAAGGTAGTAGATTGGTTTTGGGACATCATTTCGGTCCATTTTAACGAAATAATGGAGGAAATGTAAAGCAACATATAGAAACAAGATAAAGGAGATATCCTTAAAAATAAAAGAGGAGTTGAAAACAAGCCTGGAACCGGGTTGAGGTGAGCCGGTTGGAATGGCCACGAGTTGAGATGGCCGGTTGGAGTGAGCCGAGTTGAGGTAAGCCGGGTTGAGAGTGAACCGAAAGTTAGGGTGAGCCGTTGGTCATGTTTAAGAGAGGCGAAATTTTGATAGAAATTTTAGAGGTATATGAGAGGCCTGATACCATGTGAAAGAGTATGTAGAGATAAGAAGAAAGAATGATTTAATGTTGTATTGGTGTATCTTAGAAAGTACATGTAGGCTACATTTATAGAGTTGTAACAAGTGTAGTACAAATGTAGTACAAGTGAAATAGTAAGTGTAGTCTGAGTGAAATATGTAAAGTGTAGTAAGTGAAATAGTGGAAGTGTAGTACAATAGTAAATAGTTTAATATGTAGTGAAATAATAGAAGTGTAGTACAAGTGAAATAAATATAACTTAACAGTATTATAAAATAATTATCATAATAAATTAATTTATTAAATCAAAATTTACAAAAGCTTAATTTCATTTCTATATATCTAATTTTATTGTCATTCTTTCGTAAGGTAAGCATCTTCAAATAAAGTGTTTCCATTCAACCAATCAAGTTGATTTTACTGACTTGTCGTCAATCAATTTCAATCAATTTCCCTTCCCCTCTATCTCTTCTCCTTTTCTTTTATTTCTATTGGGGCATTGTTTGTTGCATTTGGAATGTTTATTGCCGAATTCTTTTTTTATTTTTATTTTTTTAAAATTTTGTATTCATCCGGCCGGTCACTTTTATATCATTAGAAAAAGACGATAAATCGATTATATAATCTGAGAATTTCAAAACTTTTAAATTAATTACTTTATGTAAATGTATAAAAGAATTATTTTATATAAACATTAATAATATCTTAAAATTATCAAAATATATATGAAAAATAAATGTAAAAAAATGTGAATGAAATATATTCGATCAAATTATAAATAATTCTCTTGTCTCATTAAATATTCATCCCTTTTGAAATAATTAATATATTAATATATTAATTTTATATTTTATTAATTTAAAATATTATATCATCTTATATTTTAAAAATAATAAATAATTTTATTATCTCATACTAATTTGATATTTAATATGATATCAATTAATTTTATTAATATATATCAACATCATTCTGCTTTTAACAATTGTCAAATTCAATACATTTATTATAATATAGATTAATTTTAGTTACACATAAATTACAATCAAATTAATATTTAAATATAATAATGTGTTTATTTAGGACACGCAAATAAAAATCTCCGATTTTAAAACCTAAAACTCATGATGTTTGAGTTAAAGAAACTACTATAAACTTTGATTTAGCTGTTTCTTTCTTCTTCAGATAACATATTAAAACAAATAGATGATTGAAGTTTGATGTTTTTTCTTAAAAACAAGCTAATTTAGTTAAGAAATAATCGTAATAATATTTTAAATAACATAATCCAATATAAATAGAATTTCATAAAATAAATTATCAAACAAAAAATTTGACAACCAAATAACAACATAATATTTTAATTAAACAAGTGAGCTTTCATCACTCTTCTCGTTGCATTATTCTTGTTAAGTCCCACATTGGCTAAGAGTAAGGCAACAATGCTCCTTATAAGTCTAGTCAATCCTCTAACTCACAAGCTGGCTTTTAGGTTCAGAGTTAGGCCTATGTTTCTAAGTTGGTATCAGAGCTAGGCTCTTAGCTTCCTCGTACTCTCATTGGTCCTCGTGCCGTAAATCCGGACTCTAGCCGATGTGGAGGGGGGATGTTAAGTCCCACATTGGCTAAGAGTAAGACAACAATGCTCCTTATGAGTCTAGACAATCCTCTAACTCACAAGCTAACTTTTGGGTTCAAAGTTAGGCCTAGGTTTCTAAATATTCTTAAGTATGGAAATTCAAATATTTCAAATTATATAAACGACAATCACAATCAAAATCGTAAAACTATATGATTATAAATATTAAAAATATAATTTCATTAAGAAAATAATACATATTATAAAAACATACATTACTTAATTTATATTCATACAAAATTATAATCAAGAAAAAGTAAATGAACATTTATACCTTTTCATCGTAACTGCATGAATTAATGTGGTTTTTAAATCGTTACATTATATATGAATAATTATAACAATTCTTAACTACATATTAAAATGATAGAAGAATTAATCAAAACCCAAATCATAATATAATTAATAATCCAGTCTCAATTTACACTACAAATCTTCTTAACACCAATCCACATACATCTAAAATCATAGGGATAAGATAGAATGACAACAATGTTGAAATAATGTAATAAATTAAAGTTCTGATAAATAAGTTAAGAACTAAAAATAATTTGTGCTAAATTAATTATTCAAACTCATTAAATTAAATTAATATGAAAAGAACGAGGCAGTGAGATACAGGTAGATAGATAGGGATGAAAAAAGGAAAGAAAAAAAAAGCCTAAATTAAATTAAAGAGAGTAAAAGAGTATGTGATATGTCGTTGTCAAAGCTTACGATAGCTTAATCTAACTATAGGTTCAAACTTTCATATGTATTCTTACTTCACTCCATCCATGGATATGTAATTCAAAGAGTTACTAAGGGTGCCAAAAGTTATCATGTCTAGTGCATGAAAAAAGGATTAATTTCTTCTTTTTAAAATTAAAGATTTAACATTACAAAAAATGAATATTGTGAAAAATCTTTAGAGAAAACCACGGCTTTGCAACAAACTATATTCAGTTTTTTTTTCTTTAATTTATTATAATAAATAATTATGAATAACTAAATTATCCATTTAAACTATCACCTATTTCGTCTCATGTATCTAATCTCTATATAAATATATATAAGATGGGATATTAATACTAGAAACAAGGAAAACTTAATTTTAAAAAATCAGGGGATATTAATTCCCATCTTACCACTAGTAATAATAGAGATTTTTTTTCATTGAAAAAATTAGGAACTGCTGACAAATCCAAGCTTGAATTGGAAATAATATAATGGGAATAAATAATCTGTTAATGTTTTGTGGATAAGATTTTTTTTTTTTTTGCTCGAAACATAAATTCAAACCATTCCCATTATTATTCGACAGAGAAAAAAACATAATAATATATATTTTTTAAAAATGTTAATTCTTTTGCAAAAGTATTACCTATTTTTATAGAAAGAATCCATATATCCACCCCCAAAAGACAAACAGATTAATTATACAATCAGGTGTTCTCACGATAAAATTTATCCTCTTAATTTTATTTTAATAATAAATTTAAATTATATTAAATATTATTTTATTAAAATATAAATAAATAAATTTGAAAAGGAGACCTGAATAGCTTGATTTTTAATGCACTGATTTATGTTTCTTCTAAGGGTAGTGTTGGATTTCTATATTCCCAAATATAGTTTCCTATATTAATCGCTTGCTTAATTATAAGTTATCATTAATTGAAATACATAGTTCGTTTTTTTAAATGAAAGGAATTCAACTTTAGTTGATCCAAGTAAATTTTTTAAATTCATTCGTATAGATAAAATAAATTTTTTATTTAATTTTTTTTGTTAAATGTAATAAAATAGTACATGTAATACACACATATTTTTATTTTTGGATAAACAATATCTAATTAATTAATTTTAAATTAAAAAATTAGTCAAATTTTTATAAGATATTTCAATCAAATCAAATTTAAATTAAATTTTTATTATCTAATGTGTGATTTTGAATATTAAATAATAAAATATTTGTTTAATTTTAAAATAAATTTTTTTCTTAAAAAATTTTGAATAAATTTTTGAATTAAATATTAATTTTTTATATATATAACTATCAAAAAATATAAACATAAATGTAACATATATATTATTACATTATATTTAACAAAAATATGTTAAAAAGTTACATTTTTTCTTACTTGCAGCATTTTAAAAAACAAAAAAATTTAATAATCCTTTTTCTAAATAAAAGAATTACACAACACATTTAATTTAAATAAATTAACCATTTAAACATTTTACTCATCATGTAATATAGGGCTTACCTAGATTAGTTGATAGGTACTGTTATTAGATTTAAAATAATATTATTTACTCTATTTGATTTTTTAAAAATAAATCAATTAAAAATAAATTATTATTTTAATAATTTTTTAAAAATAATGTCAAGTTATTTAAATATACATTTTAATTAAAAATTAATAAAATAATAATAATAATAATAAATACACATTAAAACAAATATTTTGTTAAAACTTTTATATTAATTATCATTTATCATTGTTTAACAACCATTTTAATATCATTTAATTAATCATTTCGATAAAGTAATACAAATGTCATTTAACTGACTAAACAGTAACAACCCTTTTCTCTGTAATATTATATACTTCCAGCTCAATCTCCATCTCCAACAGTACTGGACATGTAGACAAACAAAACCATGTGAGAGTCTGAGCTAGCTATCCAAATTTATCTGTTTCTCAGCTTTTATTCTTCTTCTTTTTAATTCTCAGCTTTATTCTTCCACAAGGACCACGTTCTTATTATTTGATAAAAAGTTTTATTTTTTATTTTTTTAACTTTTTATCAAATAATAAGAACAAGTATGAAATATGAACTGTTACTTTGGACACACTCCAAATTCCACATACGTATGCTTTACTTCAATTCCCAAGTTATTTCTTTTCGGTTGATGACTGATATTTGAATATTACTGTTCAAAGTGGCTTCCATTCTTTTTAGTTCCAACCCACTTTTCTAAATATTGGACTATTTAATCTCTAAAATTAAAATTTTATCATCTTAGTTCTCAATATTTTAAATTGAATATTCCTATATGATGATGGTAAAAAAAATTATATTTTGTTGTTGGTATTTACTATCTTTAAATTCTAAATTTAATTTATAAGAGAGATGATACAAAATTATATAAAATAATATAATATTTTAATTTATTTTATTTTAGAACCCGACTTCAAAATACAAATTTTATAAAAAAAAAATTTACCATTATATATGTATGTAAAAGTTTTACAATGATATTGTAGATGTAAAAATTTGAAAGAAAAAAAATGTAAATAATACATCAAAATACATTATAAAATATAAATCAATCTTATTTCGTAAGTTTGATATTTATTTTAAGAAAAAGATAATCAAGTTCATTATTTTTAATCAAATTATATTTTAATTTTTTTACTAATTAGACGAAAAAATATAAATTTAATACCTTTACGAAAAGATAATAAAAATAAATTTTATAAAAATAATAAACTTATATTATCTACTCTCGAAAAAAAAATAAGTTAACATAAATCTATTATTTTTATCAATTAAATTTTTAAGATTTTTCTTTTTAAATAACCTACTTATATTATCTCATATAATAAATACTTGTTTAAAATATATTTTTGTAATTAGAGTATCGTTTCTCCTTTATTTTATATTCATACTAATCTTACCGTATCAATTACGTGGGTATTAATAAAAAGTTCCAATCCCTCTTTAAAGGGTCAAGATGGGTCTAATAGTGTCTTTACATATAGTTCATGGGTCATGTAAGCTTTCAAGTAATGCAAAGAACTGGAACTATTTCTCTTTTTTTTTTTTGGTAAATAAGAATTGGAAGTATTTTGTAAACTGACTTTTGTACAAAGTTCTTGATTGCCTGCAGTCCTGCATATGATGTAGGTCCTGTTGGTATCATATCTGTGAAGGTAGTTGAATTCTAAAACCGTCGAAAGCAACAGAAAACAGAGAAAAGAAGAAGTACTATTGGGATATCTGTATTCTCTAGTCTTGCTTTAGAAGAAGTTAATTTCAGTTCACACTTGTCTCATCTAGTGTTATTGTTTATAAGAATCGTTCTTCTTCCTATTTAAATCATAAAATTAAATTACACTAAATAACATCTTATCTAAACAAAAGTTCTCACAAGTAGGCCAGTTCAATGCCAGTTTTCTCTAACTGACTAAATGCTTTCAAGTTAGATATGGAATTTTGTCTAGAAATTATTTATAATATCTCAAAAATATAATGTATAAAATATAGTTGATAGTTATTTCAATAATAACTTGTAACGTGATATTAAAATTGAATATTCTATCTTCAATATTGATTAACCTTAATTATTAAATTTTAAGTATTTGATATAAATGATACATAAAAATAATACTCTTTATGTTTAATACATATATTTTTACTAAAAACAAGTCAACTTAAACATTTCATAATGAACGTCGGTTAATTGGATGCGATTCAAATTAAATTTCGATAATTTAAACTCATTAAATATTAAACTTTATTTAATTTAATTCACTTTAATATTATTAATGCATTATTTTTAAGATAGTCTTATTTTTAGAGTTATTTTTCTTATTTACGTGACAAAGTTCTATTTTTAAAAACACTTAATTATTAAATTATGTACATAAATTTTGAATTGCTCTAGGAAAAATATTAATTGCCTATTCTTAAAATTATAAACTTTAAGAAATTATTTAATGTAATTTCACATTTCCTTTTAATCTATTTAAGAGAAACATATCTACTTTGGTCTCTCCACACCAATCCTCTGTCATTGATTGAATCCCATGTTATCTCTTCTCTTGTTAACTGGTCTCATTCATATCATGAGTCCTCAACAATTTATTAGCCTTGGTTTTTATTTTGAGAACCATTTGAATTTATTTTTCTACCTTTGAAAGTGAAATGAGAATTATGTGTAACCACTTCTAAAATATATATATATATTCTTCTTTTTTCCTTCTTTCAAAAGTAAGTTCCCTTCGGTTTACATTCCATTCTCTGTTGTAACATATGACTTGTTAAGGGAACCTATGTACGCAAGGCCCAAATATCTTAGACGAAAATAGTAAAGACCATAAAAGAGGCCCAAATAATAAACCAAAATAATAAAGGGCCAAATAACAGATCAAAATAATAAAGACCCAAATAAAAATAGAAATTTTATTTATTGAGTTATCATGATGTTAAGGTTATTTTTATTAATACATGATTTATTTATAATATGTTTATAATTAATTACGTATTAGTATTATTATTGTTATAAAAATTTATTATTAATAAAGATTTGTTATTAACAATTATAATTGTAATAATATTGATATCATGTCCAAATAAACTACATGAACAACATTCTTGGTATATTTATTTGTTTTGTTTAACACGTAATTTATTGTTTTTTTAAATAATAAAAATAACATTCTTAAAACTTATACTTACAAAAATAAATCTCTTATTAAAAACTCATATATTTTTGCTATTAAAAAAATATGATACATTATTTTATATTTAGCATCATTTAAATTAAATTATGATCATTTAAACTCATTTAATATTAAACTTTATTTAATTAAATATCGTTTAATATTATTGAAATGTTATTTTTATTACTATAAATTGTAAGGATATTTTTTTGTATTTTTTTTTCATTAATAAATTGTGTTGGTTGTTAGTCTTTTTCTTAATGTTATAAATTTATAAATAATGCCTTTAAGTAACGAAAGCTTGAAAAAACCCAATTTATCCAAGGACAATGGGTAATCAGGGGAGTTGTTAGCTATAAACATTTAAAATTGCTTACTATACAGTATTAGATTTTAGAAACCAGTTTTCGTTGTGATGCTTTTGTAATCGGATTCTATAACAAGATTCTATAACAAAGTGTTGCCCACATTGTTTATTAAATAAATTCAAGAATTTATTAACTGATAAAAAAAATAAAAGATTCTATAACAAAGTAGAGCTGGTTCGGTCTCCAATTCTTTGGTGCGATCCTCAATTGACAAATTTGGGTCTTTTTATTTTATTTTTTTAAAATAAAAATAACATATTTAAAATTTATAATAATAAAAATAATATATCTTATATCTAGATAATATATTCTCATTATTAAATTTTTTTTATAAATTATTTAATATTAAATATCGTCTTACTTCAAATATTTAAATTCGTTTAATATTGGACACAATCTAATTAAATCTCGTTTAATATTATTGAAATATTAATTTTATAAAAAATTATTTTTTATTATTTAAAAAAAAGTTAAAATGAACATTGTTTCGTTAATATTCATAAAAAAAAACTAATCCAAAATTTTAGCTATGATTATTAATCCCTATAAAATATAAAAAACAAGTTATATCCAAAAATGAAGTCAAAATCGATCATTTCTTAAATTACAATTTATAAGTGAGTTACATAGTCGATCAAGCATGGAGTTTGTGAATCAAACTCTTGACTACTAATTTCAATCTTCACTTTAATATCCAAATCAGAGAAACGTGATTCCCAAATTAAACACATTTAATTTATCCGTTCAATTTTTGGTGTATAATTATATTTACACAATTCAAATTATGATCATGTATAATATTTTGACTCCTTTTTTATTTTCATTCGCTATTACTTGCTCACTTTTCTTGTCACCATTCTATTACAAAAAGTTAAAAGTGAAACACTCGTCTAAGATATTATTTTATTTGTGACAATTTTAATTTATAATTATGTATATTATAAAATATCAATATTTTTTTTTTGGTTTAAAACAAGGAAGTAATGGTCATCACGTTTAATCTATATTTTATTTTATTTTCCCTATAAACAAACTACGGACACTTGAATTAGGTGTTAACTTTTTTATATCACTAATTCTTTTCAGGTCAGTCAATATTTAGTGGTTAGAATTCAAATCCATTTTTTAAACCTCATTCTCAATATAATTTTAAAATACAGAGAATAAACAAGTCAGCAAAGACAAACAATCTTCTTTTGATAAAGAAAAAAGAAAAAAAAAACGACCTTCAAAAATTAAAAAAAATAACACTATAAAACTTATAATAATAAAAATAATATCTATTAATATTCATCGAGTTTGAGTTTAAAACGTTTAAGCATGAATATCCGTATTTTAATTTATATTTGTTTAATTAAATATCATTTAATATCAAATATTATGTTTGATATTAAAAATATTTTTTAATAGTAAATATATATAATTGAAAATATTAATTTTATAATTATAGATTTTATTTTATAAACCTTTTAATATAACAAGTTGTGAATAATTTTGGTAACACAACTACCTAACTACGTACGACAAAGGCACAAAACCATATAAATCAATTCCGATTATTAATTTGCATCTAATTGAATACACTATATAAGTGCGCCTAAAAGTTCCCATTTTCATTCATAGCCACAAGTATAACATCACTATCTTTCAATATACAACAATGTCTTTGTCAAAGCTTTTCATAGTTCTTTTCTTCCTTCAAGCACTCTTCAATTTTCACATTTCAATCCAAGCCTCCCCTTCAAATTCAGAACTCTTTAGAGAATACATAGGAGCTGAGTTCAAAAACGTCAAATTTTCAGATGTACCCATTAACCCAAAAGTTGAATTTCACTTCATTTTGTCTTTTGCTATTGACTCTGATTCCTCAGGTTCATCCACCAATGGGAAATTCAACATCTTTTGGGACACAAATAATCTCAGCCCTTCTCAAGTTTCTTCCACCAAAGAACAACATTCTAATGTAAAAGTGGCTTTAAGTTTGGGAGGAGATAGTGTAGGAAACGGCTTTGCTTATTTCAATCCTTCATCTATAGAATCATGGGTTTTTAATGCTGTTTCTTCACTCACAAGGATTATAAAACAGTACAATTTAGATGGGATTGATATTGATTATGAGCATTTTAAAGCTGACCCAAATACCTTTGCTGAGTGTATTGGGAGGCTTATAAAGACCTTAAAGCAAAACAGAGTCATCAAATTTGCTTCTATAGCTCCATTTGATGATGATCAAGTTCAGAGTCACTACTTGGCTTTGTGGAAAAGTTATGGTCATTTAATTGACTATGTGAACTTTCAATTTTATGCATATGATAAGGGAACTTCAGTGTCTCAGTTTATAGAATATTTTAAGACTCAAAGCTCTAATTATAAAGGTGGAAAGGTATTAGCAAGTTTTACTAGTGGTGGAAGTGGAGGATTATCACCAGAGAACGGTTTCTTTACTGCTTGTCATAGGCTTAGAAGTCAGAAACTTCTTGGTGGAATCTTTGTTTGGTCTGCTGATGATTCTAAGGCTAATGGTTTTCGTTATGAGAAGCAATCACAAGCCCTTTTAGCAAAACCTCACTAGAAGTCTAGAATGATGTTCAATATAAATCTTATATGTTATTCAGAACCCAAAAAGTAACATCTACTGCTATGTGTATCAAATTTATGGTAATGTTTTATGCGTATTTTGAGACTCTTTTGTTGATCTTGTTTGTGTAGTGAATGAAATTTTATTATCTAATGAGAAAAATGTTCCTCCGTATCTCCCGTTAAAGACATCAGAGAAAAAAGGGGAAACAAAATAGAAAAGAAGATACAAATCATAGTTATCTCAAAAATACCCAATAATTATCAAAGATATTAAATGGTATACAACAAAATATGAAAAATTAGAAGTCAATATGAACAGATGTATCTTTTAGTTTTGTGATTAGATTTCTTCTACTTTAGTTTACATGTCCTTTTATTGGTCTATCTTTTCACACTAGTGGGAATGTAAACTTCATCATCTCACCCCACCTCGAAAATTGTTGGGAAAATCGGGTATATTTTTCCTATTCTAAGTAGTAACTATTCACTTATGATTTAAATGAATAGAACTCAAACTAACCCGACAAAATAATGCTATTGGAAATATAATGCTAAAATAAACTAAAACAGATATTGAAACAGAAATATTAAAGCAGAAAAATAATAACACCAGAAATTTAACGAGGTTCGGTACAAATGTTACCTAGGTCCTCGGGCGTCGTTGACCACTTCCACTATCTCCAAATGGATGAACTCTAAAATTACAACTAATTGGGCAAAATTGAGCTAATCAATTACCCTTACAAAAGAGAGGAAGATTTACAGATTTTGGGATGTTTACAAATGGTGAAGGAAGGCTTTATTTATAGCCCCAAATCCAACACTCATCTTCATTCCTAACCAATGTGGGACTTTTGTAATTTGCTCACTAAGGAGCTATATAACAAATCTCCACCTTAGCGACTTAGTAATATTAAATGATTTCTTCAATTACTAGATCAGCGACGCCAGTGCCAATTCAAATTTGTAGGATGTTAATCAAGTCCAGACAATGTTTGAACTTGATTGCTGTTACCACCTTAGTCATCATATCTGCAGGATTCTCTATCGTACTAATCTTCTGAACTAGTACTCCTCCTTCTTCAATAATCTCTCGCACGAAATGATAACGAACGTCAATGTGCTTTGTACGTGCATGGTAGACTTGATTCTTTGCTAAATGAATAGCACTTTGACTATCACAAAACACCTTAATATGTTTTTGACCAACTCCTAAGTCTTCAAGCAAACCTCGTAACCAAATAGCTTCCTTCACAACCTCAGAATCGCCATATACTCGCCTCAGTAGTAGACAAAGCAACCGTGGATCGCAAGGTAGACTTCCAACCGACGGTGCTCTAGCAAGAGTAAACACATAACCAGTAGTTGATCGACGTTTATCTAAATCTCCTGCATAGTCGGAATCACAATATCCGACTGCACATTGACCAACAATATTATCCTGCTGAAATACTAAACCAACATCTACAGTATTTATAATATACCGTAGAATCCATTTCACAGCCAACCAATGTCCTTTACCAGGATCATGCATGTACCTGCTACAAAGACCAACCGCATGTGAAATGTCAGTCTCAGACACACCATTGCATACATCAAGCTACCAACTGCATTTGCATATGGTACCTTTGCCATATATTCTCGTTCTGCATCATTTTTAGGAGATAATTGAGCACTAAGCTTGAATTGAGGAACTAGCGGAGTACTTACAGGTTTTGTCTTTTCATTCATACCAAAACGTTGTAGTACCCTCTTCAAATATTGACTCTACGTCAAACTAAGCTTCCCCTTCTTCCTGTCTCTGCTTATCTCCATACCGAGAATCTTCTTGGCTTCTCCTAAATCTTTCATTTCGAACTCCTGACTTAGTTGAGCCTTCAACTTCTCAATTTCTGCTTGGCTCTTCGATGCAATCAACATATCATCGACGTACAATAGAAGGTAAATGAAAGACTCATTTTGTAGCTTGCGAAAATACACACAATGATCATGTGTGCTTCTGGTGTACTTCGTTGCAACATAAACTGATCAAATCGTTTGTACCACTGCCTTGGAGATTGCTTCAATCCATACAATGATTTGTTCAGCTTACAAACCCAATTCTCTTTACCAGCAACATTAAACCCTTCTGGTTGAGACATATAGATTTCCTCTTCTAAGTCACCGTGTAGAAACGCGGTTTTCACATCAAGTTGAACTAGTTCCAAATCAAATTGTGCTACCAAGGCCAACAAAATTCTAATGGAGGAATGTTTTACAACTGGAGAAAATACCTCATTATAATCGATTCCCTCCTTCTGAGCGTAGCCCTTAGCTACCAACCTTGCCTTGTAGCGAATACCATCTTTGTTAGGAAATCCATCTTTCTTTCTTTGCATACACCGATTTACATCCAATTGCCTTCTTCTCGTTAGGTAGTTGTGTCAACTCCCATGTTTTATTTTTTTGAAGAGAGAGAAGTTCTTCATCCATGGCTTCCTTCCATCTTTCAACTTCAGGCCTTCTGATTGTTTCTTTATATATGGAAGGAATATCATCATGCACAATCGAAAGTGCACAAAGCCATCGTATTCTTAAACCGAAAGGTGTAGGTCTTCAAAATCCTTGTATCGAAAGGTGTACCTTGACATTTTGTCGTCGTGGCCTATCATCTCAGCTTTCTTCTTGTTCTTTGTGGAGGTTCTTGGGTTAAAACCTCTTCATCCGATTCATCTTCTATCAACGAAGGATCACACGTCAATGGAGGATCGCCACGTCTTATCTTCACTAACTTGGATTAACAATTTTGCTTTCAAACTCCACTTGTTTTGGAGTTTGCTCCACCGCTTCTAAAGTGCCATCAATCTTCTTAGTTACCTTTTGCAACAAGGCAGATTCATCAAAGGTAACATCTCTGCTAAAGATTATTTTTTTTGTTTCAAGACACCATAGTCGATATCCTTTAGAACCAGTAGGGATCCCCAAAAAAATGACTTTCTTGGCTCTTGGGTCCAACTTTGATTCCATTACATGGTAGTATGCAATTGAACCAAACACATGTAAGAAATCGTAATCTCTAGCAGGTTTTCCAGACCATACCTCCATAGGCGTTTTGCCTTCAAGAGCAGACGATGGTAAACGGTTGACGAGATGACATGCATACGTCACAGCCTCAGCCCAATACTGCTTGCCTAAACCAGCATTTGACAACATACATCGAACCTTCTCCAACAAAGTCTGGTTCATACGTTCTGCAACTCCGTTTTGTTGTGGTGTTTTTCGAATAGTGAAGTGTCGCACTATTCCTTCTTCTTCACAAACTTTCATAAATGGATCGTTTGTGTACTCAGTGCCATTATCAGACCTCAGACGCTTGATCTTTTTACCAGTCTGAGTCTCGATCATCTTCTTCCACTTGAGAAAAATCCCCAACACTTCATCCTTCTTTTTCATGAGATACACCCAAACCCTTCTGGAGAAGTCATCAACGAAAGTGACATAATAATGTTTGCCACTCATTTATGGAGTTCTTGTTGGCCCCCATACATCAGTATGGATGTAATCCAAAATGCCCTTTGTATTATGGAGAGCAGTGCCAAAGCTTACTCTTTTCTGCTTCCCCAATACACAATGCTCACAGAATTCCATCTCACGGTTCTTCGCACCTTTTAACAGGCCTTACATTACTAGAATATGTAAAGCTTTTTCACCAACATGTCCCAAACGCATATGCCACAGCTTGGTAGTTTCTAAATCTCTTTCATCTTCTGAAACTACTATTGATGTTGTCCCAATAACAGTACTACTAAGGTAGTAGTACAATTTATTCTTATGAACACCTTTCATCGCTACAAGTGCCCCAAAAGTAACCTTCAATGCCCCATTTTGTGTGGTCACAATGAAGCCTTTTGATTCTAAGACTCCCACAACAATGAGATTCTTCTTCATACCTGGAACATAATGAAAATCCGTCAAGAACCATCTTGATTCTTCAAACGAATTGTACCAATTCCCATAACTTTGCATGGATAATTATTACCCATGAAAACAACTCCACCGTCTAGTTCTTCAAAGTTAAAGAACCACTCCTTGTTAGGAGACATATGGAAAGTACATGCTGAATCAAAAATCCAATCACCAGGATGAGATGCTGTTGACGAACCAACCAATGCAAAATCTAAATCTGAATTGCTTTCAGCTACACATGCATCAGATTGTACAGCTTTTCCTTTCTTTTGCAGCTTCAGACAATTTTTCTTCCAATGGCCTTTCTCATGACAAAAAGCACATTCATCTTTACCAAGTCTTCCTTTTGATAGAGATCTACCTCTCCTTCCTTTTTGTCAGGTTTCATGGACGTCCTCTTACAGACAATGCCTCTGCTGCTTCATTCCTGCTTTCTCTTTTATCTTTCTTTCTAATTTCATAACTATACAAAGCAGTACAAACTTCCTCAAAAGACACTTTATCCTTCCCAATGAGTAAGCTCGTAATAAGATGATCAAACTCATCAGGAAGGGAGGCTAACAACATCAAGGCTAAATCTTCATCTTTAAAAGTTTCATCCATGTTTAACAAATCTGCTACTAATTGATTAAAAGTAGTAATGTGGTCGTTTATTGTAGTACCTGGAAGGTATTCAAATCGGAACAACTTCTTCTTCAAATAGAGTCGATTCTGTCCACTCTTTTTCATGAACTTGTTCTCCAACGCCTTCCACAACTTACTTGCGGATGTCTCCTTCATGAACGTGTACTTTTGTTCTCTTGAGAGACACGAACGGATTGTACCACATGCCAATCGGTTGATATTTTTCCACTCTACTTCATCTGCTCCATCTGGTTTCTCTTCTTCAATAGCGATATCTAGACCTTGTTGAAACAAAGCATCTAGAACTTCGCCTTGCCACATGCCGAAATGACCGGTTCCATCAAACTTCTCCACCTCGAACCTTGCATTCATCACCATAGTTCTGCTTGACGTGGATGACTGGCCTTTGTTTGAAAGAAATTTTTCTTCCGCCATTTCTTCAAATTACAACAACTAGCAACTATATTCCAATAGCAAACAAACGGAATACAAACAAATGCCTAGGTAGAAAACCTTCGGCTCTGATACCAATTGTTGGGAAAATCGGGTATATTTTTCCTATTCTAAGTAGTAACTATTCACTTATGATTTAAATGAATAGAACTCAAACTAACCCGACAAAATAATGCTATTGGAAATATAATGCTAAAATAAACTAAAACAGATATTGAAACAGAAATATTAAAGCAGAAAAATAATAACACCAGAAATTTAACGAGGTTCGGTAAAAATGTTACCTAGGTCCTCGGGCGTCGTTGACCACTTCCACTATCTCCAAATGGATGAACTCCAAAATTACAACTAATTGGGCAAAATTGAGCTAATCAATTACCCTTACAAAAGAGAGGAAGATTTACAGATTTTGGGATGTTTACAAATGGTGAAGGAAGGCTTTATTTCTAGCCCCAAATCCAACACTCATCTACATTCCTAACCAATGTGGGACTTTTGTAATTTGCTCACTAAGGAGCTATATAACAAAAACACATTCGAAACTTCAAATTTACCAGCAAACTTCATCTTTTGAGCGAACTCCTCTAGTATGTCAAGTTTTCCAGCTCTAGAAAAATCGGCCGCAAATTTGTTGTGATCAAGCTGAGGAGCTTTCATTCCTTTTTCTAACATTTCCTCTAAATATTGACAAGCTTCTCTCAACCTTCCTTGACTTATAAGACCTCCAATGAGAACAGTATAGGAATTATCATCAGGGCAACATCCCTTCTGTATCATCTCATCCCACACTGCACATCCCATTTCGTAACTTCTTGTTTGGAAGTAAGACTTCATTAACATGTTATAAGTATGTATTGACGGTTCAATACCATTCTGTATCATCCTCTTGTATATCCTTGTTCCATCCTCTGGCATTTGTTGACTTGTCGTCAATTTGATTAGTGCATTGTATGTGTTGGTTCAACTAATGTGGGCCAGTAGGAAAGAAAAGGATAGGAAATATTCAAAGGTGGTGGCGCCGAAAGAAAAGAAGAAAGAAAAAAAAGAGTTCAAAAGTTTCTGTTATTTGTCTTTATATATCCGTGCGTGAAGAATGAAGTTTTTGGCTTTATAAAGCCTTTACTTCAATCTCAAAATTTATAGAACAGAAGCGGAGGAAAAGAAAATAGAGAGAGTTTTGAGAGGAAAAATTAAGAGAGTCAATTTGTAAAGTTTTATACACAAATTGAAAATACATATTTATTGTATTTTTGTGAGAGATCTACCTAAAGGTGAATTGTGTAATCTTATCTTATTATAGTGGAAGTTTAAGTGGCCTACGGGTCTCGTGGTTGTTACTTTCATTTCTGAAAGTTTTTCCACGCTAAAATCTTGGTGTTATTTTGTTCTATTTTGATTTGGAAAATTATATTGGGTGTGTGAAATTTATTTCTTTACAACCATTTATTTTTCCCAACAAAGTAGTATCAGAGCCAAGTTATTTTTAGTAAGAGACTGCACACATATACAGTACTATTCATAGATACTATTCGGCAGGTACTATTCATCGTTAGAAAAGTACAAAGTTCGGCGAAACCTATTGACTAACAATTCAAATGGAGGAGAGCACAGTTAATATGATAAAGTTGACTGCATTTAATTATACAATTTGGAAACCGAAGATGGAGAATCTTTTATACATTAAAGATCTATGGAAGCCAATTATAATACCGAAGGAGAAAGAAGTAACCGGTGCAGACATTGAATGGGTCGTTCTGAACCGAAAGTGTGCTGCTCAAATTAGACAATAGATCGACAAGAGCATTTTTCAAAATTTTGCTAATAAACACGATGCTTACGTTCTTTGGCAAAAGTTGGAGAAAATGTATATGAGGACAACCACATAGAATAAAGTTAATCTGATGTGACGATTAGTCAATTTGAAGTATAAAGACGGAATCAGCGTATCAGAACATATGAGTGAGTTTCAAGGCATTGTAAATCAACTCAACTCTATGAAGATGACTGTAGATGATGAGCTACAAGCGTTATTGATGTTGAGTTCTCTACCAAAAAGTTGGGATACTCTAGTTGTATCAGTTAACAACTCAGCACCTGATGGAAAGCTTACCATGGATATGGTAAAAGATAGAATATTAAATGAAGAGCCTCGACGAAAAGATGAAGGATATACTCCTAACATTGAAGCGCTTGTCATGCAGAAACAAGGCAAGCAAGAATGGCACGGGAGAAGTAAAAGTAGAAATTCCCGTAACCAAAGTCAACAAAGAGGACGGCCGAAGTCTAGATCAAGGTATGACAAGAAGTGTCATCATTGTGGTAAGCCTGGACACTTCATTCGAGAATGTAGAAGGTTAAAGGTGGAACAATCCAGAAATCAGGAAGCAGAAACCTGAACAAATGACACCACAACTGTCATTGAAGAAGTTGTCATTGTTTGAGATGCTGATTATGTTAATCTTGCATGCCAAGACACTACTTGGGTAGTTGAATCAGGCACTTCCTATCATGTCACCTCACGACGGGAATTCTTCTCAACCTACACTCAAGGTGATTTTGGACGTGTGAGGATGGGAAATGATGATGCATCAAAAATTGTCGGCATTCGCAATATTAATCTAGAGACTAATCTTGGATGCAGATTACTTCTGAAAGATGTGAGGTATGTTCCTGATATCCGCCTTAATTTGATCTCTACCGGTATGCTTGATGATGATGGATACAATAATTATTTTGGTGAAGGAAAATGGAAGCTCACCAAAGGCAATCTGGTAATAGCTAAAGGCAAGAAAGATACATCACTCTACATCACAAAATCCAGACTGTGTAGAGGAGAAGTAAATACCACAAGGAAAGAAGTTCCTACCGAACTATGGCATAAGCGACTCGACCACATGAGTGAAAAGGTCTCAAAATTCTTTCCAAAAATGAGCACTTGCCAGAAATAAAAGGTACACCTTTGCAAACTTATGTTGACTGTATTATGGGAAAACAACATAAATTTACATTTCGTAGTCTCGCACCATCTAGAAAGAAAAATATCCTAGATTTAATACACACAGATGTTTGTACAATGAGTTGTAAGTCATTAGGAGGTGCTCACTATTTTGTGAACTTTATTGATGACCATTCTAGAAAAGTATGGACTTTTGCTTTGAAAACTAAATATCAAGTGCATGAAATTTCAAGGAGTTTCATGTAAAAGTGGAGAGAGAAACTGGCAGACGTTTTAAGTGTGTACGTACAGATAATGGTGGTGAGTATCGTGGACCATTCGAGGAGTACTGTAGAAGTTTTGGCATCAGGATGGAAAAATCAGTACCAAAGACACCTCAACACAACGGTGTCGTAGAGAGAATGAACAGAACCATCTGTGAAAGAGTCAGATGTATGCTCTCAAATGCAAAACTGCCAAACTCCTTTTGGGGGGAGGCAATAAGGACAGCAGTCAATTTAATCAACCTTTCTCCATCAGTTTCACTGAACTACGACATACCGGAAAGAGTTTGGATAAGGAAAGACGTTTCTTATAAACACTTGAAAGTATTCGGCTGTAGAGCATTTGTTCACATCCCAAGAGATGAGCGGTCCAAGTTGGATGGAAAAACGAAGCAGTGTATCTTTATGGGATATGCCCATGAAGAATTTGGTTACAGACTTTAGGATCCTATTAGCAAAAGGATTGATAGAAGCAGAGACGTGGTGTTTCTTGAAGACCAAACAATTGAGGATTTTGAGAAATATGAGAAACCACAGTCAAATGAAATTCTAGTTAATCTAGACCCAGTCTCTCCACCAATAAATCTTGATGACGGAGGAGTTACACCAGATACTGATAATGTTAATCCACCAGCTGGCAGTTCAGAACCATAACAAGTTTCTGAACAAGTCCAACCAGAAGTACAGACAAGGAGATCTACCCGAGTACGAAAACCAAGTCGTATATATTCTCCTAATGAGTATGTGATGCTCACTGAAGGGAGAGAACCAGAGAGTTATGACGAAGCTATCACTGATCAGTATAAGACTGAGTGGTTTAAAGCCATACAAGAAGAAATAAAATCTCTATATGAGAACCACACATTTGACCTGATAAAACTACCACAAGGAAGAAAAGCTCTCAAGAACAAGTGGGTGTACAGAATCAAAAGTGAAGAAGGTAGCTCGTAACCACGCTACAAAGCAAGATTAGTTGTGAAAGGATCCGAGCAGAAGAAAGGTGTTAACTTCGATGAAATATTCTCACCAGTAGTTAAAATGTCTTCAATCCGAGTTGTTCTTAGTTTGGTAGCTATTCTTAATCTAGAGGTTGAACAACTTGATGTAAAGACTGCATTCTTACATGGTGATCTTGATGAGGAAATCTATATGGAGCAGCCCGAAGGTTTCCAAGTCAAAAGCAAAGAGAAGTTGGTATGCAGATTAAAGAAGAGCTTGTATGGTCTGAAGCAAGCACCAAGGCAATGGTACAAAAAGTTCGACTCATTCATGGAGAAAAATGAATACAATAGAACGACGGCAGATCACTGTGTCTTCATCAAGAAATTCTTTGATGGTGATTTTATTATTCTTTTGCTTTATGTTAATGATATGTTAATTGTGGGTCAAAATATTGACAAGATTAACAAGTTAAAGAAGGAGTTGAGCAAGTCCTTTGCAATGAAGGACTTAGGACTTGCCAAGCAGATTCTTGGCATGACGATTACCCGTAACAGGTAAAAGCAAAAGATCTGGCTTTTCCAAAAACGGTATGTTGAAAAAGTTGTTGAAAGATTCAACATGAACAAAGCTAAACCTGTTAGTTGTCCACTTGCAAGCCATTTCAAACTTAATGAGAATCAATGCCCCTCAAGTGATGAGGAGAAATGAGAGATGAGCAAGGTGCCTTATGCATCGGCAATTGGTAGTCTAATGTTCGCTATGATATGCACCAGACTAGACATTGCACATGCTGTTGGCATTGTGAGCCAATTCCTATCAAATCTTGGAAAGGAACATTGGGCAGCTGTCAAATGGATACTTAAGTATCTCAGAGGAACCTCTAGTCATTGTTTATGCTTTGGTAATAATAAACCTATATTAGAAGGATATACAGATTCAGATATGGCTGGCGACGTAGATACGAGAAAATCTATATCCGGGTACCTAATAACATTTAGAGGGGGAGCTGTTTCATGGCAATCACGATTATAAAAGTGTATTGCCTTAACTACCACAGAAGCATAGTACATTACAATCACTGAAGGTTGTAAGGAGATCTTGTGGATGAAAAAATTCCTATAAGAATTGCATTAGAACCAAGAAAATTATGTTCTATATTGCGACAATCAGAGTGCAATTCACCTTAGCAAGAACCCAACCTTCCACTCAAGATCTAAACACATCGACGTAAGGTATCATTGGATTCGTGATGTGTTGGAACATAAACTATTGCAAGTTGAAAAGGTTCACACCAATGATAACGGGCTAGAGAAAAGCTTGCTATCTGTAGAAAGATTGCAGGTGTGGAAGTGCCATGTCCCACGTAAGATGGAAGGGGAGATTTGTTCGTCCAACTAATGTGGGCCAGCAACAAAGAAAAAAAAAGGATAGGAAACATTCAAAGGTGGTGGCGCCGAAAGAAGAAAGAAGAAAGAAAAAAAAGGGTCAAAAGTTTCTACCATTTGTCTCCATATATTCATGCGTGAAGAATGAAGTTTTTAGCTTTATAAAGCCTTTACTTCAATATCAAAATTTACATAACAGAAGCGGAGGAAAAGAAAACAGAGAAAGTTTTCTGAGAGAGTTTTGAGAGGAAAAATTAAGAGAGCCAATTTGTGAAGTTTTATCAACAAATTGAAGATACATATTTATAGTATTTTTGTGAGAGATCCACCTAAAGGTGAAGTGTGTAATCCCATCTTATTATAGTGGAAGTTTAAGTGGCCTACGGGTCCCGTGGTTGTTACTTTCATTTCTGAAGGTTTTTTCACGCTAAAATCTTGGTGTTATTTTGTTCTATTTTGATTTGGAAAATTATCTTGAGTGTGTGAAATTTATTTCTTTACAACCATCTATTTTTTCCAACAGTACATTCGTCCATCAGGAGCACAACCCTTTTCCTTCATCTCTTTCAACAATTCAAAGGCCATGTCCAACTTCTTTTGATTCCCAAATCATGTTACCAAACAGGTGTAAATTGCAACATTTGGCTTCAATCCAGATTCAAGCATTTCATCAAAATACCCAACTACTTCATCAATCTTTTTCTGCTTGCAAAAATCCTGAATCAAAATTGTATAGCTCCTGACATTAGGTTGAGGCCCCTTGGCCTTCATGACCATAAACATCTTGTTCGCATCAGATCTCATCTTACACTTTAATAACCCTTCAAGCATAATGTTATGTGCAGCAATATCAAGCTTAAATCCCATATCAACCATCTCATTCCACAACCTATCTGCTCCCATCAAATTCCTAATCCTGCACTAACCATTAAATAGAACTGTATAAGTTTCTAAGTTTGGTGTAAACCTTCCTTTTAACTTCTTAAAAAGTGCTTGAGCATCTTTCCCAAGCTTTGCTCTTCCAAGAGTATCAAGCAAACAATTTATAGTATTCACACTAACTGTAAACTTGTGCTTCTTCATCAACTCAAAAATCCCAACAGCTTTCTTCCTCTCGAAAGAAGAAGAAAAGCTTTAACAACAATCATAAAAATGTCCATTGTCAAATGCCCTTTCTCTCCCATTTCATCTAGCTTAAACACAATGGTCTCAAATTGTCTAGTCTTCCCTAATATACTCATCATTGAGTTATAAGATCTTGAGTCATGGGCATAACCAGGCTTCGATCTAGCCCAACAGAAGAATCGAAAGGAAGGTTTTCTTGCATGTTTGAACCGTTCCAATACATCCACAACCAAATCATGCGACAAATTGATCCCACATTCATCAAGAACAGCTTCCATATTCCTATCCAATATAGACAATTCGCCGAGCACCTTGTAGACCCTGTCAACTTCCTTAGGGTCCGCACGAGATATTTCTACACCGCCTCCATTATTACCATCTCTCTCACCATCATCAAGCATACTGGTAGAGATCAAATTGAGGTGGATATGAGAAACATGCCTCACATCTTTAAAAAGTAATTTTCATCCAAGATTAGTTTCTAGATAAATGTTGCCAATGCCGACAATTTTTGATGCATCATCATTTTCCAACCTCACATGTCCAAAATCACCTTGAGTGTAAGCTGAGAAGAATTCTCGTCGTAAGGTGACATGATAGGAGAAGCCTGAGTCAACTACCCAAGTAGTGTCTTGATATGTAAGATTGACATAATCAACATCTCGAACAATGACAACTTCTTCAGTGACAATTGTGGTGTCATTTGTTCGAGTTTCTACTTCTTGATTTCTGGATTGTTCCGCCTTTAACTTTCTACAATGGTGACACTTCTTGTCATGCCTTGATCTAGACTTCGACTGTCCTATTTGATGACTTTGGTTACGGGGATTTCTACTTTTACTTCTTCCGTGCTATTCTTGCTTGCCTTGTTTCTCCATGACAAGCGCTTTAATGTCAGGAGTATATCCTTCATCTTTTCTTCGAGACTCTTCATTTAACATTCTGTCTTTGATCATATCCATGGTAAGCTTGCCGTCAGGAGTTTAGTTACTAACTGACACGACTATAGTATCCCAAATTTTTGGTAGAGAACTCAGCATCAACAACACTTGTAGCTCGTCATCTACGATCATCTTTATAGAGTTGATTTGATCTACAATGCTTTGGAACTCACTCATATGTTCTGATACGCTGCTTCTTCTTTATACTTCAAATTGACTAATCGTCGCATCAAATTAGTTTTATTTTGTGTGGTTGTTCTCGTATACATTTTCTCTAACTTTTGCCAAAGAACGTAAGCATCGTGTTCATTAGCAAAATTTTGAAAAATACTCTTGTCGATCCATTGTTTGATTTAAGCAGTACACTTTCGATTTAGCACGACCCAATCAACGTCTACGTTGGTTATTTTTGGTGTCTTGTCGTAGGTTTTCTCATCCGTCGAAGTTGTAGAACTGTTTTCTCCTTCGGCATTATAATTAATTTATGTAAATCTTTAATGTATAAAAAATCTTTCATCTTTAAATGCGGTTAATTTTATCATATTATATGTGCTCTCTTCTATTTGAATCGTCAGTAAATAAGTTTAGTCAAACTTATTAATTTTTCGACAATGAATAGTACTTGATGAATAATATCTATGTGAACAGTAACATATATGTGATTCCCAAATTAAACACATACTTAATTTATCCGTTCAATTTTTGGTGTATAATTATATTTACACAATTCAAATTATGATCATGTATAATATTTTGACTCCTTTTTTATTTTCATTCGCTATTACTTGCTCACTTTTTTTGTCACCATTCTATTATGAAAAGTTAAAAGTTAGACTCATGAAATACTCGTCTAAGATATTATTTTATTTGTGACAATTTTAATTTGTAATTATGTATATTATAAAATATCAATATTTTTTTGGTTTAAAACAAGGAAGTAATGGTCATCATGTTTAATCTATATTTTTTCCCTATAAACACCCTACAGACACTTGAATTAGGTGTTAACTTTTTTATATTACTAATTCTTTTCAGGTCAGTCAATATTTAGTGGTTAGAATTCGAATCCATTTTTTAAACCTCATTCTCAATAGAATTTTAAAATACAGAGGATAAACAAGTCAGCAAAGACAAACAATCTTATTTTGATCCAAAAAAAATAAGACAATCTTGAGAAATTAAAAAAAAATAACACTATAAAATTTATAACAATAAAAATAACATCTAATAACATTAAACATAATCTAAATTAAAATAGTTCAACATTAACGAGTCTAAATATCCGTATTTTAATTTATACTCGTTTAATTAGATATTATTTAATGTTAAATATTAAGTTTGTTATTTTTTAATAATAAATATATATAAGTTTTAAATAATTAAAAGTGTTATTTTTATTTGATAAATTTTTATATTTTTTGGGAACAACCTTTTAATATAACAAGTTGCCAATAATTTTGGTAAAACAACTACCGCACTACGTACGACAAGGCACAAAACCATATAAATCAATTCCGTTTCTTAATTTGCTTCTAATTGACTACACTATATAAGTGCACCTAAAATTCCCAGTATCATTCATAGCCACAAGTTTATTATCACTATCTTTCAATATACAACAATGGCTTTGTCAAAGCTTTTCATAGTTCTTTTCTTCCTTCAAGCACTCTTCAATTTTCACATTTCAATCCAAGCCTCCCCTTCAAATTCAGAACTCTTTAGAGCATACATAGGAGCTCAGTTCAAAAACGTCAAATTTTCAGATGTACCCATTAACCCAAAAGTTGAATTTCACTTCATTTTATCTTTTGCTATTGACTCTGATTCCTCAGGTTCATCCACCAATGGAAAATTCAACATCTTTTGGGACACTAATAATCTCAGACCTTCTCAAGTTTCTTCCACCAAAAAACAACATTCTAATGTAAAAGTGGCTTTAAGTTTGGGAGGAGATAGTGTAGGAAACGCCTTTGCTTATTTCAATCCTTCATCTATAGAATCATGGGTTTTTAATGCTGTTTCTTCACTCACGAGGATTATAAAACAGTACAATTTAGAGGGGATTGATATTGATTATGAGCATTTTAAAGCTGACCCAAATACCTTTGCTGAGTGTATTGGGAGGCTTATAAAGACCTTAAAGCAAAACAGAGTCATCAAATTTGCTTCTATAGCTCCATTTGATGATGATCAAGTTCAGAGTCACTACTTGGCTTTGTGGAAAAATTATGGTCATTTAATTGACTATGTGAACTTTCAATTTTATGCATATGAAAAGGGAACTTCAGTGTCTCAGTTTATAGAATATTTTAAGACTCAAAGCTCTAATTATAAAGGTGGAAAGGTATTAGCAAGTTTTATTAGTGATGGAAGTAAAGGATTATCACCAGAGAACGGTTTCTTTACTGCTTGTCATAGGCTTAGAAGTCAGAAACTTCTTGGTGGAATCTTTGTTTGGTCTGCTGATGATTCTAAGGCTAATGGTTTTCGTTATGAGAAGCAATCACAAGCCCTTTTAGCAAAACCTCACTAGAAGTCTAGAACGATGTTCAATATAAATCTTATATGTTATTTAGAACCCAAAGAGTAAGATCTACTGCTATGTGTATCAAATTTATGGTAATGTTTTATGCGTATGTTGAGACTCTTTTGTTGATCTTGTTTGTGTAGTGAATGAAATTTTATTATCTAATGAGAAAAATGTTCCTCCTTATCTTCAGTTAAAGACATCAGAGGAAAAAGGGGAAACAAAATAGAAAAGAAGATACAAATCATAGTTCATCTCAAAAATACCCAATAATTCTCAAAGATAATAAATGGTATACAACAAAATATGAAAAATTAGAAGTCAATACGAACAGATGTATCTTTTAGTTTTGTGATTAGATTTCTTCTACCTTAGTTTACATGTCCTTTTATTGGTCTCTCTTGTCACACTAGGGGGAATGCATGCAAAGAAATAGGGTAAACCAAAAACGGTAAACTACAAGTAAACCCAAGCCTCCATTTATGTATTGTATCAGATTAATTAAGAAAGATACATCTTAAATACACACCACTATCAATTGAGAAAATTATAACCAATAACCAAAAATTACAGCCAAACTTTACCTTGAAAAATAAGTAAACAGTTTAAACATGCCCTCGTGCCACTTCCAAGCTTGATATAGATTGTCCCTTAGCAAGTCACATGTACTGCCCATAAGTCTTAATAGGATATCTTCTCTCAACCCTTTTTCTTCATCATCTCACCCCACCTCGAAAACACATTCAAAACTTCAAATTTACCAGCAAACTTCATCTTTTGAGCGAACTCCTCTAGTATGTCAAGTTTTCCAGCTCTAGAAAAATCGGCCGCAAATTTGTTGTGATCAAGCTGAGGAGCTTTCATTCCTTTTTCTAACATTTCCTTTAAATATTGACAAGCTTCTCTCAACCTTCCTTGACTCATAAGACCTCTAATGAGAACAGTATAGGAATTATCATCAGGGCAACATCCCTTCTGTATCATCTCATCCCACACTGCACATCCCATTTCGTAACTTCTTGTTTGGAAGTAAGACTTCATTAACATGTTATAAGTATGTATTGACGGTTCAATACCATTCTGTATCATCCTCTTGTATATCCTTGTTCCATCCTCTGGCATTTGTTGACTTATCGTCAATTTGATTAGTGCATTGTACGTTCGTCCATCAGGAGCACAACCCTTTTCCTTCATCTCTTTCAACAATTCAAAGGCCATGTCCAACTTCTTTTGATTCCCAAATCCTGTTACCAAACAGGTGTAAATTGCAGCATCTGGCTTCAATCCAGATTCAAGCATTTCATCAAAATACCCAACTGCTTCATCCATCTTTTTCTGCTTGCAAAAATCCTGAATCAAAATTGTATAGCTCCTGACATTAGGCTGAGGCCCCTTGGCCTTCATGACCATAAACATCTTGTTCGCATCAGATCTCCTCTTACACCTTAATAACCCTTCAAGCATAATGTTATGTGCAGCAATATCAGGCTTAAATCCCAGATCAACCATCTCATTCCACAACCTCCCTGCTCCCATCAAATTCCTAATCCTGCACCAACCATTAAGCAGGACTGTATAAGTTTGTAAGTTTGGTGTAAACCTCCCTTTTAACTTCTCAAAAAGTGCTTGAGCATCTTTCCCAAGCTTTGCTCTTCCAAGAGTATCAAGCAAACAATTTATAGTATTCACACTAACTTTAAACCTGTGCTTCTTCATCAACTGAAAAATCCCAACAGCTTTCTTCCTCTCTTGAGCAGCAGCAAAAGCTTTAACAACAATCATAAAAATGTCCATTGTCAAATGCCCTTTCTCTCCCATTTCATCTAGCTTAAACACAATGGTCTCAAATTGTCTAGTCTTCCCTAATATACTCATCATTGAGTTATAAGATCTTGAGTCATGGGCATAACCAGGCTTCGATCCAGCCCAACAGAAGAATCGAAAGGAAGGTTTTCTTGCATGTTTGAACCGTTCCAATACATCCACAACCAAATCATGCGACAAACTGATCCCACATTCATCAAGAACAGCTTCCATATTCCTATCCAATACAGACAATTCGTCGAGCACCTTGCAGACCCTGTCAACTTCCTTAGGGTCCGCACCAGATATTTCTACACCGCCTCCATTATTACCATCTCTCTCACCATCATCATAATTCTCAACATCACTTTCAGCATCAGAATCAGTATTATCACTACAGTTCCCAGAAAACAACCTAAAATATCCATCCAAATTGATTCGTTTTCCATGTAAAGAATAGTTGTGTACTAAACGAACTCCCAATTTCGAGTTTCTAAAAATGGGTACTAGCATTTTTTCTTGGAGATTATGGAATGAAGAGGAGTGTGACAAAAGAAGTGGAATTTGACAATGAGGACGATAGAGATCACAAAGAGAATGAGAACGAGGCATACCAGACAGGGACAAAGTGCCACCACAGGGAAAGAAGACCTGCCTTCGCCAAACTCGTCTTTCTCGTACCGTTCCTCGTCCCTGATTGAAAGAGCGTAGCTCGGTAGTGGTGGAGCATCGGCTGAAGTGGCCATTTGAAAGTAATGGGTTGGGCAGAGAATGTGAAAAGCGGCAGAGAAAATGGGAGAGATTAGTGAGTTTACTCATAAACAGATGCATTGCATTTCGATCTCCATGAATGAATTTGGTTAGCTTCAGAGAGTGGACGATTAGCTATTGCTGGTAGTGGGCAGAAGAAAGGGATTGCTCACTCAACTCCACCAGATGGATTAGAATTGGTAGTCCTCTTGTTGACAACTGTCGGAGAAGTAATGATCTAACGGTTGTTGGTTTCATACCCCTAAAGGCCAAAACAAGTCGAAAATGTTACATGTGATTGGTTAACTGTTTTGTTGATATAACTTCTCATTCCACCTGATAATTTCTTCCTATATAGTAATTGCGTGACCTTGACACGAATATAAAGTAATCTGATATTATATAATATTTTATTTACCTAATAATAATTAAAAAAAAACTTTAGCTTATTTTATGAATGGAAAGAAGAAGTTGTCGTTGCAAATGTTAGTGCCATTCAATTGTCAAAACTTTACCTAAAAGTTGAGGATATTGTCTCTCAAAATTAATGTAAACATGTATCTTATATTTAATATAACATAATTTGAATTAAATTTTATGTTTTATATAAATATGTTTTGATTTTAAAAATATAAAAATCAATTTGTGTTAAAATAATTAAAATTTTTAAATTTTTAAATCAATATTTAACAACCTATATATTAATAATTTATATATATATTAATTTTATATATTTATAATACATATTTCATATATATTTATAATTAGTTAAATTTTTATATCAATAAAAAAAGTAAAAAGTTATATATATTTTTTAATATTTATTTAAAAATAAATTATTTTAATTAATAAAAATTTTAAATTATATTTGTTATCAAATTTTAGATAATTTATTCATTATTAAGAATTTTTTGTAATTAAAAATTGATGATGCAACTAATTAAAATGCTAATATGAATATATTTTAAATTAAATTTTCAATAATTAAAATATTGATATAAATTTAAAATAATTTAAATTCATTTCAAAATTAAGGAAATCTAAACTTCAAATCAAATTTATTAAATCAACATAAATAAATAAATTGATATAATATTTATTGACATTCTATAAGTTGATTAGTATTTTAAATAAAATTATATTAAAATAAAACCGTATTAACATATAATCATCGATGATATTTTAAAAATTGAATAAAATCAATAATCTTAATTTATTATTAAATTTTTAAATCATCGAGTCAAAATAATTTTCTCTCCTCTGTCCCTCATGTTTCTTAAGTATTAATATTCTAAAATATTAAGTAATAAATTAGAGTTAGTAATCAATAATTTAACAAATAAGTAATTTAATTCACTTTTGGGTTAATTTTATCTAAATAATTGGCCACTATTAATTATATGTATGCGGATAACTAGGTAACACATGCAAATGATAAAAAAGACATATTGTAGCTAATTATATTGATTAATAAATAAAAATGAAGTAATTTGGTAGGTTAAATAATATTCGATGTTATTCATGCTTTAAGTTAGTTAAATTATTAATTATCAATTAGAAAATTTGACATTTTTATGTATCTTTTTTCTTCAAATATTGTTTCACGTCAAAATATTAGTATTTTATGAGTTGCTCTTTAGGCGTTTATTGCATTTCTTATACCATATTTAGGAAATTAAGTTTTGTTGCATTAAAACATTTATAATATTTTTCATATTTTTGCAATGTTTTGTAATTTTAAAAAATGTATTTTAATCTTTAAAAAAATTATAAAAAATTTCATTGATATTAATAATTTCTCCGTAAACACTTATATTTTAATTCTTATTTGAAGTAAAATACAAATATAAACACCTAAATGCTTGTGTGATAACGATTTTAATTTTAGATTTTTTATTTTTTTAAAGTGATTTTTCAATCATATATTTTTTGTAATAATTTATGATTTTTATTTTCACATTTTTAAGAAATCACCACATAAATCTCTTAAAATAATATTTTTGAATTAGATTTTTTTTATTTTAATCAAATATTTTTTAGAGAATAAATCAAGTCTTATGACTTTTATATTTATAAATATTTTAAAAAAAATAATTAAAAAATAAATTTATAAATAATAACAAGAAAATTTCTTTATTTTTTAAGTTTTTGAAAAAAAAACATAAAGTATTACGAAATAATTTGTAAATGATTTTTGTTTTTTTCTTGAAAATTATTAAATAAAAATTGTTATAAAATATATTGATAATTATTTTTATAAAAAATCATAAATTACAAAAATAATTGTTTAATCTTAAATTATAAATTATAATTCAGAGGCTGATGTTTTATTAGTCTTGCCATATATTTTTTTAATAACAATTCCCATGTATAAAGATGTCTAAATCAACTCTTAAAAAAAGAAAAAAAATATATTCATAAAATTTATAACTATAAAAATAATAATAATTAGTCAAATTTGTACATTTTCATCGTAAAAAATATGGAATATCATTATATATTATATATTATTTAAATTAAATTACGATTATTTTAATATATTTAATATTAAATTTTATCTAGTTAAAAATTATCGAGATATTTAATTAAAGAAAAATATGAATCAAATCAAATAGTTGATTAAAAAGATGGCATAATTATTTTATATCAATATAAATTCCACACTTAATGTTTTGGAATTAATTTGTAAAAATGGTATATGATCTATTATTTAACATGCACAAATGATCTTAATCTTTCATGCTACAATTTGAAAGACAAAAAAATAAGATAATAAATTAATAATATAATTAATCTCTACTTAAAAGTTATAAAATTGAGTTTAAATAATCGCTCAATTACACAGTTTTTTAATACAATTATTTTATTTTTAGTCAATATGATATTATTAGAATCCACCTCTATTTAGAATTCATGCTTCTTAATTAATGAATCTCTCAAGTTTTTTTCATATCTTTAGCATATAAAGTACATTATTTAAAGTTATCTTTTTTTAGAAATCATTCTTAGGATCATTATGTATCACATTTTCAACTAAATTCAAGTAAAAAATTTTTTTCAATATGTTCGTATATAAACCAACATAGTAATGTCATTCATCATATACATTGTCATTTCAAAAATACATTAATGTTTTTTAAGGTGATATTCAAATTGAATCAAAATTAAACTTTAGAATCTAATAATAATTTTGATAATTTAATTTAATATAATTAATCTAAAATTAATTAATTTAATTTGAAAAACAATTTACTTGACAAATAGAACTTAATTTTCTTTGAATCTAATCTGATTCGTATTTCAATTTATATAAAATCCAATAATCATATCCATAAATTATAAATTTAAGTATTATAAAATTTACTATTTGAAAATACAAAATTTACTTCTTTTTTTAATACAAAATTTATCACTTTTTTTATTTTGAAAAATAAATTTTTCATAAATACAAAAATCATTTATTTTATAAATTACGAAAACTAGCAAATACAAAATTTGTTATTTCTCAAAAACGAAATATCCATCTTTAGTAAAAAAAAAATTACAAAATTTTACAAGTATAAAATTTACTTATTTTAAAACACGAAATCAAGTAATTTATCAAATGCAAAGTTTTATCATTTCTCAAATATGAATTTACTTATTTCATATGCCAAAATCAAATAATTTATCATTCATGAAATATTAAATTTATTAATTATAAATTTATATTATTTAATCAATTATACAATTATAGTATTTTTCAGTTACAAACCATAATTCAAAAAATATGAATTGATATTTTAGAAAATATATTCCTGAAATTTTGATATCTCAATACTTAAATTATAAATTAGTTAATCAGCTGCAAATAGTTGTTAACTGATAACTAAATCTAAATTTCAATAACAATTTTTTTCAAAGCTTTATATGGGAAATATTAATCATATATAAATCATGCATAGTGAAAATCAAAAATGCATTTTTATGGGATCCGAACTTACTGTCTTACTAAAACATGCATGTAATTGTCAAGTATATACCAACTAGCTAGACATATAGCTAATTAAGTAAATTTAAATCAACATGAATTGCTATTTTATATTACATATATTTATAAAATCAGATGTATAACACTAAGAGTTGTCAATAACAATCAGTTATACATATAATTAAAATAGACAATTATATGTTACAACAAGTTAATTATTTAAACATGCACGAGGATTTATTTAGGGTGATATACTAAAGCTATAAAAAAAATCTAAAAGTGAGACTTAAATTCGAAAACAAATATTAAAAAAAGAGATTATAACACACATAATTTAATCACTAAATTATCAAATTAATATTCACGAATCATATGACTAAAAAGAAAATAAATTCCAAAGTAAATAATTTGTTTATTAAAAAAATAAAAGTAAAATGATTTATTAATAATGGATTAAAACAATGAAAACTTACAGACATGACTTCAAAAGAATTAAGCAGCATTTAATTCATACAACATCATACTTTATTCATCAAACTTGGTTCACAAAAGTTAAAAACCAAAACCTACTATTATTGCATAGTAATTCAAAAAATGTCACGTGAAGTATTAGAACGGAACAAGAGAGAAATAACATTATTAGAAAATGTCAGTATCAATACTCATTAAAAAAAATCCGAACAAAAAAAAATTTAAGTACATGTAAAGATACAGTAATAATGAGTAAAGAGATAAAATTGAATTGCAATTAGAATAAAGTTTTAATAACAGTAAAGGTAAAAAGCGTTAAAGAAAATGATGATAATAATCAATGGGGGAAGAAAACTGGAATTAACCCTTAAGTTATAACTGCAAAAAAAAGAAATAAAAGTTAATCCAGATTGTTTAACAATAAAAGCAATAAAATTAAAATTTATTAACCATAATTAAGAATTAAACAGGCAAAAAGTAAAAGAAATTAAAACTAGTAACATTTTTAGCATCTGTAGAAACCCAAAAAGAAAGTCGAGAGTAAATTTAAGTTGAGGATAAACAAGTTAAATGATATATGCATAAACTTGTTTGTCTCGGATGGAGAAAAAAATTATCTTAAAATTTGTGAAAAATAATATATATACAAATTAAGAATATAAATGTATTATTTTAAATTATAAATATAATATTTAAATAATAAAATATAAAAATAATGAAACTTATATATCACCTTAATGATATTAAGATAATTTTTTTATTTATCGTGGATGTATAAAATTTTCAAAAATTTATCTCCAAATATATAGCAATTAACTCGTAATAAATTTAAACCATATTTTATTATCTCAATTAATTATCAAATGCTTGAATTTTATTAAAAATGGACGCAATTTTAGATTTAGAATATAAAAATTTATTAAATAAAAGTTGAAACATTAAAGTTTATATTCTGCCTTTTCCTCTCATTTTTACATGTATACGATGAAGGCTTTTTTTATGTGTATATATATTACAAAAGGTTTTTTTTTATAAGAAAACCGTAAGGAACATTTAATTAATGCGAAAACCATTTCTCTCGTTAATGGAAGACCAAACGGTCAAAACATTAAAATCGATTGTTAAATCATCATAAAACCAAAACATTTGCAATTTTTAATTAATCGTAAACCCTTTTTCCTTGACGGTTTCACTAAAATCAGTTTCTCATTCATAAAATTTTCCAACAAAATAAACTTATATTTTTTTTAAAATAAATAGGTGAGTCATGCATAAGGAGTTATATTTTTGTCTAAAAATTTATGTTTATATGTTGGGACAAGTATGTTAAAATAGTATTGGAACAATATTAACGATAACCTGAAATGAACTGCTTGGGTTGAGTTGCGGACTAGGTCGCTCTCTTTAAGACGTTTACGCTGCTAAATTGTGCAAACACAAATTGCCGTCTCAGGATAAAACAAATTTTAATCTTTTTTCTGTCTCGAAACTTCATCACCGATGAGGTCTAATACTACACCTCTTAAATATTTATGTTGCTCGGAAATCTAACAAAATAATTCTGAATTTTCTTTTCTTTTGATTTGCTATAAAAAACCATAGAACTGTTTTTGAGTTGTTAAGTTGTATTCTAAACTGAGGGCTATTGTCCCTTTTTATAGTTAAAAAAAATATGTGTAACGGTCATATAATTATGAAAATAACGGACACATAATTATGAAAATAACGGTCATAAAAGTAACAGTCACATAATTATGAGAATAACGGTCATAAAATTAACGGCCACATAATTATGAAAATAATGGTCACATAATTATAAAAATAACGGTCATAAAATTAATGGCCACATAATTATGAAAATAACGGTCATATAATTATAAGAATAACGGTCATAAAATTAATGCCCACATAATTATGAAAATAACGGTTACATAATTATAAGAATAACGGTCATAAAATTAATGGCCACATAATTATGAAAATAACGGTCATAAAAATAATGACCATATAATTATGAAAATGACAGTTACATAATTTATGAAATAACGGTCTTAAAATAATAAAAAATATTTTAAATTCATTTCCAACATTATATTATATCTTTTAACCTGAAAACAGACATCTAGCTAGAAAAAAAAGACTATTGCCTTGCTTCATCACATCGAGTACTCTTCACGTGTATCGCATATATATATATATATTCCATTTGTCAACTTACCACTAAATTCTCCGCATGAGTTTTTGAGGGTATGGTTAAAAATCACTATATATAGAGTTACTTAGTGGAAGTGAGCGTTTGATGTTGAAACTTGAAACATGTCAAGTTTTGAAGATAACACTCTTCTAGCTAAAGATAAGCTAGGCATATATATGCAGCTAAAATTGACATATGGAATTTTGGTTTTGTGAATTAAGTGGTGTTTGGTTAGGAATATGTGAATTGAAGTGAAAAATAAAGTAGTTTTAGCCAATATAAACCACAAAATTCTATACGCATGTGTTGAGCAAAGTTTGGTCATTCAAAAACTTGAGTTACTAGTATCGATGTAAAATGATGTATAAAGTTCTTGACATATCCTGCTGCAAAGTACTTTAATTATGCTCTTTCTAGCTGGCCCTTCCTTCATAATTTGCTTCATGAGTTCGGCTCCTAACTTGACAAGAGGGGTATAAATATTGTTTTTTTTTTCATATATGTAACAATAGAAATAATATCTCTTAACTTATATATTTTTATTATTAAAACAAATCTCAAACATTTCACACTAAATGTATTCTAGTTAGATATCGTTTAACTTAAATTTCGATCATATAGATTCATTTAAGTTAAATTCTGATAATTTAAATTTATTTAATATTGAATTTTACTTAATTTAATAATATTCAATATTATTAAGGTATTATATTTGTTATCATAACTTTTAAAAGTATTATTTTTTCAATCTATATGAAAATTATATTTTTTATGTTTCACAATGTATTTCTTTCCCCATAAAACTTACTCCTAAGTTGACTTAGGAGTATTGAGATAAGATTTTTAAATCACTCTTATTAATTAAATAAATTACAAATAATAATTTAAATAAGATCCCAATCTATAAATTAAAATATATAGTTATAATCATCATCATTATTATTATCATTAGACTAGGAAGTGAATCTCGAATAACACTATTGAGTCAAGTGGGGGCAACTGTTTTGACATTGATGTTGAACCAACTTGAGAAGAAGCCCACAAATCCATATAAGATATTGATCGGGGAAATCTCAATTTTGCTCGTTATCTTTATTCAATAGTATAATAAATTCACCCTTTTCATCTAAATGAAACCCCACATGCATACATGAATAAGGGAAAAGAAAACAGAGAGAAATCATTGCTTTTTTCATGGACTATAGCCTATAGGCACGTATTATTGGCTAGTTCTCTCTAGGTTTAACAAGTTGTATACCCAAGATGCTTTTCTTTTCTCCATTACTAGCTATCTAACTTATCAAAAGGGCAAGAAAAAAGAGCCAATATTCTTTCTTGTTATTGTTGTACGTTGATGCTTGTGTTGACTTTATATATATCTCTAATTATAAAGTTCTAAAAGCATCAAAGTGTTTATTAGATGGGAGAGATGGGAGTTAATAACAATGACCAATATAGCATGAACTTCCAAGTACAATTGGATTGATTAGGGCTTGTAAATAAACTATAACAACATTTGCATTCATCTTACTACTCGGAGAACAAAATATAATTAGATAATAAAAGCGATGATATATTTACATCATATATGTATTTATCTTTTGTGGATGTATAGTATATTCATATATTAGGAGAGATGCGTGTCATATCTCATTTTTAATAAAGAAAATTTTAAGTAAAATATATATTTATATAATTATAGATAAATTTATATAAAAAATAGAATTGTGTTTTCTTTGAATTTTAAAGTTTAGCTTTTATAGCTTAAAATTTTATTATAAATTCAATTTTTAACATATTTATACTAAAAAAAATACATATAACATCTTTATTCAAAAAGAAACAAGAAATAAATAAATATTTTTATTGTTTTTATAATGCACATCGTGATCTCTAACCTAGATCCACCATGACTCTTTATTTTTATCTCTAACATATTGTCAAAATATGGATTCTTTTATCTATACTTTCTAATATTTTCACTTGTATGTCTTTTCTTTTGCAAATCAATCTCATATACTTGTTTATATTTTTTCTTTTTTGCAAAGCATGTATAACTTTGTTACCAATGCTGATGTTTGAGCACATTTAGCTAAACATTCAAGTACATACACTATCAGATTGCCTAGGAGATATGTAGTTAGATTTTTTATTGATGTATTTGAAATTGGCATTTGAATAGTCATAAGAATAATAAGCTTGTTTAAATCTAAATAGTTAACCCAATGGTGATGGCGTTCATGTAATTTATAAACTTTGGGAAAGTTATTAGAGAACGACTGTGATTCAAACAAAATTATATTCATTTGTTATTGTTAATGCAATATCCTCCCATAAATATATCTTAATTTTTATTATTTTTCTTGTATATATTTTCCTTGAAATTAAGTTTGAAAAAAATGATGTTAAGGAGGGACGTGGTTATCATTTTTCAAAATTATTGGGCTCTCTTTATTGTTTAAAAAACACAAGGGATATATTAATTTTGTAATTAAATTTTGTTACATGGTACTCATTCACAAACATTTTTACCTCTAATAACACTATAGACAATTTTCCAGCTTGTTTGATCAATGTACAACCCGTTCCCTTAACGCAAGGGTTCTTGGTATATTATTATCACTGTAACAACATTAGAGTGTAATAGGCCTTAGGGCAATAAATGACAATATTCATCATGAATCGCAATATTTGTGGAGTGATTGATATCTTATAAAATTTAAGGACTTCCATGATGGGAAAGTACTAAAATCATGGCTTCTTGATAGGTTGTGATAAGATGGAAGTTGTTTTATTAACCGACCAAAAACTAAAACATTTGCTAACATATAAATGTTTTCTATCAAACGATAATTAGTATGATTTAAATCTGTGATTTAAAAAGTTAATTTTTTGAAATTATGAATTTTTAAGTGACAATACATAAAAAGATTGGTGTTAAATGATTTGAATAATTCCTTAATTTAGGTTAATTACATGCTTTGACTATTGATATTATATATATAATTAAAAATTTGATTAATTAATTCTACTTGTTTTTTTAAAAAACATAAAAATAAAATAATTTTATGTTTTATTCATCAAGATGAACTAAGTTATAACTAATAATTAAATAAATTGTTTAACTATGATTACATATGAGTGTAATTCTCTTGTATTATTTTTAGTATATTGTTATATATATCATCAATATACGATAAATATGTAGACAAAAATAATTAAAAGTATGAGTCATTGTATCATTTTTGATGTATTGTTATATATATCACTAATATTCGACAAATATATCGATAAAAATAATTAAAAATATGAGTCATTATTTTATAAAATGAATGAATTATTTCCTTTACAAATTAATAGTATATATAGGGAGTTTAACTAAGCTATTGTTATTCTAATTTTGAATCAATTTATACTATTCTTATATTTGGACCTACTTTCCAAGAAGATGCTATTTAGAGTCTTAGAGAGGTCCCCTTCCTTTGGAAGTTGTAATAGTCAAGAAATTTGAGATTCAAAATGTGAATCATCAATTCATCACCAAAGCGTAGACTATTACTTCAAAATCTCATTTGATATAATTTCATAGGTTTAATTATATTATTTAATTAAATTTTATCATATTATTTAAAATATATTATTAATGTATAATATTTATAATTTTCCCTAACCCCATGAGTTTGTATTTGTGCTAGGCATACAATTAAACGAATGTTATCTGCAATGAAGATTTATACAACTTTCTCTTGGGAGAAAAATGCATATATGTAAGAAATAATGTGATTTATATTAAAAGAGATAAGTTATGTTGCAGTTTGGTATATAATATTTTGTTCACATTTTAAGTTAAGTTATAAGGTTGAGCTATACTAATTATATGATCTAAAATAAATTTGTCAAGTCAAGTCTCACTTCAATGAAGGTATTAAATAAATTATTAACATTAGGGCATTACAATTTTATGATAAATAAATTAATCTAGGATCGAATCTAATAAAAAAAATATCCTTGTTTTAACTATACTATTTAATATTATTTATGTGTTAAAATTTTATAAATTATCTCTCTTTATTATAATAACATCACTTCTAATCTAAATATATAAGTATCTTTACTAAGTATTTTAATCCGATAGCATCATGGGTGAAAAATTTAGTTATCAAGTTAATGGGACTCGAAAAATAACAAGCTTTACAGAAATTAAATATTCTGTACTAATATGAAAAGTGTTCTATTCAATTAATTATTTTTTATATTATAAGTTTAATATCATCTTAATTGACGTGATAATTAATTATAAATTAATTTATAATAATTAATATTATAAATAGTTTTTTCTATAAAAGTAGTTTGGCGTTTGTTAATTTAACTTACTTACCTCACTTATGTTTAATGTTTTGAACTTAATTAATTAATTTGTGTAAAATTACTAAAAATGATAGAACCATTATTTAATTATCAATATTGCCCACACTTTAGTTATATTGATCCAAATCTCAATTTGGAAATTAAGCACATGGGACAGTAGTTAATGATCAATATTTCAGTAATTATATAACAATATTAACGATGATGACAAGGAAAACAAATGTGAAGTGGTGATAAAATTTATATATATCAAACGATGTAATAAATAATAATAAAATAAAAAAGTAATCGTAAAGTCAATAATCTAAGAAAATTGAATGGAGGGTAGAATATATTCTTTTGTTAAAAAAAGAAGAAAAATCAATCAATTAAAAATAGAACATCTCAATAGATACTTTGTATTATCTAATTGAAAAAAAAATTTAGAGAAAAAAATGTTTTAATGAAAAAAAATTTAGAACAATTTTTTTTTGGTGTAATTAGGTTGCGAGTTATGAGTATCGTAAATATTTTGTATAATTTTTCATTTTTAGTAAAAAAAATTATAAAAGGTCCGAAAACGTATGCAAAATTGTTTGAATTCCGTTATCAAATTTATGTGTTATTTTTTTTTTTTTTATTTTCTCGTAAATCTATTTTATCGAAAATTTTCATAATTTTCGAACATGAAACATATATGATTATAACTCTAGTTAGGCAATTTTTATTTTTTTAAGGGAATAATTTAATTAATTAAAACTCTTAATTGTATATTAATTAATCTTTCTTTTAATTATGTTTTTATTTATCAGCTCACATGCATATGCAAGTGGTGGGACATTGCCTTTGGTTAGTAACTGTAGATGAAATATTCATTATTTTTGAAAGTACTGTAATTATATTTTCTATCAATTATATTAATTTTAAAATTTATTTTTTTATATAAAATATAATATATTTTTTAAAAGTATTAACACTAAAGAGGAATATCATTCATTTATTAGTGTATACATCATCATTTTTTTTAAATAAAAGTTAAAATACTTACAAATTCAAACTATATGGCATTGGGTACATCAACATTTAAGTAGCACTGACTAATTTCTTAATTGTAAGATATGCAAGTTGGGTAAAGATTTTGATCAGAAATCTGAGAAGCAATAATGCTTTAATGAATACATACATATATAGGGTAATAGGACCTCGTTGTAAATCTCCATACCTATCTATCTATGAATTGTTTGTGCTCTGCTCTAACTCTTCTTTGTGTTGATCAAATTGTGTTAATTGAATATTTACCATAAAAAAATGTGTTATTTGAATATTTACCATAAAAAAATGTGTTATTTGAAGTTTTTTAAATACTGGTCATATATATAACGATGATAACCAAATTACAATTTGTAATAGTGTTTCCTAAATTTATATTATTAAAGTGCAGTTTATTTCATTGAACACTTTTACTTTTGTGTCTGATCATGATAAAATCAAAAATCATATGGACCGACTTGTATAAAGTGAAAAAAGAAAAAGACAAATTTCCTAGATTTTTTAGGTTTACAAAATTATTGAAACTTTCCCGTATAAACCGTAAATATAAATAAGTGTTAAAATTTATTAAAAAATTAGAAAAATAATACGATTAAATTTATAATAATAATAATAAAAATATTAAATATGATTTAATTAAATAATATTTAATATGAAATAAATTTAAATAATATTTAATTTAATAATAATCTCACAATTTTTTAACGTTAAGAATATATACAAAGGAACATTATAAAATATCTCGGGAATATCCAGGGAATCAACATATGAAGTAATAAAGCATGCGTGTAAAAAAAATAAAAAATAAAAAGTGCTCCCCTAATAATTACATACAAGAAAAGGTGACCCTTTTATGGAGAAATAATTCATTTATTTATGAAATATGGATGAAATAGTATCTCCTATTAATTATATATTTGTTTAGTATAAATGTTTTCTTTGAAGCGTTGGAATATATATAATATATAATATTAAAATTACCATTAATATGATAAATTAAAAGTATATAAATCAATTACTCGTAAAACAAATAATAATTTCTTTTTATCTTAGATATGTTCTCTTAGGCTCTGCTTGTTTATACTTCTCATACTCCATAAAATTGCTTTTATTAGAAGAAGAAAAAAAAACAAAATTCATCAAAAACATTTCAAAATCTTAAAAGTACATATAATGTGTAGCTTCTTAAAATCAAGTTTTACATAAAAACTTAGGTCACAAAGGTAAAATACAAAATAGGTCAAGTCTTAAAAAAGAGAGAAAAAAAAAAAATATATATATATATAACGTCATCATCCACATAAGGAATTACGCCTTGCTAAAGTCACGTTACTTTCTATTTGATCCTCTTCTCTCTCTCTCAGACTCAGCGCTCTTAAGTACTCCCAAACCTTCACTCTTCCTTCCATAATTCCATTCCTTCCTGTTTTTCATTCCTTCACTCCCACGCGCAAATGTACACTCACTTTACTCCCTTATTCTCACTCGCCTCCGAGTCCCCATTAATCCCATCCCTCTCTACTCCAATGCCTTATTATCCCAACACTTCTCAGTATCATAATCTCTCATGCGAACAAAAAGAACTCGTTCAGAACGAGTTTTACGACTCGCTTCCAGAGACTCCGAGTTTGTACAATTCCGAGTCGACGATTACCAATGATTATTGTAGCAGTGGAAGCGGTTGTAGTAGCTATGCTTCTCTGAGTTCGATCGCGAGTCACGATCCACAAACTCAGCGACCGAGTCTGATTCATCGAAGTGTGAGCAGTCATTCTCTGAGTAAGAACTGGACTCATCCGGTTCTTTCTTCAATGGCTTCCAAATTTTTTGACTCCAAAACCGCTCCGGTTAGGAGAGTTTACAGTGCTGGAGATTTGCCGGTCAAAATGTCAATAATAAACTTTATTTTGTTATTTTTACAGTTAATTTATTGTAAATTTAAAAATTATTAAAAATATTTTTTTTGTTTTTAATATATTTAGTTTATATAAATTAAAATTTATTAAATACACTTTTAATAATTCTTAAATTTAACAAATATATTGTGAAAACATGTCGAAAACTCCGATCCTTGGTTTATAGGTATTTTTGTATATCCTCACTCCTCTCTTATAGCAATAGTAGTTATTAACTGTAGCTCAGCTTCTGGATCTCACCGTACACTCAAAAACTGCATACCAGTTCTTTTTCTTTATTTTTTTAAATGTAACTTATCGATATTATTTTTAGTATGACATTTGATGATATATAGATAATTTTTTTATATTTTATGTAATAAGGATCTATATTTTTAATCATTTTTTTTAACCTATTTACTATGTATTGATTATGCATAAAAAAAATTCAACTCAATTTTTAAAAAATAACTGTGTTGTCATAACTTAAAACTAAATAATTTTTTGTTTATATATTTTATTTATAAAAATACAAAACATTATTTTAAATGTTTAAAAATAATTTGAAAAAAATATATAAAATAGTACCTAATCACTAATCAATTCTCACTCAAACATTTTGTTTTTTGTTTTTTTTATCTTATCAATTATCATAACCATCTTTATGGATTGAAAATTGTATGTCCAATTTTATTATTATTGGTGATTTAATATAATTTAAATGAGATTAATGGAACTAAAATGTGATAACTTAATTCCTTCCCTATTTTTAATTACCACTTTCATTTCAATTATGTAAAGTATGATTGTCATTTATATGTCAATACATGTTCGAGTTACAATTAAGGGTATAGTTTTTTTTTCCACGTCGTAAAAAAATTATTTTTTTACTTTTTTGTTTTGAAATATTTAAGTTTAGTGAATTAAAAAAATTAAGTTTTTATTTTATTTTATTTTTCAGATGGTTAATATGAGACAACAGAGTTACAGGTCATCAGAAAGCTCGTTAACAAGTGAAAGTAATGCAATCATAGAAGGGATGAGCAAAGCTTGTCGTTATAACCCAGAAGAGAAAAAAGAGAGAATTAAAAGGTATAAGAGCAAGAAAAACCTAAGAAATTTCAACAAGAAAATTAAGGTATATATGTTTTTCATACTTGTTATTCAATATCTCTATCATATAACACATTTTTATATATTTAATCTCCTACCTGGTATAGATAGCAAAAGTAAAATCTAAAATCTCATACTTCATATTTCAAAATTAAATCATAGAGGTGCAAAACCGTTCGGGTATCTGAACCAAAAAAACTGATCGGGTCAGTCCAGCCCGACACACTAAAAGATGGCCCAAATTCAGCAATTAATGTTAAATTAAGAAATTATTTTTTTCTTTTTTTTTTCCTTAAAAAAATATACCATACTACACACTTGCATCTCCTAACACACATTTTTTTTTAGTATTTTTTGGAACATGTCTATATGTTTTAAGCCATTCTTAAAAAAATTACAATTTATAAAAGATAGAGGGTCAAACGGGTCGGCACACTCAAATCTAATATATTGCACCAAAAAGTAATAGGCCGAGCCTTGGACTGAGCTATAATTAGGTCGGGCCTACAATTTGCTCCACTTTACACCTCCAGTAAATTACTTCCACCAATCATATTATGCCTAGTTTAGTGAACATCTTATTTAACTATAATTTGAAGAAAAGAAATTACAGATATTATTAGAATAATTTTATTAACCACGATCAAAATATATAAAATATTTATTTTATTATTAATATTAATTATAATTTAATATTATTAATATTGAATAAAATTATTATTATTAAAATATTTTTATATTAATAATAATTTATATTTTGAGTGATATCATGTTGCATGCTTTTTGTCTAATAAGTTATTTTATTGTTACTTTTTCACGTGGTTTTTGTAAATTTATGAAAATTAATATTTTTAAAATTTATAATAATAAAAATAATAATTTTTAACATTAAATTATATATTTCTACATTCAATATATAAAAATTATATTATTATATTATATTATATTATATTTTGGGTTTAAGTTTAACCTTTTTACCACCTACATGTAATCAAATTATTTATGAACTAATTCGATTAATCTTAACCCGAACTCATTTAAAACTTTAGTTTGTATGAATTAATGGTTTATAATGTAACTTTTGTTAATAATAAATCATATAGGAGTCAACTTGTTAATTTACATGGATATAATCCATTTAATCCGAACTCATTTAAAAAACACGTTAAGATGAATCGATATAATCATTTTAATCTCAACTCATTTAAAAAAAAATGTCAAGATGAATAGATCATTTATAACCAATTCATTTAACCTCAATTCAAATCTGTTTAAAAGCCTAGTTTCATTGTATCATAACCTCTTTATGAGACACCTAAATTGAAGATAAATTGTTATATATATATATATTCAGAGTGTATAAACTGTATAATGTTATTTCAAAAAACAACAGAACGTACACTTTCTTCGTATTGGATTTGCAGGTCTTATCAGAAATAGCCTGCATGCTCTAAGTGAAATTCATTACAATATTGAGTGAATTGTTACCTAAAAAAAAACTTATTTTTGGATATTGTAGTATGTTTGTAGGAAGACATTGGCAGATAGTCGACCACGCATTAGAGGAAGATTCGCAAGGAACGATGAAATAATTGAAAACAACTCTCAAATTCAGTGGAGCCACATTAATGGAGAGGAAGGTGATGAGGAAGATGACAATTGGGTCAATTTTCTTGATGTCTTCTCTTCAAATTTAATCCCATAGTCTAGCTTAACTCTAATTATGGGAAGGTTAGAGTTATTGCCACAACTCAATTTGTTAGTTTCATATTATATTTAATGAGGGTTTTAAAAATTGACAAAGGGATAGTTTTGTTAATTTAAAACATTAACATTAAATAAAAGGTAGAAGAAACAAAACAAGTTGTAGGATAATATTGTTAATTAGTACATTCACAAGTTTAAAATAATTATTTTGATTGTTTTGAAAGTTTAACTAGCATCAAAGTAGTTGATGATGTATCTACTGTGTGATTGTATTTATTAATTTTAGAATTGATGATTTTGCTTGAATAAATCAAGCATTATATATGTACAAAAAAATCGTAATAATATAAATATATTGTGTATTTGATGATGATTTTGATTCCTTGATTTTTTTATAGTGATTTTTAGTCGAATAAGTTTGATGAATAAATCAAGCATTATATATGTACAAAGAAATGGTAACAAATTAAGTTTTTTTTATGAAATCAAGTAGATAAATATATCGTGTATTTGATGATAATTTTGATTCTTTGATTTTTTTCTAATAACTTTTAATCAAGCAAGTTTGATGAATAAATCAAGCATTATATATGTACAAAGAAACTGTAACAAATTAAGTCTTTTTATGAAATCAAGTAGATAAATATAAGTCTTTTTATGAAATCAAGTAGATAAATATATTGTGTATTTGATGATAATTTTGATTCCTTGATTTTTTTCTAGTGATTTTTAGTCAAATAAGTTCGATACTTAGAAACTCAGGCCTAACTCTGAATCCAAAAATCAGTTTGTGAGTTAGAGGGTTATCCAGACTTATAAGCAGCACTACTGTCTTACTCTTAGCCAATGTGGAACTTAACATCCCCCTCCACATCGGCTAGAGTCCAGATTTACGACACGAGGACTGATGGGAGTACAAAGAAGCCAAGAGCATAGCTCTGATACCAACTTATAAACTCATGCCTAACTCTGAACCCAAAAACCAATTTGTGAGTTAGAGGATTGCTCATACTTATAAGCAGCACTGTTGAATAAATCAAGCATTATATATGTACAAAGAAACTCTAACAAATTAAGTCCTTTTATGAAATCAAGTAGATAAATATATCGTGTATTTGATGATTATTTTGATTTTTTTTCTAGTGATTTTTAGTCAAGCAAATTTGATATAATTTTTAATTTTTATATTTTAAAAGAATCACTATCAAAATATTAAATGATTTATAAATATTTAAAAAATATATTTTGAAACTAGAATTTCGATTTCTCATATTTTTTTTCATTTTCAACGTACATATTTTCTATAGAGTAATAAAATTTTATGATTTTTATACGTATAAATATCGAAAGAAAATAATTAAAAATTTAATTTTCTTAAAATAATAAAAAAAATTCTTAATTTTTTGAAAAAAAGAAAACAGAAAACAGAAAGCATTAACAAATAATTTATAGTTGATTTTTTATTATTTTTAAAATCACTAAATAAAAATTAATATCAAACATTAATAATCATCAAATAAAAATTAATATAAAATATAACGGTGATTTTAAAAAAAATCAAAAATTATAAAATCAATTATTTAATAAAAAAATAAAAATCATAATTGTTATTAATTAGTAAATTACCAACTAAGAATAGTACCATTAATTTACATAATGATTTGACAATAAAGACTATAAATTCTATTATTTTAATTATGATTATAAATATTTAATAATCATAATTATATATATAAGTTTGTTTATATTTAAGTAATTTTTTAGTTTAACTTATGATCACGGTTATTGATAAAAATTGAGACTATACGTGTACATTATGTCCTCAAGTCCTCAATTTTTATATTAATTTCCATAACAATATTTTGTAAATTCAACGTAAATGTTGTTTTCATATATTAATAAACCTACTTAGATTTTGAAACTCATAAATAATAAACTAAAAATCAAACATTAATTATATTTATTAAAATCTATAATTATTTATCATCTTTCATTGTATCAAAATAATTAAAGTGTATGTATAAGAATGTATATTTTAATATTACAATATAACATTAAAAAATATAAAATATATCGTAAAACGACATAGATTTTTTCTTCTAATAACTCATTCATTTTGTTTTTATCTTGAGGAGAATTAAACCAAAATATTTATGGTAATGTTTTAATTATATCTATTAATAAAAATTGTCTCTAATATATTGTAATTTTTTATCCTAAATTTTTATAATTTTCTGCCACAAAATTTTTGTCTTTAATACTCTTCTTATTTCATCCCAAAATTCAAGTATAAAAATCTCGTTCTAAATATATTGTAAATTTTTTCTCTTAATAATTTCGATTTTCAAAGACAAAGAATTTTGTTATAAAATTTGGAATAAATTTCTCACCATTTTTTTCCATTTACAAGAACAAATTTGTTGTCAAACAATTTTGGTGAAAAATGTCTGCATCTTTTCAATGACCAATTTAAAGTTTATTCGTGATAATTATTTTGTTACAAAATTTTTGTTCTAATTTTTTTCCCTTTTTAATTTTTATTTGTTAAACTTCTAATCAACATTATCAAAAACAAATATCAATTTTTTGTCTCTAATTGTGCTACCTTAAGTACTAATTTTATTTTTCATCAAATTTTTGTTTCAAATATTATTTTTTCTTGTAGTGTTATATCGATTTAATTTGACAATAAAATTGATCATTCTTATATCGTTTTAAGTCATATTTTTAAACCAAATTTTGTTTTATATACAAAACAATTGAAATGAAATTGTAAGTACTATTAGCTAAAGGTTCGAGCAAGTACTATTATATATATATTCTATATGCTTTCATTGGATGTAATTATATATATTCTAAATTTAATGTCGAAACAAAGTATGTCTATTCGAGTACAATGGATTACAAGGGATGCAGATATAGTGGCTGATGGTTTAGCCAAATTTGCTAGTGATAAGTATCTCAAGTGCATGGGGTGACTCAATACCTGTTGTGTTTCAAAATGTAATTAATACTGAGCAGCTTAATGATATCTCTTAATTTTGATAAATAAAATTTCTGAAAACCCAAAAAAAAAATTGTCTATTCAACTAAACAAGAACACACATTATTTGTATTATATCACAATTTGTCATAAAAAGAGTCTATATATAATATTGGAATTATATTAAACTACAATGTTTTATATCAATTGATTGATAATAAGATAAGACCCAGATAAGTTGAGAAAGATGAAGACAGCCTCAATGTCATTGTCATTGTTGAGATAAACAGGAAAGAGATAAAATGGGCATGGTGATAATTAAGCAACCATGTCTTGAATAGTGTTGAGATAAACCTAATAATATTGAGTTACAAAGCACTATCTGACATATAAACACCTTCTTTTCTTTTTTTCTTTTTTGTCGTCTATAAAACATAAAAGTTATTGGTTACTTAACTTAAAAAAAAAAAACTAATTTGTTGGGATATCTAGTTTCTACTCTATATGTTCATATTATAAGATTTTTTTAATATTATAAAAAATTAAATTATTTTTACCCAAATTATTTATTTATAAATTATAATAGTAAAAGAATTAAATATATTTACAATTATAAAATAATTAATAATTAATTTTAACTATTAAAATAAATTAATTACATAAAATAATATTCTTAAAATTTATAATAATAAAAATAATATCTTAAATATAATAAGATTCAATTAGATTAAATTAAATATTTAATAAATCTAAATTATCGTAATTAACTTAAATAAAATACAATTAAATGACGTTTAATATTAAATGTTATATTGAGTTTTTTATACAATAAAAATATATTATTTAGATATAAAAAATGTTATTTTTATAATTATATATTTTAAGAATTGTTATTTTTATTTTTTTAAAATAATTTGTTTTGTGTTTAAATGGATGGTAACCCAAATCATTACCATAGTCGTTTTTATAGCAACTATAAGAAGTGGACCACTATTTTGCTTGCTCTCTTACTAATCATTATTGTTAAGATGTAGACAATCACAAGCCAAACTAAACTTTCAGTACGTGAATTCTGATTTGTGTTTCTTTATTTGATGTTGGAAAAACTTGTGGTGGATGTATAAATTATAATGATATATTAATAAAATTTATGATATAATTTATTAATTTTTAAAATTATTTTTATTTAATTTTTAATAAAATAAAATTATATTAATTTAAATATTTCATCTATATCTAACTAGAATAATATGATAAGTATAAACATAAAAATATAATATATATATATAATTATTTATAATGTAAATTTAATAATAAAAATATTTAATATATATTTAAAATTGAATTTATTAATGTAATAATTTAAATAAATTATATAATATTATACAGACATTAAATAATAAAACTCACTTTATCTACCGTAATTGTACTTAACATTTGTGTCTCACTTATTATGTTAGGTGGTGTTTGGTTCGTGGAATGGAATCGAAATCGGAATGAAATGGAATGGAAAGGAAACAATTTTGTTTGATTTGATCACTGAAATCAAGCTCAGAATCAGGATTACAGTGTTTGGTTTTCCACTGGAATGGAATGAAAAAAGCTATAAATGACCTTAATACTCCTACATGCTGTAAAGTTCAAATAATGTCATTTAATTACTATTTTTTCGTCAGACAAAATATATTATTGAAATCATTATTTTTCTAAACAATTATTACTTAATTAAAAAGAAATATATTATTAAAATTATTATTTTTCTAAATAGGGTTTAGGGTTTTGAGGTTTGGGATGTGGGATTTAAGGTTTAGGGATTTAGGATTTGAGGTTATATTTGTAGATTAAGGTTTAGGGTTAAAATTATTATTTTTCTAAAAATGGTTTAGGGTTTTAGAATTTTGGATTTAGGATTTAGGGTTTTAGGGTTTGGAATTTGGGGTTTAGGGTTTTAGGATTTATGTTTTAGGGTTTTGGGTTTGGGGATTTATGTTTTAGGGTTTATGGTTTAGGGTTTAGGGTTTAGGGTTTAGGGATTTGGGATTTGGGATTTAGGGTTTAGGGTTTAGGATTTGGAATTTGGGGTTTAGGGTTTTGGGTTTTGGGATTTATGTTTTAGGGTTTTGGGTTTTGGGATTTATATTTTAAGGTTTAGGGTTTATGAATTTTGGGTTTAGGGATTTGGGGATTTAGGGTTTAAGGTTTAGGGTTTAGGGATTTGGGGTTTAGGGTTTTAGGATTTGGAATTTAGGGTTTATGGTTTAGGGTTTTGGGATTTATGTTTTAGGGTTTTGGGATTTATGTTTTAAGGTTTAGGGTTTTAGGGATTAGGGCTTAGGGTTTAGGGATTTTGGGTTTAGGGTTTAGGGTTTAGGGATTTGGGGTTTAGGGTTTAGGGTTTTAGGATTTAGATTTAGGGTTTAAGGTTTTGAAATTTTGGGTTTAGGGTTTAGGGTTTTGGAATTTTGAATTTGAGAATTTGGGATTTGAGTTTAAGGTTATATTTTAGGTGAGGGTAAAATTGGAAAAAAAAAGTTTAGATGAGAATGGAATTATGATTACCGAGGGGGGAAAAGGAATTGTGATTCCTTCTCTTTTAGTAATTTGATTTCATTCCGTCTTCCATTCTGTCCAATCAAACACATAAAATAGAAAGAATAAATTCTGATTCTATTCCATTCTCTCCAACCAAACATGAGAGTATGTGTAGTATCGGAGTTATATACATTTTTGGGATTTCTAAGCCACCCACCTGCTAAAAAGCTATAGAAACTTACAAAGTAAGGTAATGTTTTCTTTGATTATAATGGAAGAGAAGATTATAATGGAAGGGAAGATCATTGATAGTATCTTATATTTATTTCAAAAATAATATTTAAATTTTTATTTATTTTTTATAATAATTTATTTATATTATTATAAAAAAATATTACATAAAAATAAATAATTATTTTTTATGTTTTTTTATTTATTTTATTTTTTCTTCGATTATTTCAATTACAATTTATTTAAGTTATAACACTTTATTTAATATAATTAAAAAAAATAAAAAAAATGAGTAATTTTATCCGATCACTTTCTTTTTATAAAATATGATGAAATTATTAAAAAAATAAGAATAAAATTTAAATATTATTTTTACAATAAATAGAAGAACCGTGAATACTTTTCTAATAATGGAATAGAATAGAAGTAACATTAGAGGTATTTTACATTTTTTTAGAAAGGAAATGAAAGAAATAATTTCACCAAGTAAAATACTCTTTTTTATCTACCTACCTATACAATACCTTGTACTGTTGCATTAGTTCTCTCTCTTTTCTCCATATTTCTTTATTGAAATATAATGAATGTTAACTTTTTCAATTTGATCACCATTTATATTCCATTCTCCATTTCAAACATGTACATATTAATATTATTTTAATTTAATTCTATTGATAATGTCATTATCATTACATTTTTATTCTATAAATAAAAAAACAATTATTATATTCGTGTTATTATTTGTACTTATTAACACATTTAGGAAATTAAATTTTTTTAAAACACTTATAAGTTATAACGTGTTATGAGTGTATGAAATTAATTAAGTTTAATTTGTGCCTTAATACGTAATTAATTTGTTCATTCATTAGTATTACTTAAGAGTATATATTGCTACCATCTATTTATATATAGAATCGAAATTGGATATTTAAGTTTTTCTTTTAGTCTAAAAACCAACCTTTTGTGTCGGTTTACTAAAACGGACTTCTAGTACTTTTTCATTCATGAATTTACAATAATAATAATAATAAAATATATGTATTTAGTATCATCCAACTGGTAGGATAGGACCTAAGTGATCTATATCACCTCACTCGTCATAGAGGTAGTAGTCCCGAACTTATAAGTAATAACCTATTCCACGGGAACAAGTGATCTAATTCAATTAAAAGATCATAAATTAGTTCAACGAGCTACAACCTAAAGAATGTAACTTGTTGAATATTACCTAATCTTTGGCTACCTCAAACCATTTTCAACGACCTTAGTAGAACGACTTGATGTTATTTATAGCCTTGTCATACGGATATACTCTAACAAATCTTGATCACATTTAGAGAAAGAGATATTAAAAAATGAGAATTAATTAGACGGACTTATACTAGATTCACATGTGTATAAATATATAAAACATTATATATATATATATATATGTGTGTTTTTCATATGAGATATGTGATATACATCGCATCGGATCAAATAATATAATAATAACAACATAAATTATTGTGTAAATGGGGTAATGGTCTTTGGATACTTCATAGTTGTAAGGGTGCGTTGTAAAATTTTACTTCTATGCGCAACCTTGTTTTAAGACTTAAGGATTATGTGACAAGATTCAGGCACTTCAAGAGTGAGTTTTAGATCATACCTTATGCTCAATTAAACAAACTCAAACATAATACTATTTATTATAATACATTTTATGCATCTATATATATCTTATCGATGTCATTAATAAAATATCCGAATTTATATCTCATTAATTTTTCTCTAAAAATCTTAATATATTATCAATTCTTCGAACAATATGTATTTTAAATTTAAATACATCTCCAATAACATGATAAAATATTATCTATAAATATTATTGAGCTTTCAAAATTTTATTTAATAAAAAATTATCACATAAATTAAAATTATAATAAATTTAAATTTGTAAACGATGCTATGCAAAAGATAAAAATAAAAGATAGACAGCAAAAGATAAAAATATTTGATCATGAGTCTTTAACAATCTTTAATCAAAGCCTATGTTTGATGTTAAAGTACCCTATATCACTAATGACATAGAGAGGACGGCGGTGTGTTACCCACTATTTTTCGAAACATGCATACTTATATAAGCACGAAAATTTAATAAATGAATTAAATTAAAACATAAGAAACTTCAAATAAGTTATTTTAATCTTGTGTGAATTTAGCTGCAAATGTGGAAGGATTAATTTATAATGATTAACCTAAGCAATAAAAGGTAAAATATATATAGGATGTCGACCGTGGCCCCAAAATTTCATAAAACACTGGCTACTATAATCTTATGAAAAGGACACTTTTTTTTCTAAATAATGACTAAGGTAGGGTTAATTATGAATTATTCACTCAATTTATTAAGTTTGTTGTAAATATTTACATAAAATTCGTTATTTAAAAATTTAAAATTATAAATATATTTGATATTAATACATTAAAATTTATAAATCTAGTATATTTTTATCAAATATGTTTATAATTTTAAAGTTTTAAATACATTATGTATATATATTTATAACTTTATAAATATTATGAACATATTTATAACAAATATAATATAATGAGTTTTAAAACATAATTAATTTATTAATATGATTATCTAGATTGTTTGATTAAGGATGTAACCAAAAGAAATTAGTGTATTACGATATATTTATTTAATATTAAATATCATTTAATATTATTAAAATATTATTTTTATTATTATAAGTTTTAATATATTATTTTTTTAATTTCTCAAATAATTTTATTCTTTTAATATTAAATTAAAAATATTTACTTAAATAAACTATAACTCCACCACCGCTAACACATCAACAATAATAGTAAATAACTCAAATAGACATTATAAAATATGTGGGGAATATATATATATATTCCTAGAAAATATTAAGATGCTCATTTTATCCTCCCTCTTTTATTTGATATCTTGCATCATCTTGTAAGTTATTTTTTATATCTTTGTAATCTTTTTTTTTTCTTTACAAGAACGACTTGTTATAAGTTCTATTAGGAATGCTACATGTAAAAGGGTATATAATCCTAGTGACTTGGATCACCTTGTTTGTATAAAGCACATCGTATTTAATAATTTGTGTGTTGTGACTTGACACTAATAAACAATAGATCATTTTAGCTCTTTTGAAACACTTCATGCACCTAACTACCTAGTTATGTGTAGATACCGGGGTCAAACAATCTAGTGGTGTTCCACGTTTCTACTCCACATTCGTGCAAGGGGTGTGTAACACTAGCGATCACTAGGATAACGACCTAATCGTTGGGACAACAATCTGATCTCGATAACCTGATTGTAATTATAAAATATCATGTTTAGGTCAACTCTAAAACCTTGAACAAAACACATATCAATGTAATGGTGACACCTACTTCTTATGTTCTTATATATATCACACTAATTAGATGAATAAATGATTTTAGTATTAGCTTCTCTCTATAATCTCACTAAAATTCTTAACACGCTAGCATTTCTCTAAACAATTGGCACCCACCGTGGAGCCTTAAATCTTTCTAGTCTATAATTAGCATTTGAGACCTTACATTATACATCCTTGGAAAAACAGTCTATGTCGTAGGAAAATTCACTTCTTTTACTATAGCAACCCTTGATCCCATCCCAAACTAATGAATAGTCATTACATGTCGCCAATCAGTGCATCACATCGTGGCCTAAGGTATGATCCCACACGACCTATGGCCGGTGATGGTACACAACCTGTAGTCCATGATTGCACTACCATAACAACTAGGATGGTTCCACGTATAACTAGTTTTGCTAGTTACAATTCTTAAAGCATATTCCGTGAAAAAATGCCAAGTTAGAGATTCTCCAAAAATAAGTGGCAGAATTACAATAAGAGTTTATTAGATGTCAAAATGCTAACAAGAAACTCAAATCAAGGTTAATATATGATGATTATTTAGAGGCTAAAAGTTCATTCCAGATTGCTACCCTATCTGTAAGGATAAGTTGGCCAACAAGATCAAAGCATGCTTCACAAGATCCCAACCAATATCAACCTAGCATAATTGATAAACTGTGTATACTCACAACTCTAATTCCCAATCAACTCCATAACCCATATACACGATCATGTCTACTCACCAATATTCGACACAAAATACATCTTAACAATTACCAGGGCATACAAGTTTGGGGAACACTACACCCTATAGGTGTCCAGTACTACTTGGACCTCCCAATAGTACCCTTGATTATAAATTTAAAAAAATGGAAGAGAAAATAAAAATAAAGATGAATGTTTGATTTAAGGGTCAAGAAAAACTACGACCTTAGAGCAATATCCAAATGGTGTGTGACCAGTTATCGATGTCAACTTTTTTTGATGGTATTGAGTTAACGATGCCACCCCTTATGTTTTTTGCCCCAAAGTGTCATGCGTATAGGGGGACAAAAGACCCGATAGCCAATGTCATTCACTTTAAAATGGTCATAGTTATTGTGAGCATCCCAAAAAATAAGAAGGAAGTCATGTATTGTAAGTTATTCGTTGTCACCTTCCAAGAGATGGCACAACAATGTTTTATTGATCTCAAGAGTGTAAAAAGCTTTAACACATTGATAAAAGTATTTGTCACTAACTACATATGTAATAAGCCAATTTGAAAAGAGTCACACCATTTATGTTCAATTGTGTAGGAGGATAGTGAGACTATCAAAACTTACATTAGGAGGTTTAAGACGAAAAAGATGGAAATTTCACAATGTTTAGACTTCATTACTATTGAGGCTTTCTGCAAGGGAATCAAACGGAACAAAAGCCTATTCATTGAATTAACTAAGACCACTTTACAATCCCTGGATATGGTCTACGATATGGAACAAAAGTTCATCAACATGAAGAGAAAGTTGAAGTCTATGAAGGGTTTGTTAAGTAGAACTACAGACAAGCCCATCTCTACTAAAAGGGAAGAAGAGAAGAAGCCTTATGAGGATAGACATCTTAATCCTCCTCGTTTCAAACTAGTGGTCACACGTAGGGAAAGGCCTAGAACATGGGGGAGAGTGTTATCTCCTTTCAGAGGTCCCTCATTATATGTGTCGTTGGCTAAGGTGGTACAATACATAGAGCTCATCAATCACGTAAACTGATTGTAAGCTATGAAAGTTCCACTTAGGAACCCCAAAAAGTATTGTGTTTTCCATGAAGACACATGTCCTTGGACTAATGATTGTAAAAACCTTAAGTGAGAAATCAAACATCTATTATCGGAAGAACATTTGAGAGATTTGGTTTATATGAATGAGGGTCCAAGATGAGGGAATAGAGAGCTGAATAATCTTCTTAACTAAAGAGAATTTATTCCTCCAAACCTTGTTCTTCGAGACAACAACAACCATAATCAACCTCTCCAAGGTGATGTGTGCATAATTCACACCATACATAATGGACTTACTATGTTAGGTTACTCTAGTAATTCAAAGAAGAGGTATGCATGGGAAGCTAGGGATACACATCGCGTCACCTATAGCTTGATATGAGAAGGACCTATCTTTCCTATCATTTTCAAGGGATAAGAAATGATACCATCTCACGATAATCCTTTGGTCATCACAGTCAAGATCGCACATTGTGAGGTACACATAATTCTCGTTGATAATGGTAATTCTTTTGATTTGTTGTATTTGACCGCATTGTTGGAAAAATAAATAGACCCCAAGGAAATCACACAATAGTATATGTCACTTGTGGGTTTCAATGGTAGTGTTTCCATATTGATAGGGACTATACGTCTGCTAGTCTCTATGGAAAGAGTGATCATCCTTACAAATTTTGTAGTGTTAAACACCCCTACTTCTTACAATGCGATATTGGATATACCATGGATCCATAATATGAGAATGGTTCCCTCCACTTATCGTCAGCTCATTAAGTATCCCATGGTTTATAGAATAAGAGAAATAAGAGGAGAACAAGATGTGATAAGGACTTGCTACAATTCTACCATGAAAAGGGCTTTACCCCATTGTATAAAAGTTGGAACTAAAGAATGGACAACGTTCGAACCTAAGGCTTGTGCAACTAGTAAGAAGTCAGATCATGATAGTTGTTATGAAAGATTATGAAATAATATTCATAGGGAAACCAGGAGAAGACAAGTCTTTAAAAATTAGCTCTAAACTCACCCATAAGTTAAGAGCTATTCTAATTGAGTTCTTGAAAGGAAATGAAGACCTTTTTTCATGGAATACATGACATGCATCAATCTGGATATAATTTCTCACGAGTTAAATGTTGACCACACCAAGAAACTAGTTCAAGAACAGAAGAGAAGATTCACTCGAGATAAAAGTGATATAATGAAGAAGATGGTTAACTTCTTAAAAAAGTATAGGTTGGGTTTTTAATGTTGACTATCCAACATGGTTGTCGAACGTTGTATTGGGGAACAAGGCGAGAGGAGATTAGAGAATGTGTGTTGACCTTACAGGCCTTAATATCGCTAAGCCAAATGATTTATTTTTGTTTCCAAACATTACACAACTAGTCGTTGCCATATAGTTGATTTTGAAATGATGAGCTTCATAGACGCGTACTCAAGATACCATCAGATCTAAATACACCATATAGATGAAGAAAAATGGCTTTTATCATGGAAAAAGGCATATATTGTTATACTAGGATGGCTTTTGGTTTAAAGAATGCAGGGGATACCTATCAATGGCTACTCAACAAAATGTTTGAAGGTCAGATCAGTCGAAACATGGAAGTTTTTGTTCACAACATAATAGTTAAACAAAAATGGGCTAAATACCACCTCTTAGATTTGGAAAAAGTCTTTGCCATAATAAGAGATTATCATATACGACTTAATCCTAAAAAATGTCTTTGGATTTTTCTCGAGAAATTTCATAGGCTAATTAGTCTCTTCTAGAGGGATAGAAGCCAACCTCGACAAAATTTGGCTCTAGTGAACATGAGGTATCTAGATTGTATTAAAGAGGTTCAAGAACTAAATAGGTGCATAACTATGTTAAGTCGTTTCATTTCCATGTGTACAGAGAAGTGTTTTTCATTTTTTCAATTGTTAAAGAAAAACAAGGAATATGTGTGGAATGTAGGATGTGAATAAGTCTTTCAATCCATTAAAGAATACTTAGGAAAAGTGCCTCTTTTAACCAATCCTACTATTAGTAAGGTGTTACATACGTATATGGCCTTTATGGATAAAGTGGATAGTGTTGTATTGATGTTCAATATAGTGGAGGATAACATCCTATATACTATGTGAACCATTTCTTGATGTGAACACAATAATAATATCATTCATTGGATAAGGCCACATTTACAATAAGAATGGCTGCAAAGAAACTCAAGCATTATTTTGGAGCACATAAGATATTTGTCCTCACGTCTTGTCCCATTAAGAATATTTTGAGAAAGCTAGACCAATCTAGTTGTCCCTCTCAAATAGCTATTGAATTGAGAGAGTTTGAGATACATTATAAACCCTTATCAACAATCAAGTGACCAAATTTTGTCAATTTTATTGTTGAATAGACTCAAGAGTCCACAGTTAAGCTAAAATCTCGGGTGATAGTTCTAATAAAAATAGTACCAACTATGGTTCTATAGAATACATATGTAGATGGCGCAAGTAATTCAAGGAGATTTGGGTTGGAATCATTATATTTGCTCCCATTGGAGGCTTAATAGAGCAATCTCTACATCACTTTTCAAGCAACTAACAATGTTACAGAGTATGAAGCATTACTTCTGGCTTTACGCCAATTTAAGTCCTTGGAAGATAAAAGGGCAATCATCCACAGTGACTCACGACTTGTAGTAAATCAAGTCAATGATAAGTTTGAGGCTAATAGAGAAAGGATGAAGCTTTATCTATAGGATGTGAAGAAAGAAATTGTAACTTTTGAGGCATTTGAGATAATAAAAAAATATCGAGAAGAGGGAACACGTATATAGACTCCTGAGCTACTTTGGCATCTATTGTCAACTTGGAATTAAAAATCATTCCCATGTCGTGCTTGTCAGGGCCAGCATAATAGAGGAAGGGAATAAGGATAAAAACCAAGTGAGTACCAACTCCTAACACACATCTTGTGGTTAACTCCATACCTAGATTATCTAGTTCAAGACACTCTACCCACTAACAAGGATGAGACGTGCAAAAATATAACAAAGTCAATGAATTACACCATTTTTAAGGAGCACTCTATCAAAAACAATTATGGCAGACCATGGTTGAAGTTCTTACCTAGTCAAGAAGCATAAATTGTTTTGAGAGAACTGCATGAAAGACAATGTGGAGCTCATTCAGAAGGTAAAACTATTTCTCAAAGAATCATCAACCATGGTTACTATTAGCCTACAATTCAAAAGGATTGCATCAACCATGCTAAAAAATGTGACATGTACCAAAGACATGCTAATATTCCACATCAACTAGCTAGTTAGCCCATGGCTATTCCAAAAGTGGGGTTTGGATATCAGTTGCCTATTAGCTCATGCTCTAGGATAACAAAAAAAATAAATAATTACGATTGATTATTTTTTCAAGTGGATAGAGGTTGAACCACTTGCGAGAATCCACGAAAATGGCATATGTAAGTTTATTTGGTGGAATATAATGTGTAGGTATGATTTACTTCGTGAGTTGATCATAGATAATGGTTGTTAGTTCACAAGTCAACGGTTGGCTTCCTTTGTAAAGAGATTAGGGTTAAGTTATCACATTAAACTCTTTATAGATCACAAGCTAATGGTCAAGTATAGTCATTAAACAAAACCATTATCAATATATTACAAAAGCACTTGAAAGGAATGAAAAGCAAATGAGTCGATAAATTACCTAGTATTCTTTAGTCAATAAGAATGACTCCAAGAATGGCAACAAGCAAAATCCCATTTTCTCTAGTATACGACACAAAAGTAATAATCCTATTAGAGATATAAGAACCCACTTTTCAATAGAGAATAACACAAAAGAATAATGATGATCTTAGAAAATATAACCTTTTATTAATTAAAGAAAAAAGGAGATAATGCTCTAATACAAACCGGTATTAGAAAGAGATAAAAATATAGTAGAGGACATTTGCTTCTTCTTCGATTTTTTTTTGGGGATTAAAGATGATTTTATGATAAATATTTGTAGCTTTGGCATAAAACTATTAGTAATTTCAAATATTATTTATTTTAAGGAAACATATCTATTGATAAAATATTTAGATTTATTTGTTATTTTTGTATATAATTTAATCTATTTGTTTTTTTTAAATTGACCTTATCACGATGATGCATTAGTTATTTTTAAATTATATTTGATAAAGAAAATTTAATCATTAATAATTGCTTCAAAAAATAGAAACAAGAGAAACATAAAAAAATAAATGTATGGAATAAAAGGCTTACAACAAAATTATTATACTATTATTAAAAAAAACACCCCAAATTAATGTGCTCAAGTTCTGAACCATGAACTGTATACGGCAGTGAAAAGTAGAAGAGAGCCTCAAAGAGAGAAAGTTAGAGAGTAAAATTTGTAGACAAGTATATTATGTAATCAAAATTATAAATATAAAATTAGGTTAGCATGGTATCAATACTTATGAATTAAATTATATTGCACTTAAAATATAATATATGTGTTTATTATAAAAAAAAGGTGATTCAATAAGTAATTTGTATCATTTAAATTTGATTTTATTATATGATATAATTTGTATTCATACATAAAGTTTTAATTTTAACCCCTATATAAAAAAAATATTTATTTTTATTATAATATAAATAAACATATATTTTTTAATATTGTAATAAAATAAATAAATATTTTTTTTACTGAAAGTTAAAAATAAAATCAATTAAATAAATGAATCATTTATGGATTTAAGTGTTTGAATTTTTATGGAACTAATTTCCATACAAGATACAACTGGATAATTCATTACTAAAACAAAAACAACTTATGTTTAACATTTTGAACTAGAAATAGAATACTAGACCTTGCCTATCGACCAAAAAAAAAAAAAGATTAACATAATAAAGGCAACTTATATAGGACTCACATAGTATATAAAGTATAAAATAACTACGTACTAACATATTCGAACCCACATTTAAGAAAATATATGTGTTAAGTTCCACATTGGTTAAGAGTAAGGCAGTAGAAAGAAGATTACTAGATTGTGAGAAAATATGTTTAAGAAGACCTTCAAGTTCTTGAGCGGAGAAGGTAAATTTGTCATGATTATCCTCAGAAACAATAGTAGTGATAGATGAGTTACTATTTTTACCTGAAGCATGTTGAGAGGGATTCCAAAAGCAATCTCTGCGAAAGTGTCCTGGACCCTTCTTGTGACAATATATATATATACCCGAATGGGACATGTAAGAAGCTCATGATTGGGATTGTGACAATAGGTGCAGCCTTGATGTTTAAAGCCCTTTTTAGAACCTTCTTTAGGGCGATAAGTGGGGGTGGCAAGAAGAGAATCTGTATGATAAATTTTGAAAACCCCCATCCGAGTTTCTTCAGAGTGAAGCTCGGTCACAACAGTATCTAAGGATGGAAAAGGACTCTGATGGAGTAAGGAAGCCCAAACAGGTTCAAATCGATCATGGAGAGCCATGAGAAAAATAACAAGACGCTGGTGATTACGGTAAGTTGTAAATATCTCAGCATCAATCTTGTTCTTCCAAGTTGGTTCAGAGAGAGCGAGTTGATCCCAAATAGTATGCATTTTAGAGAGAAATTGGTTAATGGTTTGATCAACCTTTTGGCGTTTGGTATGAAGAGTTGTTAGAAGTTGATATTGGTTGGCCAAATCTGTTGTAATGAAACGAGCCTCAAGAAATTCCCAAACTTCTTTGGTAGTGTCAAAACGCCCAAATTCACCATGGATTGAGGGTAAGGTGGTGTTACGAAACCAGGTAATAATTTGATGATGTTTACTCTCGTAGTCTTCAAGGCGGTCAGCAAATAAGGAGTTATTTTCAGTGGTTTCTTGGATGGGTATAGAGATATCACTAGTTATGAAACGTCATAGCTTGCGTCCTTTCAAGAAAATTTTCATTGTTTGTGCCCAAGCTAAGTAGTTAGTATCATCAAGGGTGGTGGAGATTGGTTTTGGGACATCATTTCGATCCATTTTAACGAAATAATGGAGGAAATATAAAGCAAATATATAGAAACAGTATAAAGAAGATATCCTTAAAAATGAAAAGAGGAGTTGAAAACAAGCCTGGAACCGGGTTGGGGTGAGTCGGGTTGGAGTGAACCGAGTTGGGGTAAGCCGGGTTGGCTGTGATAAAGAGAGGCAAAATTTTGATAAAAATTCTAGAGGTATATGAGAGGCTCTGATACCATCTGAAGAGTATAGAGAGATAAGAAGAAATAATGATTTAATGTTGTATTGGTGTGTTTTAAAATGTACATAGAGAACCCTATTTATAGGATTGTAACAAGTATAGTACAAGTGTAGTACAAGTGAAATAGTAAGTGTAGTACAAGTGAAATAGTAAGTGTAGTACAAGTGAAATAATATAAGTGTAGTATAAGTGAAGTATAAGTAAATTACAATATCAAATATAACTTAACAACTTAAAAACTCAAGCCTAACTCTGAACCCAAAAGTCAGTTTGTGAGTTAGAGGGTTGCCCAGACTTATAAGTAGTATTGTTGCCTTACTCTTAGCCAATGTGAGACTTAACATCCTCCCCCCCTCAACATCGGCTAAAGTCCATATTTATGTCACAGTCTGGATTTACGGCACGAGGGCCGATGAGGGGTGAAGAAGCCAAGAGCCTAGCTCTGATACCAACTTAAAAACTCATGCCTAACTTTGAACTCAAAAGCCAGCTTATGAGTTATAGGGTTGTCCAGATTTATAAAAAGTATTGTTGCCTTACTCTTAACCAATGTCAAACTTACTCCATTAAATGGTACTATTCTCTCAGATGCCACATTATACAGACAATTAGTAGACAGTCTTGTTTATCTCACAATCATTCGTCCTGACATTACCTATGTTGTTCATCTGTTTGTTCATGTGGTTAGTCAATTCATGTCTGTTTTACAATCTTTCACCGACACCTTCAACTGCTCATGACTTACAGCTGAAGAATCACTACTGATTTGGACAATGGCATCGGAAGCCAGCATAGAAATCTGTTCTGTGAGTACAACTGGTTCATCTACACGTTCCCCAAATGGTCCCTTTCCAGTAGCATCTTCATGAAAAGGTGATTCACCCAACAGTGAAGATGTATCTTCTTGATTTTTCATATCTACACCGTTTGAGTCTTCATCCATAGGATCACCCTTGGCTCCTACTTCATCAGATTTGAAACTACTTTCCTCCTCATTATGAGTCGGAAGTAATCCGTCTTTTGATGCAGTGAAAATCTCCATTTCAGAAGCAGCATCTACAGCAGAATATTTTAAACTCCCTACCTCTTCATTATGAGCAGAAAGTTCTCTAGCTATCATTAGACAAATTAGACATCTCTACTTTAGAATCATCATTTAAAGAAGAATCCAATGCTGTGAATGATGTTTGACATTGTTATTTATATGGCCAAAAACATTAAATCCCAATATTAAACCCTTAGCCCCTTTGTTTATTATATATATATATATGTTTGTTTCTGCAAGAAGTGAGCAGCTGCTAGAAGAAAAGTGAAGCAAAGAGCATAGAACAATAGAACAATCTGTCGTGGAGAGAAAGAATAGAAAATTGCCAAAAGAAAAACTGACACTCATCAATCAAATTAATATAGCCCAGTTCCACGACTTTATCTCTCCTTTTTCCGGTTGCTGTTGTTGTATCTTCTCTTTGTTCCGTAAGAAAATCCAACGCCTCTTTTCAGTTTGCTTCTTCAATTCTCTGCATCATCACCATCAAATTCGAGAAGCTACAAAAGATGAAAACAGATTGAACAAGTTGTCGTTGGTGGAGTTTGTGATAATATTTGATTTAATAACAAGTTTATTAATTTATCTTGTTATATATTATCAGTAAATTAAAAAAGATATTTTGTGGATTGGTTTTGAATTTTGGTATAATTTTTGAAGTTCTGAAAATTAGTATTTGTATTTTCATTTGATTATTAGTGAATTTTTCCTCGGTGTGTCGTCGTTAGTGGAGTAAACTTTTCACATTGAAAAGTTGAATCATTTAAATCATTATGTGTCATTTATTTTCTTATTATTGATTATTTTACTGTTACTTATTATTATTAATTTGTGCAACTAAAATTGGACTTGATCTTCGCTTCTGTAACTGTTAATTTACAATAGACATGTTATATCGTCATTTGGTATTTCATGTAAATCAGAAATTTTTACACATTCCTGTGATTGCATATGACCAACTTCTGTTTGAGTCAAGTTTATGGTTGTATCCAAGTTGTATAGATAATTCGGTCCGGTCTCTGTTGATCCCTGAGCAGCCCCGTTTCGCAAAACATTCACAAAAGCATGTTTAGTATCAGAAGGGCGACATAACTCCTGGGAACTTTGGATACTGAAGGTATGATAATTAGATGGAACACCACATAATGGAGTTTGACCAGCCATGGAAAGATCAATTATGTCAAGTGATTCTTGATTACTTTCAGATGAAATAGGTAATTCGACTACATCCGCTGAAGCAATCTTCTTAACCCTATCTGCTAACTTGGACATATCCTGGTCTCCAGATATCAAATCCTTGATTTGAAAACAATTTGGTGGCATGTTATTTACAGCTGAAGTAAAATCAATGGCTTTCACAGTTTTGGCTACTTCTCTGGATGCAATTGAGGATTTTAATGAAATAATTGATTAATCTGAAAAAAAGTAGGAATAAGATTCCTATTTCACCATAGTTATCTTAAAGATTTTATGAACGAATTGGGGGTTGTAGACTTAGGTTGTTTGAGTGAGAAATACATATGGAATAACATACAAAAAAAAGGAAGTAAACTTGTAAAGAAAATATTGGATAGAGTTATTGCAAGTCCTGGGTGTAAACTATCCAAATGCTACAGTTATAAATAAACCTTCTCTAACCATGGAGCTATCATTGTAACTTTGTCAAACAATAAAGGTTAACTTCCAGGTCCTTTTAGATTTTTATAAATTTGGTGTAGAGATGCATGATACTTGTAAACAAGTGCTACATTAAGTATGGAGCAGTTGTGTCATTGGGAATTCTTCAATAAAATTGTGCAAAAAGATTAAAAAAATACTACTAAACATCTAAAGATACAAAACAAAAACCATTTTGGATGTTGTAAGGAAAGAATAAAAGAAGTGGAAAATAACATTGCTTAGACTCAACAGAACGAATGTCCTTCAGAACAATCACATTGAAAACTTACACATTTATAGGAGGAACTTGAAAAATAATTGTTTAGACATGAATCACTATGGAGACAAAAATCAAGAGAAATCTGGATCAAAAGAAGACTGTAATTCAAAATTCTTCCATCTTTCAATACTCTTCAAAAGAATACAGAATTCAATTTTAACCATTCAAGATAATAATGGTTTTTGACTTCATGATCGAAAACAAATGGGTGTTCATATAGTTAACCATTTTGATTAAATGTTTCAGAGATCACAGCCAAGTGATTTCTCAAATCTGGATGAACTTTTTCCAAATATGATAGATGAGGAAATAAATATAGAATTATGTATTATTCCTAATTTGAATGAAATAAATACTGCACTTTATAGCATTCACAATCTTAAGGCACCTAGACCTGACGGTGTGTTTGTTATCTTTTATAGGAAAAAAAAAATATTAAAATATTGTTAAGGCTAACATTGTTCATTATATTCAAGATTTTTTTAAAAACAGATAGATTTTATCCAAAAATAAATGAAACCATAATTATCCTTTTAAATAAAAATAATAAACCTACTAATATCCACTACTAAAAAACATACATAGCATTTTGGTCACGATTTAATAAAATCCGAGACTATAGGATATATTTATGGCCTCGATTTTTATTAATATCCGTGACCATAAGTTATATTAATTTTTTTTCTTTTTTTCTTTCCTTCTCTCTCTCTCTTTCTCTTTCTCTTTTTTTTTCCTTCTCCCACGTCCACACCCTCTCTTTTTTTTTCTTTCTTCCTTCTTCTCCCAGATCTGAAATTTCATTTTTCCAGATCTGATTCTTCCTCTTCCCCTCTTGTGATTCTTCATCTTCCTCTTCTTCCCAACTCACTGGTTTGGTGGTCGTTGTTCATTGGTTTGCTGGCCACTAGGTCGTAGTTCACTGGTCGTTGGATGCTAGATGCTGGTTGCTGATGTTGGTGCACTGTGCTGGTACTGGTGCACTACGCTAGTGTTGGTGCTCTATGTTGGTCCATGGTGCCTGGTGTTGATGCTGATACAGGTATAAAAGGAGAGAAAATTCTAGAATCTGAAAGGGGTCTATGACCTTATAATTGTTGTTCCTATCAACAGACTCATTCTTCCTTTATCCCCTATTTGGAAAATTCTGAAATCTAAAACTTCTTATGCTCTTAATTTATCAAATCTTTGAAGCTTCTTGTTTAAGGTAGTTTTCAGCTCTATTGCTTTTGTCTTGATCTATCTATTGATGTGATTATTTTAAGAGATCAGCTAATATTTTGTGTGATAACATTTGGGTTGGTGTTTTAAGTTCATGATCTAAAGTTGATTTGTAATTTGTTGGGTGAGATTTAGGGTTCTATCTGCAGTAGATAATTGGTTTTTGTGATCTTCGATTGTATCTAGCTAAAAATAGTTAGTCTAGACATTCTCTTTTAGCATACTTTATCCATATTTTGGGAAAGAAAGTAACTTTGAAAAATCAGCCAAGGGTTTTTTCTTACCTACACTTATGACTAGTTTGAAAGCATAAATGACAACAATTTATGTTTTTGGATCTAAGTAATGTATTGTCATCTTTTCATGTATGGTTACGTTCTTTTCTTTTACTTATTCTTTTTTTTATTGTTGTTAAATTGATTGTTATTGGTACTATTGTTGTTAAATTGATTTAAATCTCCCTGCTACTGGTGTTGCGTTGTTAGTTCTGTTGGTGATGGCGTTGGCGCTGCTGCACGACGTTGGTGTTGTGTTGCTGGTGCTGGCGCTACTAGTGCTGTTTCTGCTGGTCCTACTAGCTCTAAGCTGGTGTTGTTGAAGGCATTATGCTGGTGTTGTTGTTGCGTTATGTTGCTGGTGTTGTGTGTTGGTGTTGCTGATGGCGTTGTGCTAATCTTCTTTGTTACGTTGTCTTTGTTAGTGCGGTCTGCTTGGTGTTGTTGATGGCGATGTCTTTGGTCTTTGGTCTTTGGTGTTGGTTACAGTCTTCTTGGTGCATTGTCTACGCTATTCTTGGTGTTGGTAATACTAAGTTTTTTTTCATGTTTGTAATTAATACTAAAAAGTTAGTTTGTAATACTAAGTTTTTTTATGTATAATAAACTCTCAAATGTAATTATACTTTTAATTTTAATATAATATGGTTTTTAATATTATAATTAATAAATTTATTGTAATTTATATTGATTTTTAATATTGTAATTACTAATTGTATTTTTTTATTTATGTATACGCTATGGCCTCGGTTATTAAAAAAGCGAGGTCATAGGTACACCCTATGGCCTCGATTATCTAATAATCGAGGTCATAGGTCATTATCTATGGTTTCTCTCACTTAGGCCTCGGTTCTTATAACCGTGATTATAGATCTACGACCACGATTAAAAACCGAGACTGTATGTATGTTTTGTAGTAGTGATCTCACATTACATACCTATTAGGCTATGGAATGTATCCTACAAAATAGTCTCAAAGTTATTATTTAATAGATTAAGACTTTCTTGAGATCTTTGATTTCTCTTCACCAATCAGCTTTTGGTCAAATAGATGGATCGGAAAACATTTAATAGCATAATGGATTGTTCATACTGTAAAAAAAAAGGAAAATGAACATTTATGAGTATCAAGATAAATATGAACAAAACTTATGATAAAATGGAATGAAATTTAATGATTAATGAAAATAATTAATTTTTTTAATAAAATATGTAACATAATCCACCAATATTTATCAACTATTTCTTTTTTCATCTTGCTAAATGATTCTCATTATGGTTATATTAAACCTACTAGAGATTTAAAATAAGAAGATCCTCTCTCGCCTTATCTTTTCAAGTTTTACATGGTATTAAAGTTTCTAGAAATGCTACAGCCATAAGACATATGTTGTATGTGGATGATATACTTTCTTTTGTTGAGAAAATTAAACGAAAGCTAGCACTATATTACAAATCATGTAGCATTATGAATTAATGTCTGTTCAAAATCTAACTTAAATAAATTTGGGTTATTCTTCTTAAGAAATGATACCCTAGTTCTCAAAAATGATATTTTATCTCAATTGTTAAATATAACCATAACTGAAAGAAATATCACTTACCTTAAACTCCACTTTTCATTTAGAAAAACAATACAAGGGAGTTTCAAAAGATATCGGATAATATTGGAGCAAGAAAAGAGGATTGGTAAGCAAAGTTCCTTTCACATACCAAAAAAACCACACTCATAAGGTCAATTCTTCAATATATTCCAGTTTATATTATAAATACTTTTAAACTATCAAATTCTATTTATGATAAAGTTGATATTCTTATAAATAAATTATTGTGAAAATTTGATGTAAAAAAATCTCATTATTATGCGTTCAAGAAATGAAATACTCTGTGTCTTCCAAAAGAACTAGGTGGCTTAGGATTTAAAAGTTTTAAAAAACAAAATATGACCTTATCTAAACAAAGTTGGAATCTAGTAACAAGTGTGGATAAGTTATGGACTCACATTTTTAAAAGTAAGTATTGTCAATAAGTACATTTCTTACAAGTTAATGTAGCTAACAATGATTCCTTTGTCTAGAAATGTATTTGTAGTACAAGAAAACCTTTAAATAAATGACTATGTTATTCAATTAGTAATAGTATTAATATTAACTTTTAAAATGATTCTTGGATACTTGGTGCACCAAATTTTTAACCACAATTCAATCTAGACATAGAATGATATCCGTGAACTTATTTGTCATAGATCTTACAAATGATATACATGGTTGGAACTAACAATTACAATAGATTGGTTACACCTTTATCTGTTAATTTTATTAGTAGACTTAGGAGTCCAAATTTTAATTTATGAATAAGATGTTTTAAGTTTCAAATAAATAGGATAATTTATCATTTAAAACTACTTACAAACTTATAGTTAACAATGTTATAACTAAGACTCATCAACACCTATGGGCAGTCTTTGAAAATTAAGTTACATGAAAAATTTAAAGTGTTTTTATGGAAAAATATGAATAATATTTTAACTATCAAGCATAATATTAAAAAGTTCATTAGAGATTTAGATGATAAACTGTCTATGTTTTCAAGAAATAGAAATTTCTCAATGTTTGAAAATGTGATTTATTTCATGGACTATGGTAAAGTTAGTAGACATGCATTCTTTTAAACAAATTCAATAACTTAGAATATTGAGAATATATATCAATTATTTTGAATCCTATGGACCCATAAGACATTAAAATATTATAAAGGTTTTATATTAGTAGTAATTTTTAATATGATAATAATTTTTAACATCATAAACAATTATTATCTTTAATAATATTCAATCAAATTTTCATAAATTAATAATGAGATTATACAATCAATAAAAAAATATAAGATTAATTTGGATTGAAAAGAAAAAAAATACAACATCAAAGAATCTAAAATTATTAGGAAAGTACTCAAAAAATGACAAAAACATCTATATGATTGGATTAAGTTTAATTTTAACGTATCAATATAAATAAAAATTACTCCTTATTAGTTATAGTAACATATGATTTTGATAATTTACTCGTAATTTGATATAAATTACTAAACATTATAGATCTAGAATAAAGAGAAATTAGAGTTTTAATTTTGAATATTTATATGAAATAAACTCTTAAATTTTATAAAATTATAATAGATAATGATTGCTTGAACTTAATTAATTAAATTAACGACGTTAATAATCAAGCTTCTTCGACTCTTTACTTAGATAAATCTTTTATTCTATTATCAATCTTTATAGATTTTTCAATTTTATGGATACTAAGAAAATGAAACTACACAGTTTATAAAATTAATCAATAACCTCTACAAAATCATAAAAATAAAATCTTTCAAATTATTGATATTTTAATCACTATCTAAAATATGATTAATGAAAAGGCTTATAAATAGTTGTAATATTAATATTATTATAATTTTCACCCAATTTTTTAAAAGAAATAATTTTAAATGTTAAAAAATACTCTTATTCCTACTAAAATTTTAAATTATTATAATTTTTTGAAAAATATATTAATTCAAGAATTTAGGTGTCAAAATGACACGTGGGCGACAACTAGTATAAACTAATAATATGGGTAGCTCGTGGCTATCCAACCCTAGCTCTAACGTTCTCTCTCTCGATAAGCCCCCAACAGCAACTCCAGTTTGCGAAAGGAGGTCGACGTGTGTAAGGCCTGAACTACGTTCTCTATAGCCCCAACGCCTAACTTCTGCATCTGTAAGTATCTGAACTCTTATTTCCATTTATAATAATTCCACTTCTTTTGGTTATTGAATCTTCGGAATTGTAGTTGTGAAATTTATTTCTCTGTAATTGTTGGGAATTTTTTTGGCAGACCAGGTGTTTGTTGAATTTCTCTTGTGGTTTCCACAGGCTTGTAGTTGGCCTCTTTCTTTTTCTTTTTCCTTTTCTTTTTAATTACTTTAAAAAAAATTAATTTTGAGATCATCAGTCAAATGAGTTGCTAATATCCCAATTTAGCCACGGATTAAAATAGTAAACTTTGTTCCTGGTATGTTTTTGACCTGTTTAGAGACATGGTTTTGATGTATACTTTGCTCTAAATATGTGGTTTATGTATACAATCTAAACTAGTATTTGCTGAGGATACTCTCTTATTTCTTATATTCCTAATTTTCCTTATTATTAAATGGAATTTTTTTATTCAAATTTCTCCCATTTAATACACTCTTTAATTGCTTTATTTGAAGATAGGTTTGGTTTTTGGATCTAAACTCTTGAAAGCAATAAGAAAGGGGGAGAAGCAGAGAATAAAACAAAGTAATGGTTGAAGATAAGAAGAGGACTAGGGTTAAGCCCAATATACTTGTGACAGGAACCCCAGGCACTGGCAAGACAACCACATCGTCTGCTCTAGCCGAGGCTACCCACCTTCGCCACATCAATGTTGGTGATTTGGTTAGAGAGAAGAACCTTCATGATGGTTGGGATAACCAACTTGACTGTTTCATCATTAATGAAGATCTTGTAAGCATCCCTAAAACTCGAGAAAATCTAATATATCACCCTGTTGTATGTCCCCTCATGTTAGTAATATTTGTTGATTCCATTCCTACTTACATTTTTTTCCTTCCATTTTTATAAAAATGAAAGGCTAATATGAATAAGTTTCAACACGTGCAATGTTCTCTCCTAAAACTCTACTCCTAACCATCTTATACTTTTTATTCGTCGATTAGTTAAAAGAAAATTTCTATTCATTACCATTTTAGGTGTGTGATGAGCTTGAGGATTTGATGGAACAAGGAGGGAACATAGTGGACTATCATGGGTGTGATTTCTTTCCAGAGCGTTGGTTTGATCTTGTTATTGTGCTTCAGACTGACAACACTGTTTTGTATGATCGCCTGCACAATAGGTGAACCACATTGTTCTTGCTCTCTCTCATTGCACAATTGGTCTTTTTTTCCTTAGGGAACATTACAACAATAATGATTTGGGTTGTGTTTGTGTTGTTGATTTACAGAGGGTACTCGGAGGCAAAGCTATCAAATAATATAGAGTGTGAAATATTTCAGATGCTACTTGAGGAGGCAAAAGAAAGCTACAATGAAGAGATTGTGTTGCCACTCAAGAGCAATAACATTGAAGACATTACTGAGAATGTGGCTACTTTGACTGATTGGGTTAACAATTGGCACCCAACTTCTAAGTAGTTAGGCACAACTCTTAAATTAATGTATTTTTTTGCATTTCAGAGAGATGATTGTTTGGCTTTCTTTTTTTTTTTCTTTTTTTTTTCAGTGAAGAAGAAACTATTTTTTATGCGAAATAGAGTAATGAATGGGATATAATAGTAAGTGATGGAATCCATGAACTATCATCACGTATTGACATTTGATAAATGTATAAAAGTAATGTTTGATCATTCTTCAACACTTAAGTTTTTTGGTGAAGTTAGTTTATCAATAATTTCTATCATGATATCAGAATTGAAATTTCTATATTCAAATTTTAATAATTCTAATTATTAAATTTTTAAGTATTGGTCTTGTATAGTGCATAAAGTGGTGAGGGATAGATATATAAAAATAGTATTGATTATTCTTTAAATAACTTAATAACTTAAGATTTTAAGATTTAGAGTTTTTTACCATTTTTGACACCATGTGTAGAGATAGTAGCAAGTATTAAAATATATGAAAAGTTTGTAATTTTGAAGTGTAACAAGGTTAAGGAATTAGATTAAGAGATGATAATATTGGTATTATATTAAAATATAAATTTTATATAATTGAATAATTATAAGATATAACCTAAATAGTTGAGAAAGATGAATACAATGTAGATAAACACGAAAGGGAAAAAATGGACATGGTGATAATTAAGCACAATGTCTTAATAGTGATGGGATAAACTTAGAAGTGTTAAATAAGTAGAGTTGTTTCAACTTATTTGAGCTTAATTCATCTTTAAATGAATTGTAATTTATTTTAATTCATTTAATTGTTAAATAAGTTGAACTCATTTATGTGAGTTAAAATGAGTAATTTATGAGTAATTCATGTAATTCTTGAATTTTAGAATTATATTTTTAATTTTAAAATATTTTGAAAGAAAAAAAGTTATTTGATAATTAATTTCTAGTTTTAATTTTGAAACAAAAATTGAAAATTAGATATTACTTGTTTGATAATTAATTCATAATTTTTAATCTTTGAAGCTTAGTTATCATGGATTGAACATAACTTTTTATACAAAATTTAAAGTTTCAAATAGTAAAAAAAAATAAACTAAAGTTCTAGAAATTTTTAATGGTATATGAAATGATTTATAATATTTTGTGAGATAATATCATTTATATTTCAAAAATGAGTCAAAAATGTTCTACCGATTTCGAATAATTATTAGTAAAATAAGCATAATTTTTATAAAAAACTTAAAATCACAAACCATAAAATTTATTAAAAATTAGACTTCTAAAAATTTTTAATAGTATGCAAAATGATTCATAAATGTTTGTAAATTAGTACAATCTATGTTTTAAAAATGAGTAAAAAAATTTTTTTTTAATCTAAACAATCATTCTCAAAATGTGCATAACTTTCTATAAAAAATTCAAAATCTTATACCTTGAAATTTCTTAAAAACTATATTTTTAGATATTTTTAATGATATATAAAATAAGACAAAATATTTTGTGAATAAGGACATTTTATATTTCAAAAATATTTAATAGAATATGAACAAATTCAATAAAATGAGCATAAATTCTCTAAAAAAAACTCATAATTCTTAAATGTAATATTTCTTATAAAATAGACTATTTTTTTTTCAATGATGTATAGATTTAATTGTAAATTATTATAAATAATTACAATTTAACTTTAAAATCTAAGTCAATAATCGTCACTTTAATCTCAATGTGTATATTTTTAAATTACTATTTACCTTATAATTCTATATTTATTAGAATATTTTAATATAAATTAAATTAAAAATTTTTATTTTATTTTTAAAATATTAGTTGTTATTTTTTATATTTATTAATTTGATTAATATTAATATTTTTATCAATTTTATAGTAATAATTAATAATACTATTTTAATAACTTTTTTTATATTTTATCTTATTTGTTAAATTTTTAATGTAACGTATAATTACCAAATGAATTAATGAGATAAGTTTTTTTAACTCATGAATTCAATAAGTTAACTTTAAATAAGTTGAACTAAAGTGAACAGTTAGTTTAATATCTTTAAATAAATTTAATATTGAGTTACATGCATTATTTAACATGTAAACACTTTTTTTATTTATCAAAAAATATAAAAATATATAAAAAAAATTGTCAATAAAACATAAAAGTTATTGGTTACTTAACTAAAAAACCTTAATATTTAAATAATGACTAATTTATGATTGCAGGGATTGTTTGATTAAAGATGAAAACTAGAAATTACTTGTTACAATTTGAATTCGTTCAATATTATTAAAATATTATTTATATTATTATAAATTTTAAATTTAATTTTTGATAATTTTACAAATAATTTTTTTTTTCTTTTTTATATCGAATCAAAAGTGTTTATTTGAATAAACTATAACTTAAAAATACATTATAAAATGTGTGAGAAATATAACTAAAAAATATTAGGATATTCATTTTATAAACTCAAATTATTGTGAATATTCTCTTCTTCTTTTTTTGTTTTTACACCATAAATAAAAATTAATTTTGGTTTGAATTTTTTTTTCTTGAAGATGATTAGAAGTGATTTTAAGATAAATATTTAAAACTGACATAAAATTATTAGTAATTTTAAAGGTTACACACATCGATTATTGAAATATTTAAATTTATTTGTTATTGATTATTGAAATATTTAAATTTATTTGTTATTTATTTGTGTATAATTTATTTTACTTATTTTGAAAAATAGACACTATAATAATAAAAATGCACTTCACTTACATGCATTAATTATTTTTTAATTTAAAAAAGTATATAGAAGAGAAACATAAAAAAATAAATATCTTTCTCAACTGCTTAAGGCTCTAACGTAATAAGTATGTAATTTCTCTCTTATTTTAAAAGCACTACTATTCTAAATTTTGAAAGTAATTATAAATATCATTTGAAGTGTTTTTTTTTTTCATTTAAATTTTAACTAAAGTGAGTTATTTCGAAATGGACCTAATTTCCATACAACCCAATAACTCATTATTGAGACAAAAACAACTTACGAAAGACACTTTAATATTTTGAACTTGAAATAGAATAATAGAACTTGCCTATCGAAGTATATATCGTGAATCAAGGTTGTGAAGTTTGTTTATTTATTTTTATAATAAAGATATAAAATATCAAACGATTCTAATCTATCCATCCGAATACAACAATAAATTAAAAAATAATCTAAAATTAGTTATCAGTGAGACACTAAAGGTTGTGAAGTTACTAACATTATGATCAACCAAAAAAAAAGTTACTATAACGTTAATTAATAACACATTTTCAACTAAAATAGAAGAAGAAAAAACCAACATAATAATGGCAACTTATTTAGGACTCACATAGGATATAAAGTATAAACTAAAGAGAGATATCCAAACATTTAAAAGAATGCATGCGGAGGTATCCCAAGCTTTCGAGTTACAACCTCATCTCGCCTTAAGAACAAATGGTAAGAAATAACCTTAAGATCACCATAAATAACTGTTACTCTTAATTGTAAAGTTTTATTGGAACAAATATTATATTAGAGCTGGAAAAATAAAAACTGGACTACCCTAGACCATTTTATAAATGCCAAGCAACAAAAATACTAAAACAAAACTGTTGCACAATTACATAGAATTAATGCTGTTTTTTCTTTCGCTTTTGCTTTTGCATTTGCCAGTCTTCTTAAAAAGCGTAGGACTCAACAAGCGCTTGTGAGGAAATAAGAAAGCTTGATGAGGAGCCTTGCCTTTCACTTTGGATTTCCATGATGCACATTTGACAAAGGTCACTTGATGAAATCCAGTATCAGCTTTTTCAAGCTTATTATCTTCCACTGGCACCTCCAATTGCTCATGATTTACAACTGAAGAAACACTACTTTCTTGGACCATGGCATCAGATGTCTGCATACAAATCTGTTCTGCGAGTACAACTGGTTCATCTGCACGTTCCCCAAATGGTCCTTTTCTAGTAGCATCTTCTTGAAAAGATGAATCACCAAACAATGAAGATGTATGTCTTTGATTTTTCATATCTACACTGTTTGAGTCTTCATCCATAGGATCACCCTTGGTTACTATTTCATCAGATTTGAAACTAGTTTCCTCCGTATTATGAGCTGCAAATTCTCCATCTTTTGATGAAGTGAAAGTCTCCATTTCAGAAGCAGCATCTACAACAGAACATTTTAAACTCCCTACCTCTTCATTATGAGCAGAAAGTTCTCTATATTTAGACAAATTGGACATCTCTACTTTAGAATCCTCATTTGAAGAAGCATCTAATGCTGTGTATGATGTTTGACATGTTACATCCTTATTTGGTATTTCATGTAAGTCAGAAATTTTGACAGAGTCATGGGATTGCATATTACCAACTTCTGTTTCAGTCAAGTTTACAGTTGTATCCAAGTTGTAGGGAAAATTTGCTCCTATCTCTGTGGTTGTCTCAGCAGCCCCGTTTTGAAAAACATCCACAAAAGCATGTTTAGTATCAGACGGGAGACTTACCTCCTGTGAACTTTGGAAATTGAAGGTATGATAGTTAGATAGAACACCACATAATGGAGTTTGACCAGCCTTAGAAAGATCAATTATTTCAAGTGATTCTTGATTACTTTCAGATGAAATAGGCAATTCAACTGCATCGGCCGAAGCAATCTTCTTAACACTATCTCCTAACTTGGACACATTCCCGTCTCCAGATATCAAATCCTTGATTTGAAAACGATTTGATGGCATGTTATTTACAGCCGAAGTAAAATCAATGGCTTTCACAGTTTTGGCTACTTCTCTGGATGCAGCAAGAGACTCTGCAAGATCATCTAGTGACAAATCACCTTCACCACTGGAAATGGGATCCCATTCAAACAAGTCACTGGGCCATGGTTTGTTGGAATCAACTTGCTCTCCAGAAGATATTATTTCAACTTTGATGGCCTCTTTAAAAAATTGTTTTTTCCTCAAAGCCTTGGTTATAAGAGTCCTACAACAAGGCACTTACTTTAAAACTTTGGCAAAGCAAACATCAAATATATATGGCTGTGAGATTTGTGGAAATAATCATACCTACAATTTTTGGACAGAGCTGCTTTTGCTTGTTCTGTGGAAAGCCCTAGCAAAAATGATAAGTTTGCAACATCAAGTGGCCCTCTTAATTCATAGACAGTATGAGCAGCACTAGAAATTATTAGACTCTTTCCACGGGTCCAATCTACCAGCAACTGAAAGTTGAGACAGTACAATGCACAAAATATCAGTAGAAACACCAACCCTAATCAAAGATAAACAATTCAAAATATTCTAAACACAATGGACAACATTTATCAACTGCATATCTATTCAATATTTACGAATAAATTATGAATTCACCATCAATGGGTATCCAATCTAAAAATCATCAAAAATATATTTTCACTCAAAATTTACCTTTGCATTTGATATGGTTTGTCTCCTAGCTTGAATATCAGTAATGAGATTAGAGTATGTAATTTCAAAAAATACTCCACGCTGCATATTTAACCAATTAAAATATTACATAAAATATTTTTAACAATGTTTGAGAATAACATAAAGGAAGAATGAAAATAAAAACCTGAATAGCAGCTTTAACCATTGGCATCTTCAACCGAAAAGGTAATTTCTTTGAGAAATCAATGGTAATCAAATCAACCTACATGGACCAAACAAAAGAAATTCCTCGTTAAGTTTTCATTTTCTCAACTCACTAAGCAACTAAATAAATTATTTCAAAAACATTAGATAAAAGTTGGGAAAAAGAAAAACCCACTATTGAAAGTACAGACCTCCAATTTCTCACAAGCCAGGTCAAAGACACTTTGGTTCATGGGCCTTATGGAGACCAAATCATAGGACTTTATAATGGGGTTTCCAGAATTGAGAGCCTGAGCCATAGAGGGACTATCTCCACAAAAGGTGAGGCGAGTGTACTGCCGGAAAGGGGAGGAGCGTGTAACACCAAGAAGGTCACGATGGAAATGGACAGAGGAGGCAAGAGCAGGGGCAAGCTTCAGCAGAGAGGAAAGAGGGAGAGGGGCTATGGAGCAACGGTCACGATCAGACATCACACCATTGATCATTCGGTTGTATGCAACTCCTGAGTAGCCAATCTCCATGGCAAGGGTCACAAGCTTTATACGATTTGTCTTATCAGATGGTGTGGCCTCAACATAGGGTAGATTAAGGTCAAAAAAGCTCATAACTATGAATTCAAGAGATATAATTGTTATAAAAGCGGGGAGTGTACGTATAATGTAAGGATTAAATGAATGGGGTAGAAGAGAAACACAATGCTGTCTTTATGTGAATTTTTACTTCCCAAATGTCTCTGCATGAAAATTGCATGATTAAAATTAAATTAGCTTAAATAAAATTATCTTTTAAAAACAATAAAGATGTCAGTGAACTCCAATTTGGTTGCAACAAAAAAAGATGAAAGAAAACGTTTTTGGTAGAAAGAAATCTGCATGATGTATTACACTCTTGGAGGACAATCGAACATTCCATTAAGTTCATGCTTTAATCAGACAATTTAATTGAAGCTCGGCCCCTTTTCACCAAAAATTAACAAAGGAAGAGGGCTGCATTTTTGTTATGAATATCAAAAACAAACCTTTAGGCAAGCAAATTGTACAATTTTAAAGGATAGTATTATAAATTAAGAGGGGTGGATAATATATCATCACCATCTTAAGTACCTGAGAATGTTGGTATATCATATCATACTAAGAAAACTGAAAGTTGTACCTTGACTGAGAGGAATGGGTTGAGACTTGATAGTCCAATGTTCAAGAAATTTAGGATCTATTTGGATGTGCTTCTCTTATGAGTAGTTTCAAGAGATGCAATTAGATGTTTGAAATAAAATTGCTAAATGTGGTTTTTAGTGGTATTCTAGTAATTATATTAAAAAGTAGCATACAAGCTAAACTATTTCTATCAAAACGAAGTTTTCTTACTCCTACTAAAAGGACTAATAATTTTAAAAGCACTTCACTTGTTAATTGCTAAACACCAAAAAAAATAACTTTGTCCATTTGAAAGCATCTTCATCCACCAAAAAAAAAAAACTTTTCTAAACGGACCTTAGATGAAAAATTAGGTTTACCTTAAACCCTCAAGATACACAGAAGTTTACTATATAAGAATCCTTCCCCATATAAAATCGATCAAGCGTTTTGTCAGACAACTTAAATTCAATAATAATATTTGAACCTAATCATATTGCAATTCATATTTAATATGCAGAAGAAAGAAATTCCAGAATTAAGCTGTGATTACTAAGCCTAAAACGAAAATCAAAATAAATGATTACATTAAAAAAATATTAGATAAAAAAAAAGACTGAATATCAATTTAAACCCCTACTTCCCAAAAAAAAAGAGACCCTGTTGTATCTGTATGAACAGTCATGGCAATGAACAAATATAACAAGTTAATAAACGTTAAACACAGCAACCAAACCTGAGAGCAACCACGGCCGTCAACTACCGATGAGGTACACCGACGAGGGAGGAGCTGAAGAGGAGAGCCACGAGCCACGCGTCTCCAACTGAGACACGTCTGGTCTGGCCACCGGTGATAGAGGGGAGATGGGAACGTAGACGTTGATCGGCGCCGTCAGGTTTGGTCTAGTCTGTATCGAGAAGAAGAGGGAAGGGACAGGGCCTGGCGCTAGTATCTGGGACGGTAAATAACACGCAGGGGATCCGTTGGGCTCTTTCTTCCTCTCTTTTTTTTTCTTCCGTATCTTTAAAAAAATAAAAATTTATCATTTATATTTATCTAATATATTTTAACTATTATAAAAAAAAATTAAAAAATTATTTTATTTTAAATATCAATTTAAATTAAATTATAATAATTTAAATTTCTTTAATATTATTATATGTTATTTATATTGTTATAAACTTTAATTAAGTTATTTTTTTATGATTTCTTTTTTAATAATATTCCATACAATTAAAATTTTGTAATTATTTAATTAAGCGATTTAATCCATCAAATATTCCAAAAAATTTATAAATAAAGATTATAATAATTTTATTATTATGTATAAATAAATATTTAAATTTTTTAATTTTTAAATTAGATAATTATAATCATATTATTTATAAAAATTATGTATTATAGTGTAAAAATTATGAGAGTATAAATGCTTTTTTAATAATTATATTATTATGAGTGTTTATTTTTTATAATAAAATGAGTAAAAATAGGGAATGTATGTAACAGTTAGAGGAGATATGTGTCCCCATCTCAATTTTTGATAAATAAATTTTTAGATGTAATATTTATAAAATTTTAAACAAATTAATGTATAAAATAAAATTGTTTCTCACCTGAATTTTAAATTTTAAATTTTTAAAACTCAATAGTTTGAGCATATTTTTATAAATATATGTTATTAAATGCGTGAATACAATCCTATGTATTGTAGTATTGTAGTTATAATAGATATAACTGAAATATGGTTATCTAAAATTATGACATTTTTTTTCGAATTTATTTGATAGGCTTAATAACAAACTTAAAAAAAAATTACATGTAAATATTTTATTCACGAAAATAACTAAAATTTATAACTCTTACAATAATTATAAGACTTAAAAGACTCAATATTCATCATAAATTCATATAATACATTACTATAATTTTTAAATAATATAATACACTTTATTTGTATACTATAATATAATGTTGTAGAAATTACGATGAAAGATTACGTTTAAATAAAAAAGAATAAAGAGTTTGAATATAAAATAACTAATGAAACTCAAATAGAATAATAATAAACATTTAACCTGTTAAACATATAAATTATCGGAGAGTTTTTTTATAGATAAAATGGTACTTGGGTTATGTTTAGTCGAGAGTAGTATAAATGATAATTAGAATAATTTAGATATTTATATATTTGATTTAACAATTTGAATGAAATGCAAAATATTCTAAGAGTATAAATTTTTATTTTTTTTACATCCCTCTATAATGATTTATATTTATATAATTATTTATTTTTATTATTATTATTTTTATTTATTTATAATTTTACTTTAATATTTATTATTATTATTATAATCAAACAAAATATCAGTTATAAATTAATAATATTTCAATTGATTCAGTTCTCATTATGATTTCTTTTTATTAAACAAATAAAACATAACAAAAAACAAAAAAATGTAAACTTTATTGTTAGAATACTAACTTAATCAATGTTTGGTATCATCCACGTGTTATTTACTCGACTCCTCGACTCCTACAACATGATTCACCATGCTAATGAAGATAACATGGCGTGCACATCCATTAACTCGTTCTTGAGTGATTTGATATGCTGAACTCTATTTATAATAATCTCGTACAAGTCAAACATATAGCAACTTGAGGTTTACGATATGGTGTTATTTGGCAATCAATTTATGCGACCTGGAAGTAGTGACCTTCTAATTCTTTTTAATTTTGTTATGTAAAGATTAATTTTGACATTTTGAATAGAGCGTCTATTATTGTAATAATGACACATGTCTAATATATAATTATATATACCTCTTCATTATCAGTAATAAAGGATTTGAACATTTTTAATATTTGCCTTCTTTCTAATATCTCTCTAAAATCCCTACCACAGAAGCAATTCTTTAAACAATTGTTGTTCACCGTAGGGCCTTAAATATTTATTGTCATAAGTATTTGAGATCTTACATTTTATATCAAAGGAGAATTAGCCCGTGTCATAGAAAAATTTACTCATCTTGTCATGACTTGCCTTCACACACATCCCAAATCAGGGAACAATCATACTCATCCCACTCCTGAGTTTGATATAAACGATCACACATCTCTTTTCTCACCCATAATCATCTCACGTCATGGGATAGGATGTGACCCTCAATGACTTACAGCCCATGAGACATGACCTAAAGTGACTAGAACTATTCCACATATAGTAAGTTTAAATAATCATAACTATAAAAGCCCACCTTTTTCAAGAGATGTCAATATGAAGATACTACAATAGCAAGTAATATAATTACAACAAGCTTTCATTAAGTCAAAAAATGATAACAAGGAGCTCAGGTCACTTTTAAGGTAAGACAATTACGAGGAGGTAGAAAGTTATGTTTAGACGGTAACTTCATCCCTAAAACCGCACCACCCGGTAAGATCTAAATAAACTTATTATCAATCAATGAGATATACCCACACATCATCCTGATTATACCTTTAAACGTCATGTACATACTATTCCAACTCAAGAATAGTATAGATAACCAACCAATGCCCAACACAAACATCCTATCAACATTTACCTAAGTCATATCATCAAATTTGAAGTCATCGAGGTGAATAGATAGGATTTAAGGCGTGAAGGTTTCTCTAATTTTCTTCTTCTTCGAGGTCTTAGTAAAGGGTGGCAAAGTTGACGAGCTGAGGACACTTGACTAATCAATTATAGGGGAGGAACCTCTGTAGGCTCCTCACCTAGGCAAACAAAGTCCTTAGTTTGTAAAGGCGATGTGATGGCAACCCTTAGATATGTTGGCTCTAGGTCGCGTATAATAGATGTGTTTGTCAAGTTTCTAAATCCACAATTGTATAGTCCGTACCTATAAAAAATAAACAATACATACCTATAAAAAATAAACACATCATTAAATTATGATTCAGTTCATAAAAGACTTAAACTCACTACAAAGAAACGATCTGCATAATAATTATTATAGTCCCTTCATACATCATATTCCTTAAAGCGATTTACAACAAGGATATCTCTATAGGACTATTTATTGATATTTTAGAGCTTAATTCTCCTTGTCTTTTCTTTATTATAGGGACCTAGTTTATTGATTGGCTCGCTCGCATGAGGTTGATTGTATTGACGTTATGGTTCCACGAGCTGCAAACTAGGAATTTCACCTTTACATCCAAAAAATCTTGTATAATATAGAAATATTTATCCTTCCAAGAGGCATTATCGAGGAGTTTTAAATGCAATTCATGCCCAATTAAAGTTGTTATATGTATCTTATTTCTTCTTCCATTAGATCCATCCCATGTTCCCCAACAAAACGAAGAGGCACAAGAGATTCTGTCATCCATTTGAGTTGATTTGAGCGAAGTTGATGTCAAAAGTATGTAAGGCACAAGCTATTATTCTAGGAAAGGGACACCTCATTTCTACTTTGAAAGTTGCATAGTGGATTACTTATCATCCCACGGTAGGATCATTTTCATCATAGAGATGACATAGGGCAAGCATTATTCCAACCCGAGTTATAATATCATATTCTCTACGTATATGGGTCAAGTCATCCATGTATTTTAAAAATTGATGTTTTTCTTTGGTCTTATATGTGGGCTCACTCTTAGGATCTCATTTTTTTCTTACGACGTTTCACCTTCATCGTATTCACTTGAATTTTAATTATGAGTATTGGACCTTGTGACAATGAAGTCGAGGTTGGACGTGTGCTAGATGAAAAAGGGAAAGCCAAGATAGTCTCTAACTGAGGTACTCCCAATTTCCTTACCATGACCTGTCACAATGTTTAATGGTTGCTCAGAGCTATGAGGACCTATTTGTAAACGGATAGAATCTAATGAAGACTCACGAGGTGTCCCTATCCTGAGCGAAATACTTTTGGTATGACCTGAAAAAATGTCTTAGAGGACGTCTAACGAACTAACTTTTTCCCCTTGTCAGCTAAAGACATTATTAAAAAGCGTATAAGGGGAAGAATTTACCTATAAAATAACTAGAGAACGAGCTAACAGAAAGTTGAAAAGTAGCCTAAAAGTATTGTAAAGTTTGAAATTACTAGTAAGTAGTAGCAAAATCAGACTGAATTTCAAACAAAGTTGTATTATAACGGTTTGGACCTGCAAATGTGCAATCTAAGATGGCTATTAGTGGGCTTAGATTCTTAGAAAGAAATATTGGATAAGTTAAGAGGATATGATAAATTGTAAAAAATGAACTATTTATAAGAGGGTTAAAAGAAGTTAAAGTATCATTGGAGTTATTTTGATCGGGGGAATTAAGGGGTTTTACCTGGTACATGGATAATCCCTTAATTTTTAAAAATTAAGAGAATACGAGAGTTAATATTTTGTATCATTCATGTGTCACATACTCGACTACTACGACCTAATTCACCCTACTAGTAAAGACAATGAGGCGTGCACATCCACCAACTCGTTTTCGAGCTATCTGATATGTGGGAGTCTATTTCCTATAGTCTCATAGAGGCCAAACATTTTGCGATCTAAGGTTTACGACAAGGTTTATGTCTTGGTAGTAAAAGACATCAGTAGCTCTAGTACCATGCGACTTGGTATCCACGACCTTATGGTTAAGATCCAATAAATTGGTAATCAATTTATGTGATATGGGAGTAACGATCTTCTCATCATTTTTAATTTTGTTATGTAAAAGTTAATTTTAACATTTCGAACGTAACATTTGTCATTATAATGGTGACACATGTTTAGTATGTAATTGTATATACCTTCTTATTATCAATAATAAAAAATATAAATATTTTGAATATTTATCTAAAATTCATAATATATAAACAACCACGAAATTATTTAAGATTATATGAATTATAAAAGTTAAATAATCAAAATATTTTTAAAATATATGATTATTAATATTTTAAAATTTAATATAATAGATATTTATATTTAATAAAAAGTAATCAAAATAATATATATATATATATTAAAATGATGATAATAATATGTATTAAATATTTAAGTTTTAACGAATAAGTATTAATGGTAAATTAATATTTTTATTTTTATTTAAAATATATATCTTTATCGGTCCCCGAGACTTCTCCTTCCACATTTTCACGTTTGCTTTCAAAGGATCCACTCGTCGACTGATTTTTCGAAATGTAAATACGAAGCGCGAACCACAACGTGCGTATTCAGAAAACGCAAAAACGAAAATTAAAAGAAAGCGCTTAAAAACACAAACTTATCATTCCATGTCACCTATCCGTGCCTACAATACTCATCAATGTCCATTGTCCATCACAACACAATCAACGGTTCAAAACACAAACAAAGAACTTCAGGCCGATCGACTATAATTAAAGCAAACACAGGTCTCCACTATAAATACTACCAAAACGACATCCTATACATACACCACTTTGAAATACAATCCATCAATCTTCTTCATTCCTTCCTCTTTTAACGAGCCACAGGTCTTTTATTATAATCATTTTTTTTCTCTTTTTTCATTCATTAATTTATGTTCTTTTTTTATTTTCAATTAAAGGATTTTAAATTTTCTAATGATTTATTTTTGTCTTCAGATTATTGATAATTCAGGTGATTAACCATGTCCGGACGTGGAAAAGGAGGCAAGGGTTTGGGAAAGGGAGGAGCAAAACGTCACCGTAAGGTACTCCGAGATAACATTCAGGGAATTACAAAACCGGCGATTCGTCGTCTTGCACGTAGAGGTGGAGTGAAGCGTATTAGTGGTCTGATATATGAAGAAACTCGTGGTGTTCTCAAGATCTTTTTGGAGAACGTCATTCGTGATGCCGTTACTTATACAGAGCACGCGAGGAGGAAAACCGTCACGGCGATGGATGTCGTTTATGCTTTGAAGAGGCAAGGTAGGACTCTCTACGGTTTCGGTGGTTAGAGAATTGGAGCTTCAAAGTCTTGCTGTCAAGAATATTATGGAAAGATTTTGTGGATTGTGGTGGATGCTGGGATCTCAATTGGGTTGTTTGGATTTTCTTTTGTAAATTAGGGTGCCACCTGATATTTTGAATTGTTATGGTAATGGTTTTAAACTCTGAATTGTAGTCCCATCGCAATTCAATGAATCTTTCTCTTCTCTGCTACTTCCACTTCTATAGTTCGATTATTTTTTCTTGTCAATGATGCTCTGGTGATTCAATTAAAGAATTGTAGTCCTATCGCAATTCAATTTCAATTCTCATGTCGGTTTTATGATAAGAGAGGATTTCGTTGCCCTAATGAGATTCTATTAGAAGCAGAAACTCCGAATTGTAACTTTATTTTAACCCATTGAACCTTTATGGTTTGTCCTGTAAATTTATGGGAACTAATGTCTCCAAAATCAAACTACAATGCCTCCTATTATCCACTTCACAATAATTTTTCATTCTTATTGGCCTTTTTATGAGTGTTGTCATTTTCATCACACTGTAAATATAATTAGAATTTAGTCAGTTCATTTTAACAATGATGCTTTTATTATAATTGTCTTTACTCCAGATATTAATTATAATATAATATAATCTAATTGTTAGTAAATGTTATGCAATTAAAAAAGCATACTTAAATTGTTATAATACTATATATGTTTTATACATTTAACAATTCATATTTTAATAAAATTGAATAATTAATTATGAAACTTTCGTCTTAATTAGTTTTTTTATTGAATTTAGTTATTATATTTGAACTTTAAGTGGTTTTTATTAGAGTTAATTAGTATATCGGATTTAGTTACTATATTTTAAACTGTTTTTTAGAAGAAAGAGTCAATTCAACAAGCTGTGGCAACTTGTACGCACGCTTGTTAAAAGAGACCTAAGCTTGAAATGACGAAACAAGTTGAATATCAAGCTGACTTAGAGAAAGTGACTTAAAAGAAAGTGACCTATTACACGAGTTTGCTTTAACACACTTAACTTCATTCTAACTATGACACTTGACACCTTGTGTCTCTCTCTATATATATATATGCTTCAATGGTTTACTCTTACACCTTTTATATATATATATATATACTTTAATGGTTTTATTAACAAAAGATATGATATATACTTTCATAATATATTTCTAAAAATCTTATAACACGTATAATTTTTTAAACAGTAATTAAATATAAAAAAAATTTATTAACAAAAGATATGATATATATTTTCATAATATATTTCTAAAAATCTTATAACACGTGTAATTCTTTAAACAGTAATTAAATATAAAAAAATCTTAAGGTTACTTGATTCCTTGTGATTTTCTTGTCAATAATAATGATAAGAAAAAACAATCTTTCATATCATGATATAATCAACACTTTGTTTATCAAAATTTGTTATCTTCGTTTGCTATTAAGAAGTGATATGTTTGCTTAATTTCTCTTCTATTTCTCTCGTTAATGTGAGTTTGTTAATTAAATTGATTGTAATAATTATTTGATTTGAAAAGAATATATGAAAAACTTGATCATTGTCTATGAAATTGAAAGATTTATTGATGGATCTTTCTAAGGTTTTTTAATTAAAGACAAAGTGCCTTAAATCCTTAATTTACTAACTAGAATTAGCTAAATAATGCGGTTCAAAGTTGAATTTATGCATTTGTATTCGGTGATATGAACTTAACTATGTTTTGTAAAGGAATAACGTACTAGCAATGATTATCTCTTGAAAAAACCTTCTCATTGAATACTAAATCAAGAATTATTGATCTTTACAGATTTGTGACAAAATTGGTCATCAAGGATCACATTGCTTTGCTCAATAAAACCTACAAACATGACAAAATTTTCTCTTCTTCTCCAACTAGTTACATTGCTAATGCACGTGACATTACTTGGCTTCTGTACATTGGTACTAGTCACCATTTGTCTTATATTTCTTCTAATGTGCCTCAATCCACCCTATACACTAGTCGTGAAGAAGTTTCTCTAAGTAATAACGATATCTTACCTATTCATTTGCATAGAACATGTTTTTTTTTCCACTTCATGATAAGTATTTTCTTACCTTAAAGTAGATCTTGCATACTCTACATGCTATATCTAACTTATTATTTGTGCACAATTTATGTGCTAATAATAAAGCTTTTATGAAGTTTTATGTTGATTTTTTTTTGTCAAGGACATTCTAATGAGGAAGTTTCTCATGTGAGAGGAAGTTAGAGGAAGTCTTTATCATTTGACTAGTACTATTAGTGCCTTGGACACTAATTGTTGTCCTTCCATACAAGTTGTTTTATTAAATTAGTAGCATTCTAGGCTTGGCCATTCCTCTTATACCACTTTTTCTTCTATTGTAAATAAAAATATTCTAGATGTATTTTCTTCCATTGAGCATCATTTCTGTGAGTATTGACAAACATTTAAATCTCATAAATTATCTTTTTTTTCTAGAAATGAGAAAAGTGTAACCATTTTTTATTTGTTTTTTTCCTAGATTTGTGGTGTTCACTTGAAGTTTCTTGTAATGGTAGATGACTTTAGTCTTTTTACTTTGCCTTTTGCGTTGAAATCTAAGGATTAAACATCTTTTTTAAATCTTTGTTATTACGGTGAAGGTTTAGTTTCAAGTTTTTATTAGAAGTATACATACATATGCAAGTGGTGAGTTTGATGTGTTCAAAACTATCCTTTAAGATATTTTGCACATATTATCTTATCCTCACATGTTTGAGTAAAATAATCTTATAGAGAGTAAGTATTGTAGAATTGTTGATAGAGGTTTAGCCATGCTTCATTAGATCTTTGCCACTCAACTTTTGGTCATATGTCATGAGTACAACTATGTATCTTATGAATCACATGTCTTTTAAGGTACTTATTGGTTTATCATATCAAAAGCCTATCACATATGACACACTTATTACATTTGGTACTCAATATTGTCCTTGACTATGAACTTATTATTCCAAAAAACTACAATGTAGATTCATAGCATGTACTATAATTATTTATGCTACTTAACAACGTGGGTATTTGTGTTTAAATTCCAAGGGTGTTTGTATATCAGTAGGCATATGATTTTCAATGAACATATCTTTGTCTTTTTTCAAAAGTTCGTTGAGTTGTCTCTATCACTTAACCAATCCACTCCTTCCATTTTTCTCTTACCTAGCATTATTCCCATAGTATCTATACCTCTGATGCTTTCTTTTATTTTCCTTGCTCTTTTTTCTTCAGATACTATACCTGTCTCATTTGAGCTTGTTTTCTTTATTAATTTATGTCTTTTCCTTCAAACTCTTTAAGTATATCTTTTGTTTCATAATCTCTAGTGTCCTCTAATTCTATTGCTATTGTTGTCTCTACCATTGTTATTGCTACTCCTGATGATTCCACACCTACCAATTTTCATCCTATGTCAAATTTGGTATTAAACACCTAAAGTATATAATGCTTGTGTAAATGCTTTATTAGCTCATTATCATGAAAAATAACTCTTAAAATTATTGAATGAAAAACTTCTATGCAAAAGGAATATAATGCCTTAGTTAACAATGACATATGGGCATTAGTGCCATTGCCTTCTAGTCAAAAGGACATTGGATGCAAAATGTTTTTTTTGTGTAAAGTTGTTAAGTTCGTGATTGTTGGACATTTACACAAGTAGACTTGTTACACTTGGTTAGCTTCAGAAAGTTAGGGTTGATTTTTATGAAACTTTCAATCCTATTATGAAACCAGCAACCATTAGAATGGTTCTAAATTTAGCTTTGATTTATGATTGGGAGCTCAAACGAGTGGATGTCTGTAATGCTTTTTTCAATGGAGATTTGGAAGAAACACTCTACATGAGACCACCATTGAAATTGGATAAAGGTAATAGATTTGTTTGCAAGATAAAAAAGACTCTTTATAGCTTCAAACATGCTTCATGAGCTTGGTATCATAAGTTAAGCACATTTTTGGTATCTCGTGACTTTGGTCACTCACAATCTGATGTGAGTTTGTTCATCAAGATATTTAGTTTTCATATTTTGTTAATATTGGTGTAAATAGATAATATTATCATCATATGCAACTCTTCCAAAAATATTAATGATCTAGTTATTCAATGCTTAATTTTCTCTTAATAGCTTGGGTAAACTCAATTTCTTTTTAGGTATTTAGGTTTCTTATTCCAAGTTAGGGATTCATTTAAGTTAGCAAAAATATACTCGTAACTTGATTGTTAAGTACAATCTTCAAGACATTAAACATGTAGATACCCTTATGACATATGAAAAGCTTATTAGCAAGTATAATGGTATTGTGCTTGAAGATTCTTCAAGATATAGAAATATTGTGGGCACTTTATAGTACCTTGCATTTACAAGGCCTGCAATATTTTTTGTTGTGAATAGGTTATATCAGTTTATCGCCCAACTTTCATATTACTATTAGATTACAGTCTTAAGGTTAATCCAATATGTTAATGGTACTATTTAACATGAGTTTCTTACGATTCCTTTAATTATTATAGATTTGGTGGCATTTAGTGACGTTGAGAAAAACACAAATTTTTGGTGATAATTTGATTTCTTGGAAGTGTTTTAAACAAATAGATAATTGCTCACTCTTTCACAAAATTTGAGTACCATTCTTTTTATGTTATCATTGAAGTATTATAGTTAAAATATCTTCTTTTAGAATTGCATGTCTAATTAATCTTTAAGCCTTTGGTTTTGTGTGACAACTTAGTGCCAAATACCTTGCATAAAACCTCATTCTTCATGCTCATACCATACCAAACACATTGGGATTTGTCATCATTTTCTTAGAGATCATGTTATGTAGGGAGTCTTGCTCATGTCTTCCCAAGATCAATTAGTTTATTTGCTCATCAAACCGCTCATCACTGTCCAATTTCAAAGTTTAAGTGCCAAGTAGATGGCCTTGCGACAACCACCAATTTGATGTGGGCTATTGGAGTGAGTGAGTGAATTATTTAGTTACTATTTTGTGAAGTCTCTGTAAGGCTGTTAGTAGCTATACTAATAATCTGTAATACTTACAATATGGTTAAAATGTAGTCTATAAATACATTCAGTGATTACAATGTAATTTCATTATGTGCTTTTAAGTTATCATCCCGCATAGCTTACACTAAGCCAATCCAATCAGTAACTAACACTACTCCAGATACATTGTATGTTTTTTTCATGTCAGATTTGTATAGCCAGGGAGATATAGTGGTTGTATAACGTTAATGGATTTAGTGAAATTTACCAATTACTTGAAACTACAAAGGAAGTACAATGAGTATGATAGCTTAACTGATATGCAACCTAGCAATAATACAGTTGTTTTCAATGAAATCTTTAATCAGGTCCAGGTTTTTTCCAAAGTGGCAATTTTCACTAGTTTCAAACAATCAAGGTTTACAATATGGTCTGATTGATGTTATTTTAAAGGCTACACGGTAGAGATCAACGCAAGTGCTCATTCAACTTTACGCTTTGAAACTTTGCTTGCTCTGGCAGTCCTCAATCCACTTGTACACCTTCCGACAAATTTGAGAACCTCATCAATTAGTATAACTGGAAGAGCAACAGCCAACACTAAGAGCCATTCGTTTAGACTAAGAGGGACAATGTTGAATACTTGAGCAAGGAATGGCACGTAGAGAATCATAAAATGCAAGCCAAAGGAGACAGACATGGCCAGAAGAAGCCATGGGTTAACCCATGGTGGCATGGACAACAGGCTTCCATCCTCAGATAGGGCATTTAGTGAGTTGAACATTTCAATGGAAACCAAAACAGATAGTGAGAGAGTCGAAGCTTTGATTTTACCAGACTGGAAGTATTCGCATGGGTTGACATCAAATCTAAATACCTGTGATCCTGCTGTGAAGGGAGATACTGAAAACCCATTCCATGAGGAGCATTGACCCCAGTTTGCAAGCTGAGAGTATGTCACAAGTGTATGGCCATCTCCACTCAAGTCAATTCCCAAAAATGAGGAATGTGTGTACCATATGATAAACACACCAACTGTTGCTAACCCAACATAGAGCCCGATGACCTACAACAGATGAAAGATTAATTCAGTGTCTTGAGGAAGATGTATAAAGCAAATTCAAAAACAAAGTCTACATTAGATCATTGGAAATGAAACTAAGTTGTTCTACCAGGTAACGAAATAAAATCCAAGCGGTGATTAAGGAGTCATCGCTTCTCCTAGGAGGTTTTTTCATAATATCTTTGTCTGGAGGGTTGAATCCCAAAGCTGTTGCTGGGGGTCCATCAGTAACAAGGTTGACCCAGAGAAGCTGAACAGGAATCATGCCTTCTGGAATACCCAATGCAGCTGTTAGAAATATCGAAGCTACTTCACCAATATTTGAGGAAATCATGTACCTAGATATAAATTTGGGAAGAAGAGTAAGATAACAGCAAAAACATCACCCCAAATTTATTTCAAATCGAGGAAACTGAAGACCATTGTAAGGTCTAAAATATGGCACGAACATCTTATATCAATATTTTTTATGAGACATTAAACTGTTAAAGTGAAATATCGGCAAGGGATAACAGTGTAAATTACTGACAATGTAACTATAATGTATCTTGAAACACTAGCATATTTTTCTTTAGCTGGGGTAGATCGAGCAGTGGTAGTGTACGGATGACCCACTTTCAGATCCTTGAACCATAATTCAATGAATAGGGAGAGTATGGCTCCTGGAAACACTATAACGCAGCCAAAGTCCACAATTAAAAGGACTAAATTAGGCCAAATGGTATTTTGACATTATACCTAAAGGTTAGGGGTTTTGAGTTCTAAACCTGGCCATTCAATTAAAATCAAGGGCTTAGCTGGAGAACATCCAAACCTGATAAAAGCCTTCATGTTGTTGTATATAGATCTTCCTTCACCAACAGCAGCAACTATACTGCTGAAATTATCATCTGCTAACACCATGTCAGAGGCTTCCTTTGCAACCTGTAATTATGAGACAACATTTAATAGTCTTGTCTAGAATGACATGTTAGTGGCAAATTTTACTCCTAAAATATGACTTACAAGAGGAAAGACACCAATGCAACTAACAATTTTTTTTTTGTTTTTGTAAAAGATAACTAGATAAGGGGCTAAGGTCACTGAAAAAGCTCACAGTAGTACGTTTGGAACCCCCATTATGTATATACATAAAAAGTAAAAAATTGTTATGCTAGTTTCAACATGACTATCCTCCACATAATGCACTACCACAATGACAAAAATCTACATAGGAACAAGTAATATATATAGCTTGACAAAATAGTCAAGCAGCATCTTCAAGGAACAATTTCAAAACGAAACAGTATATGATTCCTTTAATACAAAGGTATTTAAAAACACAAATGTATAACTGCAAGCTGCTAGGTCTTTCTCACAAAATCATTCAAGATATTCATTATGTTCACGGTGAAGAAAAAGAAAAGAGCATCAGAATAAATTAATATAAAAACCAGCACCTCTGTTCCAGCTATTCCCATTGCAATCCCTATGTCAGCCAACTTTAGTGCAGGTGCATCATTTACTCCATCGCCAGTCATAGCAACTACTTCACCATCTTCTTTAAGTAATTTCACTATCTCTTGCTTATGCTTTGGTTCAGCTCTGGAAAACAAAAGCCCTCCACTTTGTCTCAAATGATCCTTCTGATCAGAATGATCCATGAAGTGCCTTCCTGTTAAGCTTCTCAAACTAATATCTTCATGAGGTCCAAAAACACCTATTTCTCGGCAAATTGCTTCAGCTGTGTTCTTGTTGTCACCGGTAATTACAATTACACGGATTCCAGCAGCTTTGCAGTCCTTAATTGCTTGTGAAACCTCTTTCCTTGGAGGGTCCTGAAATCCAGTGACAATAAAGCCGGAACATGCAATTTTATCATAAAAAAAATGATAGAAAGGATAAAATCAGAAACAGAGGTCAGCAGGAAACACACACACAGTGACCACTTACCCTTAACCCAACCATTCCAACGAATATAAGTTGACTCTCAATTGAAGAATAATTCGAATGGTCGAGCAAAAATTCATGAGCTGGATGGTCTTCATCACCATTATATGTTTCAAACTCTGGCAGATCTTCCTTGTAGGCAAAGCCTAAACAACGTAATGCACTTGTTGACATTTCATGAAGTCTTTCTAAGATAAGATTCCTTGAATTTTGGTCCAAATTAACGACAGTGCCATCTAACAGCTGAATCGATGAGCTCCTTTCCAATAAATTTTCAACAGCACCCTACCATAGTTAGCGAATAAAACAGAAGATGAGCCATAAACATCATTTGACAAATGACAGAATGAATACAAATGAAACTCAAAAGTAGTCAAACCTATAGTGCATCTCAGAAAATAAATTCACAAGTTCCACATGGGAAGAAAAGTTAGACAAGGGCAAATAATGAAATTATTTGCAATATCTAAAAGATGAACATTATACAAATAAGTAAAAACCAGTGAAATTAATATCCAAAAATCTTGCCAGAGTATTTTAGAAGGCACAAATAGTGGGCTCTGGGCACTGCAAGGCATCTGACTTTACAAAAAGGTCATGGCATGGATGGTAATTAAAAAGTAAAAGCGTAGAAAGAAAGAGTTCAAATAGGTTCACTTCTAGGATAGAGAGAAATATACCTTGACCAGTAAGGATTTTTTTCCTGATCTAGAATTAACAATGACTCCCATGGATTTACGATCGCGATCAAACTCGAGAGTCGCAATTCGATACTCAACATTATTCCATATATAAGAGCAACCTAAACAAGCATAGAGTTACAAGGGGAAAGTAGTTTGACAACCAAGTATGAAGATACAAAACAAAAGATGATATAAAACAGGAACTTACGTAGTACATGGCCGCCATCAGAAGTAGAATAAGAATCCAATCCTTCAGGAAGTCCCATCTTTTCAACAAGAACCTGAAAAAGGTAAAGACAAAGCTAAAATCAGGATACACAGCTCTAGCACCATGGTACTAATGATAGTTAAGGATTTCCAAGTGACCTGATAAATAATGTGTAATCAAGAAATAGCTTTAACTAAGTAGCAGAATCGAACAATAGTTTGCTCAATTTACAAAAAAAGGAAAACCATAAATGAAAAGTCCAGGGTCTTGGAGCTTTGTTGAATGGTTTGTGAAGGATCAGGAGTGGAAGCAAAAATTAACTCTTTAACTAATAAAGCAAACAAGATAGTTTTATCACCTTCAATGCTGCTTCAGTGGGCAAGCCACTGGCAACATAATGGTTCCCAGACCATTCAACACCGGCATCATTACACACAGCAGCAATCTTTGCAATCGTTTGAAGATTTACATCCATTTGTCCCACTGGCCATCCCTGTATTTTTCCATCAAAAGGATCATATGTAGTCCCTTCGACATTAAAAGGCCGATGAGTACCAGCGCTTTTACCAATTGCAACAAGCTTTGCAGCAGCCATCTGATTAGTAGTCAAAGTACCAGTCTTATCAGAACAAATCACTGTTGTACAACCCAGAGTCTCAACACTAGGCAACTTGCGGACAAGTGCATTATTTTGAGCCATCTTCCTAGTACCGAGAGCCAAGCAGGTAGTGATAACTGCCGGCAAACCCTCTGGAATGGCTGCCACAGCCAATGCCACAGCGATCTCAAAGTAATAAGTACATTTCTCAAATGAAAACTTAAAATTTGTTGGCCACCCATCAACATATTCCCAATTGAGGAAGTACTTGACATTAATAAGCCAAACCAAAACACAAACGGCTCCAATTATCATAGTCAAAACCTCCCCAAACTCATTCAGTTTCTTCTTCAATGGGGTATCTTGCTCATTTTCTGATGCCTCCTGAATCTGAGAATGCACCTTTCCTATCTCAGAATTCATCCCAGTTTGAGTAACCAAACAAATACAATTCCCATTTACCACAGTAGTCCCAGCAAAAACCATACATTTCTTCCCTTGAATATCCGAATTTTCGGCAACAGCCTTAACAGTCTTGCCCATAGCTTCACTCTCACCAGTCAGTGACCCCTGTTCAACCCTAAGCGTTGAACTAACCAACCTCAAAACCCTCATATCCGCAGGTACCTTATCACCAACTCTCAACTCCACAATATCACCCGGAACAAGCTCTTTCGCAGGCAAATTCGAAACCTTTTTACCATCACGAATCACAGTAGCTTGCTCTGATTGAATTTCCTTTAAAGCCTCTAATGCCTTCTCAGCATTACTCTCTTGCCAAATTCCAACAATAGCATTCACAATCAAAATCAAGAAAATCACAAGAGGCTCAACAAAAGCCGTGATCTCCATCTCGCCGCCTTCCTCTCCATCATACCAAGCAAGAACAAACGAAATTACAGCAGCCACAAGTAAAATCCTCACCAAAGTATCACTAAACTGTTCTAATATCAGCTTAAAGATTGAAGTACCTTCATGCTTTTCCAGTTCATTCAATCCATATATCTTTTTTCGATCTTCAACTACTTTAGACGATAATCCAACTTCGCGATTCACCTTAAATTTCTCTTCGCATTCACGTACGTCTTTCGACCACGCTGGGAACACCTCTTCTTCGTTCTCATGATTTTGCTTCTCTTTCTCCATCGAAGACAATACTCCTCTCAGAAATCAATCAAAATCAAGAAAACCAAGCATGAAGCCCTAGCCTCCTCTTTGGCTACCGAGAACAACCAGAAGTCAAAGAAAATGAAAGAAAAAATATCACAAAGAATCGATTTTAATCTAAATGAAAGTTCTGGAATTTGACTCCCCCAGAAAGTCTGAAAGTCGATTGTTTTCTGAAAAAGAGAGACTGATTAGACCAAGCTTGTTTATTTATTTATTTATTTTTCCTTGAAAGATCCTTTTTTTTCATTAAAATAATAATAATATATTTTGGTCCTACTACATCTTATATTTTTTTTATTTTATAAAAGAGTATAAATAAGTTAAATTTCCTGTTTGATGTGTTTTTAATAAAGAGTATATGTTAATTTAATAAAATAAAAAATATTAAAAATATAAAAATTTACACCTTTTGACAACTATATAAATATGCAGCTGTAAAACCATATGTAAATATATAATAGATATGTTGATTTATTTTAATAAAAAATAATTATTTTATCTTTCTTAACTCATTTTTAATAGATAAAATTAAATTTATATTTAATGTAAAAGAAATAAAATACTAATGTAATATAAACAAATAAATTAATATGTAGCATTTTAGTGAAGTAAGAAACTACTCAAAAGCTTCTCTTTTTTTAACATTGGTGCGTATAAAAATATATTATAATTATAATTTATTTGATAATATTTTATTTAATATAATTATATAATTTTAAATATAATTATAAATAGTACTATATTATGTTATTTAAAATTAATCTTAAATTTTTTATATAAATAAAGTTATATATATTAAATTGTTTTATTTATATAATTCTTACATAATAATTTTTTATTTAATATAATTATATAATCTTAATTATATTTATTGATATTACTATCTTAAATTTATTTTAAATTTTAAATATAAATTATATTATATATTATATATATATAATTATTGTATTTATAATTAAAATTTAACAGAGGATTAAAATTCAATTAAGAAGCACTTGGCCAACTCTTGTGGACGTAATTTGGCGTATGATTGGAGCGGTAACGTATACGGGTGAGTCGGGGTGACAACACATATATTGTTGCTTTGTGGCACGTGGCAAGTACAGTAAGGTTGATTATTATTATTTTTATTTTGTGTAAATCGTATAAAATTAGTTTCGGATTTATTTCGCATATTCTGTTGGAGTGATCCTATTTATATTTCTTTCTATATATTGTCTTCTCTCTCTTTAAATCTTCTTTTTAATCGTTGATTTTTTGTTTTATTTTTTAATAAATAACGATATGAAATTGTTAGTATTACAATATTAATTTATTGATAATAATTTTATATTAAGATATAATTAATATTATAATAAAATAAAAATTTATATATTTTTATTGTTGAATTTTTATTTTATAATATAAAAAAAATTATAATATTATTATTTAATTTTTAAAATATTTATTAATTTAGAGCGATGTTTTACTTGAAATACTTTTAAATATGAAATCACTTTAAATTATATTTTACAATAAAAAATTTATAGTATTTTTAAGTTTCTTGAGGTACCATATTAAAGCATTTTAAGTGCTCCTATTATTTTTTTTAAAGAAATAAAACTCTTACTTTTAGGAAAACGCTACTTTCCTATTTCATTAATCTCTTTATAAAATCATTAATTATCAATTTTATTACTTTTATCATACCATTATAAATAATATTAGAACTCTTTTAGTAATTACAATAATATAAGCACTTGTAAACTTGTTTGTCAAATAGTTACAAGTGTTTAATATTTTTTTCTAAATGCAAAAATTACTTCTTCATAAAATAGCTTTAATGAAACCCTATCTCTTAAATTACATAATATTTGATATAATTTGAAATTTGAAGCTTGCAACAAGATAAAATCTATTATACTAATAAATTATTTGCAATTAAAGTGTAATTTTTAAATATTTTATTACATAACGAGAAAATTTTATTAATAAATTAAAATTAATTGAATTATTTTATACCAAATAATATTTTATGTAATTAATAAATGTTACTTGAAAAAGGCACTCTTTTCTTCGAACAAATAAATGGACCACAGCTAAGTTGGAAATTGAATCAGAATAATCTCCCATGGATCTTTAGCTTTTTATATCACATGGAACTAATTAAAGGCTAAAGCTTCGCCATTAAGCAACATAATTTCATAATCACCCTAAAATAACAAATATATCAGTGAATTATGGAAAGAAATTGTAAATATATTTTAATTGAATGATAAAAATAACATTTAAGTATAATTAATAATATAATTTTTTTATCTCTTTATTAATTGTAAGAATTTATCATTTAAAATATAACATTATGATATATTTATAACATATATTTAAATATTATTTTTATTATTGAAAAAATTAAATGATATATTTATAATTTTTACAATAATTTTATTAATTTATCTTATCCAATATCATAAAATAAACCCTAAGAAAAGAAAAAATATTCACTTTTATATATAAAATTATCAAACAAAATATCTTCATCGTGGAATAGTTTTTTTTATCTTTTAATCCATAAATATCAAAATATATATAATAAATATTTTTTATGATAATTATTTAATAATTTTATTAATATTAATTTTATATATTTTTTAAATAATTATTTTAATTAGAATGATAATTCATATAATATATGTTTTTACTTTTAATAAGAAGATCGGGTCAATTTATTTAAAATTGAATCATATTTATGTTGAATTAATTATTCTTGCAGTGAAATGATGTTATATCTTTTTTATATATAAAATCTCAAATAAAGAATCTTTTGTTATCAATCAATTTTTATAATCAATAAATATCAAAATATTTGTATAATAAATATATTTTTTATAAATATTTATTTGATAATTTTACTTATATTAATTTTATATTTTTCCTACTGCTAATTGTTTTAATTATATTATTAGTAATAATTTTTAGAGTTCATACCTACATCTTTAATAAGTGAATTGAGTTATATCAATTTAGTTATAAATAGTTCATATTTGTGTTTAACTAATCATATTTTTTGGTAAAATTGTATCATATTTCATAAGAAAATAATCAATTAAGATAAATTATTTTTAAGTAAAATAATATTTATAAATGATTATTAAAATCGATACATTTGTATCTATTATATTATATTTATGTATGATTAATTTTTAGATGATAATGTTGATAATAATAATAATATTAATTAAAATTTTTATCTGTTGTCTACTTAATTATTTATTATCTTTTATCAATTTATACATAAAAAAACTTTGATATAGTAGATTTTGATAGTTATTTTTTCAGCATGTGATAACATGGATGTCCTTATTCATTTTTTTTAACTTTTGTTTTTAGTGTTTTCTTTTATAACTTTTTTAGTTAAGTTTTGTTTTTAATATTTTGATTTTTTATATATTAATAAATATTAAAATATTAATATAATAAATATATTATATATCTTATAAATTATTATATTTGATAATTTTATTATATTTAGATTTGATAGTTTTAATTTAATAAAAATTGTTACGTTTCTTGTTGATTGATGATTCAAGTTGTTATTACTTACACATTTAATTAAAATCGAATTCAATCAATTTATTTAAAAATAAATAATATTTATGTTAAATCATTATTTTTATAATAATAATAACTAAGAAAATAGTTGACTTATTTGTATTGAAATTATAGTTTTTATTTTAAATTATGTTATAACACTTAAAAAAATAATCAATTAATATACATTATTTTTAGTTAAAAATAAACATAAATGACTAAGACGACATTAATCTAATCTCCTTGATAAATTATTATTTATATCAAATAACAATTTAAGTTAAATTATTTATTATCTAACATAAAAAAAATTAACATAAATTAACGAGGCTAACGATGTACATCAACGTAAAATTATGTAATCGTTTTATTAATATTATAATTTTTATTTATATTATATAAAATAAGTAGCGAATTTGGAAAGATTATATTTACCGTTAGAACAATTTTTAGCTACCAGATTTAAATTTTACTCTCTATGTATTACAAATTCAGATTCATATATTAAGAAACAAATATTCATCTTATTAAATATGTTATTATGTTTTATTATCATTAAAATATAAATTATATCTTATTAAATATGTTATTATGTTTTATTATCCATTCAAATATAAAAACTAGGCACAGGCATGTGCCAACAAAACTAGAACTAAAAAATATGACCATATAACTTGTCGCGTACATTTTGTCAGTACAGGATGCTCTCTATTTGCAATATTTCTAACTATACTTCCTAATTAGGTTCAATTAGTTTAAAAGGTATCGATATTTTTTAAAAAAATTAAAAAATATAAATAAATCTTTAAAATTTATAATAAATAAAATAAAATTTTAATTATATTTAAACATATTTAAATGATTTATCGTAAGTTCAAAATAAAATTAGGTGTAAAATTTATTTTAAATAAAAAAAGTAAGAAATATTATTATTGTTTTCGCTTCTTTTATAAGTAATTTATATTTTTTATCAAACAATTATTGTATCAATTTATAATAATACGACAAAAGCAATTAGTTCCACAGAAAATACAGAATTCAAAAAGTTTAAAAGGATGTCATTTGTCTTTTATTATAATGTCTGCTTGACAGAATTTAAAACAGCTGATAATGAACAAGTAGTTTCTAATATATAATTTTCATGTTTTTTGTTTTTTATTTTTTCAATCAGATCAAATATGCACTGGCTATTTATTAGTGCTTGAATTTTTATGTTTTTTTTAATTTAAACTTTTTTTTTCGCGATTACAAACATACTTTAATTAAAATTTTCAATGGTTAAAATATGTCTTCAATGTATTATTCTATGTTGTACATGTATTTTCTTTTCTCAATTTTGTATTAAGTTTAATTAAATCATACATCTATCCTAAGTTCCATTAACGAAGTTTAATTAAATACATATGTTCATTAAAGGAATTTACAAAAATGAGTGTAACAAGTAACAAATATGTTAGATACATATTTTTAATTGAAAATATTGACGATATTTTTATAAACACTCCAATAAGTTGGAAAGAAAGAAAGAAAGAAAAAAATATTACCTTAAAAAAAGATAATTTTTGAACGGAAATTTCTTCGTAGAAAAAATTTGAGGTTAAAAATGTTTGAAAAACAAATTCATGAGGATCAAATTGTAATGTGTTGCATGCATGGTTAAAGATCAATGGTATAAACATCTTTTGTTTTTAAATGATCTAATTATTCATATAATTTAATTTTTAATATTTTTTAAAAAATATTTGTGTTTCATATTTTAGACATACAAAAACATATATTTTTTATGTTATAAAAAATATATGGACATAATATAGAGGTCAAAAATAAATTTCATTAATAATAAACTAATATAAATCACTATAATTAATTATTATTCAATGTTAAAAACACTTACAAGAACCTTAATAATAATCAAAACTAGAATTACTTTTAATTTGTTTATGTTCAAATAAATCGGAACAAATTACAAACATTATATAATAATAATGGATTTAATTCATCCCACGTATTTTGAATAACCTCTCAAAAACATATATAACAAAAAATACTATTAATTTTATAAGTTGTGACATCTCAAAAACAACTCTTCCACAAAACTCTCTCTAACTTTCATCCATAAATACATAAACTGTGCAAATTAACCATTTAAAACTCACACAACATATGGCCTTCATACCGGGCTACATAGAAGATGATATCAAAACGATAAATGTTGTAGAGAACCACCAAGATCAAACGAAATCCGACCAAAACGAGTACTTGAAGACTTTCCAAGATAAGGAGCCTTATTTTGTGCACTCTGAAGGATTTGATGATAAACATCCTAAAGATGGTATGAAATGTAGGCAAATGTATTTGAGAAGCTACACATTTAATAAAAAAGAGAGTTTTGTTGAGAAAACAACGAATTGTTTTGGGAGGTTAATAAGGCCTAAGTTTGGTAATAGATTGAAAAGAACAAAAGGTAAACGCCTTAGGGTTAAGAAGTTGAAGAGGAAGAACAAGAACAAGAACAAGTGTTGTTGTCCGAGGCTTGATGGGGTTAAGGACGCAGCTAAGACAACTTTGTTGTCTATTTTTTGCCGTATGGTTTGTTGGATGAAGAAAGCTGAACATCAAGCTTCATCACATTCCCGGTGATTTCTTTAATGAAAAATTTATTATTCAAGCGTGTAAAATAGGAAAAATGAAGTGAAAAAAAGAAGAAGAAGAAGCTAATTATATCTTCATTTTCTATCTGTTTCTATTTTTTAATCATATCTTCTTCTTCTTTTTCCTTTTGTATTTGCTATTGGTTCCTCATCTTATTCTTAGTATACTTGTATTAGTTTAATTGCAAAACCATATGTAATTTATTGAATTTTATTTCTTAATAAAATTATATATATATATATATATCTTTTTTGTGTTCTTTTCTGAGGTTTTGGAATTGATTATACTATTATTCATATCAAAACAAGTTAAATATCACATGTTCTATGACATATGTTAATTTTGTTCCAGTGCATTAATTAATTTTTCTGCCCTTTCATTGCCTGAATTTTCATGCTTTTTATAATTTATTTGATAGCATAATTTCTTCATAAATAAAATTTTATTTTTAGCCTTCTCTATATGGTAAACGTATGATTTTTTATTCGTATATCATAAAAAATATGTTTTTTCATGTTTTAAAATGCAGTGCACTTATGTTTTTTTATATAACGTAAAAAACATTTTTTTTTTGTAAAGAGATGGTTAAAAATAAAATCATGTAATTACCGGAAGGTTTATTTTTTATTTGTTTTGTTAAAATGTTCCTTGGATTAATTCCAAGCTTATAGGTTTATTCCCCCTACTTTCATTCTTTTATAAATACTAAAAATAGAGAAGAGAAAAAGAATAATATGTGATATCTAAGTAACTAGAATTCTTAACCAAAAATCGGACTTTTTATTGCAAAAATAGATAAATCGAACAAACTTTTAGTTAGTTTTGAATGGCACAATAATTCTAAATCTTATTCAGTTTTGTGTGAATAAACAAAATGTTAGTTTTTAGCTTATTTTTAGAAATATAAATTTAGGTGAAATTTTAACTAAATTCATGATATAATTTATTAATTTTTTAAAATATATCATTTTTTTTAACTTAATTTTTAATAAGATAAAATAATAATGAAATATTACTAAATGAGATATCTCATTTGTCACTAATGGACTTAAATGAAACAAGTAAGAACACAAAAATAATTAAAAAATATATGATAAATAATAATTTATAAGGTAAGTTTAATAAGAAAAAATAATAAAATATATATTTAAAATTATGCTCATTAAGACTACAATTTAAATAAGATGAAATGATATTTAAATAAAATAAGATAATATAATACAATTAATATATTAGAGACATTAAATGAAACATAAGATACGACGAAAAAATCATCCTTATAATTACATCTCTAGTTTTAGTGGTAATAATGAAAACAAAGTAATTAACCAAAATAAACTCTTCCCTTGCAGTGAAAGTAACCATAATTCATGGAGGTTAATTAGGTAATTTTCTGATTTAATGGTTGCTCTCAATTATCTCTTAATGATTTAAGCAAAAGTGGTATACCATGGTGAGTTTGTAGATGTGATTTATAAGTTTGGTATAATACGAGTTGGTTAAGATAAAGTGTTGCGGTTTCTATTGCCAAGTGTCACACTTTGTTAAGATTTGGCTACTTAGAAAAAGATGCCACATGGATCGAAATAGCCGTTTGGTTTTATTCTCCAAGTCTTTTCTTTTGGTTTTTTCTGTATCTGTTTATTACTTGTCAAGTTGTCATGAACCCATATATAATATGGACCAGCCAAACAAGTTCTCATCATAATGTTGTCCTTTCCTTGATTTTATTATTATTATATTTTTTTTTTCTTTCTTGAGAACTTTGTAATGAACTTAAGTTCTTGTGAGTGGAACATTCGCCAATAGCACGCAAAATCCATGGGGGACAATTTTTGAAGTATCAAAGGAGTGTTTTATCTTGTGGTAATGGTGATCCCCATCCTATATACTCTTGAACAGTGGCAGACTCATAATTTTGGTTTAGATGGATTAAATAGTCAGTGTTTTAGATATCATATATTGAATATAATATCCATAAATTAAAAAGAGTTATATATCAATAATATAAAATTTATTTTAACAGATTGGTCTAAAAATCTAAAGATCAAATCTCATTTATAATCATGTTTGTCGGTATAAAAAATCTAAAAATTATTATAGACTTAATTTATATTTGTTTAAAGCACAACCACAATTATATATCATTGATATTTTTAATATAAGATAAATAATTGTTATTATTTTATTCATAATTATATATTTTATAAAACTTTTCAATACAATTATTATAATTATTATTATTTTATGAAGAAACATATTAGTAAAAAAGTTTTGTGAATTAAAATAATTTAAAATTAAAATATAATATGTGTTAAAAAATCATCATTCATGTTAAGTAGATATATATTTTTTTAATACCCATCTTGTGTTTTAAAATTTTTTAATCAAAATAATTTAAATAATTATTATATTTTATAGATTTAAGAAGAAATACTCTACAATTATTTATTAAAAAATTAATTATTACTACAAGATAAGAGTAATAACTTCTTAACCCTCAAACATATGAAAATAAATTATAGTTTATTACAAATAAATAATAATAATTTATACATAAATTAGAGATTAATAAATTATTTTAGATAAAATATTAACATATAAACAAAATCAAAACTAACTTAACTTTGTTAAAGTCTCACATCGATTGGGGATCGCACCCACGTTACGCATATAAATAAGGGTAGTCCTCCATCTTTGAGATGAAGTTAGATCCAAATTTAACATGGTATCAAAACAAGGTTACCTGGTCGGTGTAGTTGTTTCGCCACTGGTGAATGATGCATTCCGCCACTTGTGTTCCATAAGCTCAACATCCTCGTCGGTCTCAAGGGGACAGACCCTTGCCGATGTGAGGGGGAGTGTTAAAGTCCCACATCGACTGGGGATCGCGTCCACGCTCCACATATAAATAAGGGCAGTCCTCCATCTCATAACCTGGGTTTTGAGATGGAGTTAGGTCCAAATTTAACATGGTATCAGAGCAAGGTTACCCGGTCGGTACAGTTGTTTCGCCACTAGTGAGTGATGCATTCCGCCATTTGGGTTCCATAAGCTCAACATCCCAGTCGGTCTCAAGGGGACAAACCCTTGCCGATGTGAGGGGGAGTTTTAAAGTCCCACATCGACTGGGGATCGCGCCCACGTTGCGCATATAAACAAGGGCAGTCCTCCATCTCACAACCTGGGTTTTGAGATGGAGTTAGGCCCAAATTTAACATGGTATCAAAGCAAGGTTACCCGATCGGTATAGTTATTTCGTCACTGGTGAATGATGCATTCCGCCACTTAGGTTCCATAAGCTCAATATCCCCGTCGGTCTTAAGAGGACAGACCCTTGCCGATGTGAGGGGGAGTGTTAAAGTCCCACATCGACTGGGAATCGCGCCCACGTTGCGCATATAAACAAGGGCAATCCTCCATCTCATAACCTGGGTTTTGAGATGGAGTTAGGCCCAAATTTAACATGATATCAGAGCAAGGTTACCCGGTCGGTGCAGTTGTTTCACCACTGGTGAGTTATGCATTCCGCCATTTGGGTTCCATAAGCTCAACATCCCCGTCGGTCTCAAGGGGACAGACCCTTGTCGATGTGAAAGGGAGTGTTAAAGTTCCACATCGACTGGGGATCGCGCCCACGATGCGCATATAAACAAGGGCAGTCCTTCATCTCACAACTTGGGTTTTGAGATGGAGTTAGACCCAAATTTAACATGGTATCAAAGCAAGGTTACCCGGTCGGTGCAGTTGTTTCGTCATTGGTGAATGATGCATTCTGCCACTTGGGTTCCATAAGCTCAAAATACTCGTCGGTCTCAAGAGGACAGACCCTTGCCGATGTAAGAGGGAGTGTTAAAACCTCATATCGACTGGGGATCGTGCTCACGCTGCGCATATAAACAAGGACAGTCCTCCATTTCATAACCTGGGTTTTAAAATAGAGTTAGGTCCAAATTTAACAAACCTAACCTACTATATAGTTACGTCATTGCTCTTGAATATGGTTCGAATCCCTAGTTTGTCGTATGTCTCTTTAGATTGTATCGATTGGATGAGGAAAAAAAATTGCTAGTCAAATAAGGCTTACCTATGAGCTCATTTATTTAAGAATATCATAACCTGACGCTCTCAATTTATTTATTTTAATTTGAGTAAAAATTGACTTAAAATTATGAATTTTAATTATATACCTATTAAACCAAGTCACATACAAGATGTGTTAAATAATGTCCTACATAGTCATATGAGTTTATATATTAATCATGTACATGTTTCACATATGTTATATCTTTAATTTTGACATATTTTTTTTATCCAAACATTAAAATCGTGTCCCAAACTGACCAGAACTTTTTTAAAACCATCTTTTTCATCACATATTTGCTAGTATAAACTACAAACTTAAACCCCAAATACCATTTCAATTTACATATTCTAACCAAACCCCAAACAATACTTCTTGTCACCATTTTTGTAACAACTTTTTAAGAAAATATTTAAAAAAAATAAATAAAAAGTAAGATATTTAGGAGAGTATATTATTGAAACAATAATAAAGGAATGTAATTTTGTTTAAACCTTAGGATCTCTATAATATTTTTTCCTAAAATTTATAAATAACGAACACCACCAGCACCATTAAATTAACCATTTAGATTTAAACAAGACCATGATGACTGCGCAAACACCAATTCCATATACATGTAGAAAAATATAAGTACATACCTCCGTTTTGATTATAATTTGCCACTAAAATGGTAATTCATCACAATTTGAGATGAATTTAATTACAATCCAATTGTACTTGGAAGTTCGTGTCGTATTGTTCATGATTATTACTTTCCACCTATCCCATCTAAATAATTTGATGTTTTTATAACCTTATGATTAGAGATATATATAAAGTCAACACAAGCATTAACGTACAACAATAACAAGAAAAAATATTGGCACTTTTTTCTTACTTTTGATTATTAGACAGTGATAGAGAAAAGCAAAGCATCTTGGTATCCCTAGAGAGAACTAGCCAATAATACATACCTATAGGCTATAGTCCATGTCTCCATGATAAAAAGCAATGATTTCTCTGTTTTTTTTCTTCCTTCAAAATCTAAATTTCTCTTTGCAATTGATATTGAAAACTAGTTATTCATGTGGGGTTTCATTAGATGAAAAAGGTGAATTTATACTAGTGAATAAACTAGTTAAACACATGTCATATAAAAGGGTTCTAAATCAATTATGATTTGAGAAAAAAGACACATAGTTTGTACTTCTATTGGGAAGCATTAACAGTTTTTTTTTCCAAAAGTGTTTTTATAAATTCTTAAAAACATAAACAAACATACCCTAGTTCTAAATTCCATAGGGGAGAGGAGTTTGAATTCGAGTTGGGGACCTAAGCCTCAGTACCACCCATTAACCATGTTAACCACGTTGACCACAGATGGAGATGGACAGTCATGCATATATACTTGATACTAAAAGACATGCGTATTGGCTCTAGAGCAACTAACCAGAAGCACTTTGTAGTTGTCAAACACTAGGGATGAGTATAATTTAATTTTGCTTATGGCATGGTCCTTGTTCTATATAGTATAAAATTATACTATACACAAGTGAGAGTTACGAGAATTTATGTATAATATGCTCAATATGTACAGTCCTAATAACACATGACACATTGATGAGTGCTCTAACTTAAATTTTAGAATGCAAAATAAATACCAACACCACCCCTTCTACACAACAAAGACCTCAACATGCCTAACAAATTACAAACAAAAACTACACACACATGTGGTTTAGACATCCCATAGAGGATGAATAACCAAAGGCCATAGAAGCAGCCTCTCTAAGTTTGTTCGTCCACAGAAAAAACAAACCATAGTAAAAAATAGGGTGAGGAGCGTGGTGATCCTGTTCTTTTAGAGAAGTACACTTTAATTATGTACTCATTGACACAATGTCAAAAGGTGCACTTTAATCATGTGACGAATTCGCTCTCATACCCAGAAGTATAGGACCACTAGCACCCTTTACTCCTATAAAATACAAGAAATAGACATGCCATTTTACCTGATGAAGATGAGTGTAACAAGCAGATCTATATCCCACAATCTGAAGAAAGAAAAAAGGGGTTACAGACTTACGGGTCTGAACTAAGTCCATGTTGATCAGAGGACAAACAACAGAAGTATTTATCTAAATAGAAGCTGAACCCGTGAATCGATTGCCTATTCCGTGTTCAACAGGTCACCTACCCTCTGACTTCACCAGCTGAGAGAACCCCTTACTCATAGAAACCCCTGAAAGATCATCCACATCCACGCTTGACATTTCAAGTCCAGAAACAGTAGCATCAGCATTGTTGAAATTGTTGACTCGTGGTGCTAACTCGCCTATCAGATTAGTACTGTTTTCTTCAGGATCAACTTGATTAACTGCCTCTTGAAGCTGAAGAACATACTCCAAATTCCACAATACATCTCCCATAGAAGGCCTATCAACACCAAAATCTGCCAAGCATTTCTCAGCTGTTTCTCCAAACTTCCGAAGAGAATCAGGTATAATTTTTCCCAAAAGGTTTGGATCCATGATCTGATCCAACTGCCCTTTCTTCTGCCATTTCATTGCCCATTCAGCTAAGTTAACCATTTCCCTTGGAAGAGCCGGGTCTATAACGGGTCTAGCACAAAGAACTTCAAACAATACTACCCCGAATGAGTAAACATCAGATTTTTCAGTCAATTGTTGCCTCCTGAAATATTCAGGATCAAGGTAACCAAAACTCCCTTTCACTGCTGTACTCACATGAGTCTGATCAATTTCAGGACCTGTTTTAGAAAGTCCAAAGTCAGCAACTTTTGACAAGAAATTTTTGTCAAGTAAAATATTCGCAGACTTCACATCACGGTGAATAACTGCTTTTGCATATCCAGTATGGAGATAGTGGAGTCCTCTGGCTGCACCAATACATATTTCAAGTCTCTGCTTCCAACTCATACTTTCAAGATCAGAGCCATATAGGTGACTCTTAAGTGTCCCATTTTCCATATATTCATAAACTAAAATCATCTCATTATTTTCGTCGCAATAGCCAATGAGAGAAACCAAATGACGGTGGCGGAACTGAGACAACATCTCGATTTCAGTTTGGAACTCCGCAAGTCCTTGTTGGGACTTTGGATTTCCTCTCTTTACAGCAACTTTAGTACCATCATTCAGTTCTCCCTTGTAAACCTTCCCAAACCCACCAATGCCAATAACCCAACTCTCATCAAAATTGTTTGTAGCCTCGAAAATTGCTGCAAAAGGGATACGATAGCCATAGTTAAACGCAGCACTAAAAGTAGTTGCAGTAGAGTATTTGCTTCCCATTGTGTGAGATTTGTCTCCATTAATAGAGAATGGAAACCACGTCTTTGAGTGACCCTGGAAAACCAACTGTCTCCTCTTTTTGCACATAACAAAGAAAATAATAGCTAACATCAATGCAAAAAGTGCCCCGACGCTTGCACCTACTATGACTCCAATATTTTTCTTTGAAGTTGAACCTCCAAGAACACCTCCTCCACTTAGGCTTCCCTCAGAATTGTTCATTTTCATAATCTCCAGCCCATTTAAAATAGCATTAGGAAAAACATCATGTAACGTGGAAGGTCCAATGCCAACACGAAGTTTACTACTAACATCAGATGCTGTCACAAAATCCATGTAATATGCAGCACCCAAAAAGTTATTTGACACAGTACTAAGATCAAGGTCATTAACAACTTGCCAAGAGTTGATGAAAACATCAAAGTAGAGCTGGTTGAGACCTTTACTTACAATGTCACAGAAGTGAAGTCGAACAAGGTAATTAAACCCTGGATCAACTTTGAATTCCCATGTTACATTAAATTTGCTGTTAGGATCCCTTTGTGAGTTCATCTTTGTGGCAGTACCATAGACTGTCTTCGGAGCAATATCAGGGGCTGCCATACCTGCAGCATACTTAACTGCTGCGAGATTCGAGACACTAGTGGCAAGATTCTTGTTTACTAGAAAACTTTGATCGGGAACCCAAGTTCGCCAAAGGGTATCATTCTCAAATGTGACTCTTGGCCCACCCATGTTCACCCTCCAAACTGTCTCCAATGCCTGATACAACAATCCTTGGAACTTTTCCGCTGGATTAACAGGGGCAGCGTCATCTGTAATGAGCCAATCGGGCACTGAAACAACTTCTATGGCATTAATGAATGCGAATGAATTGCTCGAAGGATTAAAGGTGACAACAAGGTTATCTGAGGTGACATTTACTGAAAATTCTTTAAAAGTAGTGCTATTAACACTGAAACCACTCAAAAGGACATGATCTTGGGTTAACACATCAAAGGAAGCCATACTCATTTTGTAACTATCATAATTGAATGGGAAGAAATAAAGGCGGATCCAATGTCTACCTTGCTGGTGGATTGGCAAAGTATACTTAGAAGATCCAGTAAAAACTCTAGCTGTCTGATAAAGCTGTGAATCATCAGAAGAGGTTGTTGATTTCAAAGGGGTAATAGCAAGAACACTTTTGGGGGTTGAAAGAAACTTCGAAGCAAGTTTATCAGATATAAAAACCCTATTATTACCCACTGACGTATTAGATGGTGCTCCACAGTTAATGAGGTAATTATCTAGAGGATTAAATCCACCAGAAAAGCATGCCAAACAAAACATTGACATAATCCAGATGAAAAATTCAAGCTTTCTACAACCCATTATCGCAAAGAATTGAAATTTATCAAGAAACAGAGAAATGGGATTTATTTGAATTTGCTTGAAACTGAAACTAACGGTTCTTACACAGCCAAAGCAAAACACAAACTTACATTTACCAATCAAAAACACTACTATAACCCAAAACCCATTTAGTGAATCTAAACAGGAATCAGACAGATGTCACCTTTAAGATCATGCGAGCTATAACAGATCCAATGGAGAGAGACCCAGATGTCTAATACATAAGCCAAGAATGAAGAATTCAAATATGGCCTTTTTGAGGTGGAGAAACAGTTCAATTGAAGATGAGCAGGTGACACCCGGAACCCATTACCCTTTTTCATAAATCTGGAATGATGCAAAGCTGTTATCAACTTGATGACAACCTCGGATAGATATCGAGATACAGACAGGTCTATAGATTTTTCTGTGATAATAAAGCAAAAAAATAATGTAGTTTAAACTAGTGGAGAACAGAGTAAAAGGGTCTATTTAACCTGATTGAAAAAAAGAAGAAAAACCTGTCAAAGTTCTGCTTTGGGAAGAGTGAACCACATTACCTCAGTACCTCAGTGTTTTTTTTTTCTTTTTTTCTTTTTACCCTTCGTCAGAAGGGGGGAAACTCATTATCTCAGTTGCTTGAATCCTATATCCCCTGGTGAAAACTGGAACAAAAATAAATAAATAAAAGGACAATAAAAATGTAAAGAAAGATTTATGAAGAGGGCTTACAGTTTACTGTTTTTTTAATCGATAAATACCTCACTAAAATGTTGTTTTTTTGTTTATGTAATGGTTGGTTTACAATTACAGCGGTTTTAATGGCTGCACAAAAGGTTGAAAACTTGAAAGTGAATGAAGTATTGAATGTACATTTATGAAGAGGGCTTACAGTTTACTGTTTACTCTTTTTTTTTCTTTCCAATCCATAGATACCTCAATAAAGTGCTGCTTCTTTGTTTTTATAATAATAATAATGATATAACAATAATTTTTATTATTAACGAAATAAAAATATAAAAAATATTTATTTTATTTATACTTTGATATTATCATCAATAATAAATTATTATTAGAATAATATTAATATAAAAAAATGCTGCATCTTTGTTTTAATAATAATAAATATTTTACAATTAAGATTAACTATATGTTAATAACTTCCTAAATAATTTATAAAAATATTTAAAATATTTACTTTATTATAATTATATCATAAATAATAATAAAAATATATTTAATTTTAAATATAATTGTATAATTATTTATATTTTATGGTTATAATATAATTTTAAAAATATTTTTTATATATTTCTATAATTATTATATAATTATAATAAAATAAAAATTTTAAATATTTTTATAAATTATCAAATGATAATTAACCCTTACAATTACAGCGGTTTTAGTGGCCGCATAAAAAGGTTGAAACCCAAAACACTGAACCTGAATGAATCACTAGTAATCATCTATATTGGGTGGCAATGTTTTTTTTTTTTGTAAATATATTGGTCGTTCGTAGTTATATATATATATATTAATAAATAATAAAATACTTTTATAATTACTTTGTATTAATCATGCAACAGTTACACGACACAAACGATATAATAAGAGTACTTGGTGCATTTTCGTTTGAAAATAATGGATTATGTGTGATCCAAAAACCAAGATCTAATGATCAAAGATTTACCCACGTAAAAACGGCCTCATATTAACTACCTATTCCATCAACAAAATTAACTCTTTGCGTATCAAAACTCAAGCAAATAACGTACTATGATTTTAATATAACGACTTAAAGCACTATTATTTATAAAATCTATGACCCCCTTGTTGGACGAACTAATTAGATAACATATAAAAGATCTTTTCTAATAAATTAATTATATTTTTGTAACTTTTATTCGAAATATAGATCTACCTAATCATAATAATTATCCAATAAATACAATATATGTCTTCTTAGGAGAAGAATAAATCATCTTGGTTCATAATAAACATTTTATACATCTCTCCGTAAATTATTATAATCCTTATCATACTAAATTCTCCTCAAATAATAATAAATATATTTTTTTATAATTATAATTGTTTTATTAAAAATTAATTTCATATTACTAACTTTATATTATTTTATCATGGTGAAAATTAATATGATAAATATTTAATTATATTTGTTATATAATATTAAAAACGTACGTGATTACCATCCCTTTCCTTTTGTTGATTACCATCCCTTTCCTTTTGTTGATTACCATCCCATCTCTGGAAGTTCGTAAATTTTTGATATAATTATTTTTAAATTGAAGTGTAAAATTTATACTTAAAAATGGCCTAAAATCATTACAATACTTGATAGTTTTTACTCCCTTAACGGACCGAACGGATAATAAATAATATTCAGAATTAAAATTATTTTAATAAATATATAAATTAAATAAATAAATATAATATATATATATATATTGGTTATATATAAAAATAAATATCAATATAATTATATCAATTTCAAAATTAATGATTCGGATAATATTCAAAATCGTCAATATTTTTAAAAGTTTATCGGATAAAAACTTAATAAGATAACTGATAATACTTGAAACCGCATTTAATTTTACCATTCCTATGTACCCCTCTGCCTTGGCATTTTTTTTTTCCATTCACATCTAATCTCAATAGTCACGGGAGAGAACCAAGCATTGCCTTAAATGCTTGAATTATGTATCCTCTAAATTTCTCTGCAGTTGAGATGCTCCTAGTGGTCAGTAAATACGTAGATAAAAATTTCCTTGTTCCTGGGAAAGTAAAATACTTATTTTTCTAACGTAACTTAACTAAAGACTACCTCGGTAGATTCTGGGGCCGTTTGGAATTTTTATGGAAAATCAATTTTAAGTAAAAAATATTTCTTTAAATATAAAAATTAATATAAAGTGTTTCTAATTTTTTGAAGAACTATTTTATATAATTTGAGAAACAATAACTTTTTAAAAGCAGCAATAGTTATTTATGAGAAAATTAATTGGTTAAGATCTATATATGTTTCGTATCACTTCTCTCTCATATTTATTCAAATCTTGAGACAAATTAAAATACCATAAATATGCAAATTAATTGAGTAATGGAATATGACACTAAAAATAATGTTTGTAAGTATTTTTCTTCGTCAAAAAAATATACTTTTATTATTTATATTTTAAGGTATATATATATAACCTTTATAATTCTTAAAAAAAAAAATTAACTCTATATTATTTTTAAGTATTTATTTAAGTTCTTTAATTTTTTTTTATAAATTTCAAATAGTACATTTCAAGATTAAATTTGTAATAACAATAAAAGAACCAAAGTAAAAAAATAAAAATACTAACCCTGAAATTATGTTGTTTGATATTAATCACATGGATGGCGTTTATGGTTTCTTGCAACTTTTCAAAGTGTGTTGTTTTGTACGAAATTTAGGTACGCTGCCAACATTTAGAACCACCAGTAATAATATATGTTGTACACAAATTTTTTTTAACCGAAGATAATTTTTTTTTTAGTAGAGCTGCCTGTATTATAATTTTTACCTTTAATTCTTTAATTTATAAGTGATATAATTATATTATTTTAATATTTATTAAAATAATATATTTTTATAATTAATTAATCTATTTTTTTAAGAAAAAGAAATAGAAATAAAAGACAGTACTTTTAATCTAACTTATCTATTTTTTTAAGAAAAAGAAAAAGAAATAAAAGACAGTACTTTTAATCTAACTTATCTATTTTTTTAAGAAAAAGAAAAAGAAATAAAAGACAGTACTTTTAATCTAACTTAATTAAAGATACCTCTAAAAAATCAAGCAGCTCGTCTCTTCATTTAAGTCTTTATTTTAGCAACCATTTGAAATGTAAAAGTAATAATAATAATGTATATTGATCGAAAAAAATTATAAGAATGCTTAAGGTCCATGCTCAAATGGCTAATTTGGCAACCTCCATGTCATTATGGTACACCAAGTAACCAATTTTGATTTCGGTGATAGATTATGGAATTGAATTTGAGGACAAAACATCAAATATTGCATGCTTTTATTTAGGCCCCAAAAGAAATTTAAGGATAATTTCTCTTCCTTGTCGATAAAGTATTATTTTTCTTTTAAAATAAATATTTCCGTAACATCTCTAACATATCAAAAATTATATTAAATTTTTAATATTCTTTAACCATGACATGAAATATTACACTATAATATATATTCTTTTATAAAATATAATATTTTTTTATTTTTCTTTTATCCATTATTATATTTAATCGACTAAATAATTATATATTATTATTAATTAATTAATAATAATTAATTTAAAAATTATATTATTTAAAAAATTAAAAATTTACTAAATAAAATATTATATTTATTAAATGAATTAGATATTATATTTGATTAAAAAATATGCATAGATATTAATTCAATAAATTAATATATTCATCTTACAAATATTTAATTAATACATTTTAAAATACAATGTAATCATATATATAATTTTTTATAGTCATGTTTATGAGTGAGTAAATAATTTGATCAATTTATTTAAATTGAGAAATTCGATCTAATCTATCAAATTCGTATCAAATTAGATCGATGGATTTTATAATCTGTTGTATTCGATCCGGATCAAATTACTATTAAATTATAAATAAATTTATATTTTATTTTATAATATATTATATTTAAATATTATGCATACCATAATTATATTATATTATTAGTTTAATTTTAAAAAATAAATATAAATATTTATAATATTTTAATAATTGTGCATATATTATTCTTATTCTTTTGATTTTTTTAATTATGACTATAAATAATAATATTTATTACAAAAATATTAATTTAAAATTTAAATTTATATATGTCGTGTTTTATATATGATAATAATTTAAAAATAATTTTTAATATCAATCTGACATTATCTTATCCGAAAAAATTCAATCTATTCAAATTCAGATTGTTTCGAATTAATTATATTATAGAAATCAATTTTAAATTAAAAATATTTTAATCTATTTGAATTTAGATTGATTAAAAATAAGCAATTTCTATTCGCTACTCACCCATAGTCATCTTGTATTATACACTTAATTTTAGTTTATTATAAATAATAAAAAATTAACAATATTTTTAAAATTTAAAAAATTGACACAACATGAATAATATTAGTACAATTTGACGTGATACTGTTCATTGTACCAAATTTGGGACAAGATTTGGTGTAGAATTGAAACAATTTTGTACCAATTTTTACATCAAATTTAAAGATTTGGCGTAGGGTTTAAGTATTGGATCATTAATCCAACATTGTATTTATATGTAAATAATTATATGTTATAAACTGTTATATAAGGTTAAGTTCATTTAAAAGTAACCTGTTAAGTTTAAAATAATTTAGGCTTTAATGTATACGATATGGTGTAGATATTTAATGTGTAGAGACTTAAAGATAATATATATTTTAATAATTTATTAAAATAAATATATAGTTATTAACTATACATATAGTGGTTATAGTCTTCAGATTATATGTAACATATATTTTTCTAATCTGATATCCCATTATCAAAGATAACATAGAGAAAATTAAAGAGTTCTTTAAGAAAAACGTGTAAAATTGGAAGAGTAGACACTCAGTTACAGAATTAATCAATGGTTATAGATTAAGCATTCGCATATTTATATTTGATTATTGGTGATACAATATTAATTTTTATAAGTGATGATTTTCATAAAAGTTCATTTTATTACTAGCAAAATATATATATATATATATATATATATATATATAGTAAATACACTAAGATCTATAGCAAAAAGTGATTAAAAAATTGAAAAAATTATTTTCAAAAATCAAATATATTAATAATTGTGTTTTAAATTGGTACAATTTTATAAACACTTTAATTATTTTAAGTCAATTGAGATCATTTTAATAACTTTATTTTTTAATTTTTAAAATATTTTATTTTTTAAATAACTATTAATCCTTATTAGTAAGGTTTAATTTTATTCTACTTAAGTTTTTTACCAAAATGTTGATAAAAAAATCAAAAACTGTAAAAAATGATTAAAACGTTTGTTAAGATGTTAAATTAGCGTTTAATGGGAGATAAACCATCGTTATAAGTAGTATTATTTTATTTTATTTTAATGTAATTTATTTATTTTTTTATGTGAAACTAAGTTTATTTGATTTGGAATTTTTTTGTTGGTCTATAATTAGTAGAAGATTGAAAATGTTGATTTATTATCTTTTATCAAACAAAATCAATGGTCTGTAAAAAAGAGAAGCTCAAATCACCACCAAATGAAAATTTCATAACTAATTAATATGCACGCGGTTCAAAAAATCCTGAGGCTCATGAAGACCAGCATAATTCCATAAGTACTAAAAATAGAAAATTACATGGCCTTCAAAAAATAAAAAATAAAAACCAGAAAAGAGGAAAGAAGAAGAAGAAAACAAAATTCAAGAAAGGGCTAAAACCAGTCAATATTTATTGGAAACACAAATAAGCATAAACAATAATAACATGTGTCAATAATAAGAAAGCAATAGATTTTTTTTCCAAGCAAGAGAAAAAAAAACAGTTAGAGAAAAGCAACTTCAAAAAATAAAAATAGAGGAAACAAATCAAGTACCTAGGTGGTGAGGATAAAAATTTGATTTGATTGAATAGTTAACAAATTGTGGGAAAAAATTAGAATAAAATGTGCATTATAATTGCCATTCTAACATTCAATAATATATTTATTATAACATGATGTATTTATTATAATCATTATAATTTATTGATAAAAAAATATAAGAAAAACAAGAAACTCGTAATTACGAAAATAACATATTTTATGATTAAAATATATATTTTTATTATTAAAAAAATTAATATAATATTTTATATTATATATTATTTAAATTAAATTATGATTATTTATATTTATTAAATATTAAATGATTGATTAGATTTTATGAAGTATTATTTTTAATATTATAAATTTTATAAATGTTATATTTTTAAGTTTTTGAAATTTGTTTTGTTTATATAGGAATGTCAAATTCATAACTGTAGTCTTTAGCTCATTAATCCGAAAAAAATCTTATATATAATGAGATACAAGTATGTATTAGAATGAAGTTATTTTGATTTTTTATCTTTATATTGAAAGAAAAAATATAACAAAAATAAAGCACTGTTAACAATTAATATTAATAAAAAACACTGAGAGGTTCTCAAATCAATTGGTAAGGAAGGAGGCCCACAAAATTCACGTCTAGTCTTCGCCGCGTAGAAATATTTCTCTCCCCCCATCGAATTTCTTGCATTATACCCACTACCAAAAAAGCGCTTCTCTCAACCTCTATTTTATTTTCCGATTTAGGGCACTCGAAACTCGCTCATTGACTCGGAGCCAAAACCTCCCCAGCTCACTCTGATCTTCTCTCTGAGGTAATTTCTCTTCCTCTTGGCGATTTTACACTCACTATTATCAACTCCGAGTCTTTTATGACTCGTTCTGTGTTCGATCTCTACTCTGTCTGAGCTCCGAATTAGATCGTTGTTTTAGGTATCTCTTTATTGACATCAGTGATCTTTAAGTGTTATTATCATTTTCATCATCTTCTTTTATTTTAGTTTACAAAATGATCGAAAGTTTGCGTTTCCATTTCTTGGGTTTCCTAGAAAACGTGCCTTTTACAGTTATTTGCTACTGCGGTATCGAAGGAAACGAGGAACCTAGTTAGACTTAATTTGGACTGTTGAAATATGAATTCTGAACATAAAACAAACTCAATTGTTAAATTCTGGCGTTTTTTTTCCCGTTTTGCTTAAATTCACGATGGGATTAGTTAGCTGAAAATTTCGATTGAGATCAGTTATGCTTTATGTGCGGGGCATTTTATGCTCTCAGTGTTAGCTATTTTCTTCCACATATTTTGAAGAAATTTTAGACCAAGAAGGAAATCTTATAGTTTTATGCATTTCATGTTGAGTATCATATTTATGCAATTCAAATTATGGTTTCACTGAATATGTTTGACTGTTGCAATGTGAGGGTTTGGCCATAACACTGGGTATAGTTAGTCTCTTACTTGGATGCCCACTAGCTTCGTTAATCTTTATCCCACAAATTTTCGTGTGGTCTCTTTGTAGTTATCTCATAGCAATGTTGTCTTTTTCAGGCTTTTGGTTGATTGTTACCAGAGAAGTATTTTCAAATTGTTCATCCTTTCACTCCCAAAACAAGAAAAGGGTTATTTCCCAGCAACGAATTATTTTTGCATGACATTTTGATGCTCATGCAATGTCGGGTTTACTTAATGTATTGCTTCTCATCTTTTTGTTGAAGTTGCATGATTTAGTCATGCACACTTACCTCTTTTTGCTGCCTTTTTGGATAAATGCCATACCTTTTTAATTGTTTTTACATTTTAAACTCATTAGTCTGTCCACGACTATAGTTTATAATCTCTATAATTTTCTTTACTCTCTTAAAATTACAAGATTGCATTTTATTACTTGCTTGCTCTTATAAGACCTGTAGTATTGAATTTAATTTGAGCTAAATTATTGAAGTTTCCTATTTATTGAAATATGATATATGTTAAATGAATGGATGGTGTCTTCAATCAGTAGTCGTGGATTATTTAGTACTGTTGCTTATAAAAAATGAATTATTTATTTTTGTTTGATTTATGGTATTCATTTAATTACATATATGCTTAATGTAGACAGACGTTGGATGAACATGCATGGCTAGTTTGATATGAAAGCTGTGATAATTTTGAAATGCAGCAAGTGTTAGTTCCCAGAATACTTTGTAACTAGTTTTTGAAAAGTGTATACCCTGAGCGGAGGTTGCATCCTTTGTTTTTACACATCTGTAGGATCTACGATGTTATTTGCAACAGTTGTTAACTTTATTATCAAACAGTATGTACAATTCATTATGGTCTGGATGTATGATATTTTACATGCATTTATTCTGGGACATGATAAATCTATTTATGGAGAAATGTGACGAGCTTTTGGTGGCAGTCTTCTCTAAATGGGTCAGCATCAAATATTCCTGACAGCACAGGACGATCTTTCACCACTTCTTTTTCAGGCCAGTCTGGCGCAGCCTCTCCTGTTTTTCATCACGCTGGTGAGTACAGTTTGCTTCCCTCTTATTTATGTGGTATTTATAATTCTCAAAGTTCAAGGCATCTTTTGGCAGGATCAATTCAAGCGCTGCACAACCTGCATGGTAGCTATAATGTTCCCAACATGCCAGGTACACTAACATCAAGAAATTCAACATTAAACAATGTTTCATCTGGTGGGGTTCAACAGCCTACTGGAAGCCTTTCAAGTGGTCGTTTTGCTTCAAATAATTTGCCAGTTGCTCTCTCACAGGTATGCAATATATGCAAAACACACTGAGCCTGTGGATATTCCAAGCTACAGATTTTTCCTGCTCTCCTTTTAGCATTGTACTGTGTGAGTGTATATATTTGCAGTGTAATGTTTTTGAAGCGTAGGACAATTTTCTTAAATAGTTTTCTGCTTCTAATAATTTTTTTTCTCAGAAGAAATGCGGCGTTTCTTTTGATACTTCTCTTACTCATTCATGCACTTACTTTGTTTCTTGAACTTTATCCTCAATGCATTTTTTGTTTTATTAATTGTATATTGCAGTTATTACATGGAAGCTCCCATGGACATTCAGGAGTCTCAAATAGAGGAGGTATAAGTGTTGTTGGAAATCCTGGATTTAGTAGTAACACGAATGGAGTTGGTGGTTCTATTCCTGGGATTCTCCCAACCTCAGCAGCAATTGGCAGCCGGAATGCTGTTCCAGGATTGGGAGTATCCCCAATGTTGGGAAATGCAGGTCCTCGGATTACAAGTTCCATGGGCAACATGGTTGGCAGCGGCAACATTGGAAGGAGTATAGGCTCTGGTGGAGGCTTATCAGTGCCTGGTCTTGCTTCCCGGATGAATTTAGGGGCAAATAGTGGATCTGGAAGTTTGAGCATGCAAGGTCAAAATAGATTGATGAGTGGAGTGCTTCCTCAAGGTATGTTCCCATGAACAGCTGGTTATAGTGTGCTCTATGATGGTCTCTGTAGTGAGGAAGTTTTATGCTGGAATTATTTTCATTCATAGGTTACAGTATATAAATGGTTGCGAGAGGAAAATAGAACCAAGTCTTGTACCTTTTGCTTCAGTTGCTGTTTCCCAAATAACTCATATGGGGTCATTTGTTTTAGTTTTCAGCATTAAATAATCTACTAAGAACTTATATTACCCATGTACTACCTGGCGTGTGGTGGTTATTTTATGAATTTACTTCTTCCTTCTTTTTTCCCTAAACTATTACTTTTTCAATCAAGCTTGGGATTGCAAAAGAAGTAAACTTGTGACTGTTCCATAAACTATCATAATATTCGGCTAAAGTTTTATTAATTTCTCAATGGATAGAATATTTTCTGATGACTAACAACATTTTTATGATCAAGTGTTATTTTCACTGATCATGAATTCTGTTATTTTTGTTTGTGATGTTAACATTTCCATTTTTTCCTATTAAATATGTGTATCTTTATTGATAATTGTGGTGAGTATATGTGGTAGACTTGCTGCCATCCTGTCATTATGGTCATTATGAGATTTTAAGACTGTAAAAAGAACTTGGATATATTGGCAAGCGTATAAATCCTTTCAATGATAATTGATGGGCAAGAGGATTCTAAATTCTTTCTATTGTTGTTGGTTTCATTTCTGTCACAATGAGATTTAAAGAGGAGAGAAAGAAATAGAAAAACTTGGGATGTCTTTGCGCATAAACCTTTTAATGATTGGTGGGAGGATGCTAAATCTATTATATAGCCATCTCTTAGAACATGAAAAATTACCCTTGCACGTTTTCCAATGGGTTTTTCAGCAGTTCATGATTGTTGTTGGTATTTGTTTTACTTGCATAAGTGTCTTTCTTATTGTGTGTAATGTTTTGATACTTTGTATCTATTGGTTATCAAGTCTGCATATTTATGTAGATAACATTTTCTGGAATCAGGGTCTCCACAGGTAATTTCTATGCTAGGAAATTCTTATCCTACTGCTGGAGGTCCACTTTCTCAAAGTCATGTCCAATCAATGAATAACTTAAATTCTATGGGTATGTTAAATGATGTAAACTCAAATGACAGTACACCTTTTGACATCAATGACTTCCCTCAGTTGTCAAGCCGACCTAATTCTGCTGGAGGACCTCAAGGGCAACTGGGTAAGCAGGGAAAGATATGAGATTTTTCTTGTAAATAACATAACTTATCTGCCACGGGAAGGATAATGTTGAGTAATATCCCAGGTTCACTTCGAAAACAAGGCCTTGGTGTTAGTCCTATTGTTCAACAGAACCAGGAGTTCAGTATCCAAAATGAAGATTTTCCAGCATTACCTGGCTTTAAAGGTGCGAGTTGTTCCTTTGGGCGCATGGTCTATTGCTAATTTTATGTTTACTAGTACTTGTAGTGCTTTCAACTTAATTTATTCAAATAGAGCAATTAAGGTCTTTTGTGTATTTACCATTTTTTTAGATCCTTTACAGGTGGTAATTCTGATTATGGAATGGATATGCACCAAAAAGACCAACTTCACGACAATAGCATGTCAATGATGCAGTCACAACACTTCTCGGTGGGTCTTAATGTAATATTTTTACTTGTTATTACTTGTGCATGGTGTCTTATGAATTCACTCTTATAATTCCATGTATTGCACAGATGGGAAGATCTGCTGGATTCAACTTGGGTGGATCATATTCTTCTCATCGGCCCCAGCAGCAACAGCAACATGCTCAATCAGTCAATAATAGTGGTGTTTCCTTTTCACCTGGGAACAATCAAGATCTTCTTCATTTACACGGCTCAGATATGTTTCCATCTTCGCATTCTACATATCACTCCCAGGTAAGATGATCCGGCCCTTTAATTTCTCTCTTTTTCTCCCCCACCCAAAAAAGAAGTAAAAGACAGTCTGAAAGGCTGCTTATTAAGGAGTGATAATTTTGTATGATTAGAGAAGAAAAGGTTTAGTTTAGAATTGGATATTCTTTTTCTATATAAATTATTTCGAATTTTAGATAGAAATTTTTAATAAATATAAAAATAGAATAAGAATATAGAATCTATATTCTATATATTTCTAATATATATAGAGTATAGAAATAGAATTCTAAAAGAATTTTTTTTCTTTTTTATTTAGGGCTATACGGATTCGAACTATAGACCTTCTCAGTAAAACAGATCAAACTGATTATTATTAAAATGATTTGAACTGTTTCAAAGACCCAACATGCATTTTTTTGGCATTGGGCTCTTTCGTTAATCGATAGAAATATCTAAACAGAGTTGTCCATACCACCAATTAAATTTATATAAAGTATTTGGTTTGGTTTGAATTGTCATGACTTATATAGAAAACATTAAAACAATTGGAAAAACTTTCATAATAATTTCTTTCACCTGGTTTGTGTCTATCATCTTTCTTTCAGGCAAATGGACCTCCTGGAATTGGTCTAAGACCCCTGAATTCCCCAAATACAGTTTCTGGTATGGGTTCTTATGATCAGCTAATGCAGCAGTATCAACAACACCAGAACCAGTCCCAGTCTCACTTCCGACTGCAACAAATGTCATCTGTAAATCAGACGTTTAAGGATCAGGGAGTAAAATCCATGCAAGCAGCACAATCTGCAACAGATCCATTTGGCTTGCTTGGTTTGTTAAGTGTGATAAGAATGAGCGATCCTGATCTGACATCACTTGCACTTGGAATTGATCTGACCACCCTTGGATTAAATTTGAATTCAAATGAAAACCTTCACAAGACATTTGGTTCCCCATGGTCAGATGAACCAGCTAAGAACGATCCAGAATTTAGTGTTCCACAGTGCTATCACACCAAACAACCACCTGCTCTACACGTGAGCTGTTCCTATATCATAATATTTCTGTTGTGTTCTGAGTGCTTATATGCTTTAGATCTCTTGCTGATTCTCTTTCTGGTTTTGCAGCAAGGTTACTTTGCCAAATTCACAGTAGAGACATTGTTTTATATATTTTACAGGTGTTCATCTCTGGAGAAACTTCATTGTTTTTTGTCGAAGTGCTTTTAAGACTAACTTGTATGCTAAATTTACTTTCCCTTTTGTAGCATGCCTAGAGATGAAGCTCAGTTATATGCTGCAAATGAACTGTAAGCTTGTTCCATTTATTGTGCTTAATGACCAATTAGTACCGAACTTTTGTCACTCCATCGAGTTAGTCCCATAGATAATTTTGACCAATTCAGTACCAATTTTTCTTTTCTTTTCAATTTGACTAATATGTTATCTAACTTATCTAATATGACTAATGTACTTTATAAATAGTACATAATATATAGATTGATCAAATTGAACAAATTTCGCAGTATTAGATCAGCCAAAATGGAAACGTTGAGTACCAAATGGGAGAATCAAATTGGTCAAATTAGAGAAGTTGGGGTACAAAATTGAAATTAGAGAAGTTAGGTGGGTACTAAATTGGTCAAATTGGAGAAGTTGAGGTACGGAATTTATATTAGAGAAGTTAGGTGGGTACCAAATTGGTCAAATTAGTTTTTTGGCTAATTCGGTTGGGTCACAAAAGTTGGCTTACCAAATTGGTCATTTAGCCTATTATCTATATGCCCGTCCTTTTCTCTAATATTGGATTATCAAAGAATTGATTGTTTGTGCTCAATATATAGCAGCATCGAATCAAGGAATTGTTTCCTTTTGTGCTAATAGCCACATGAACCCTTGATTGACAGTTATAATAGAGGCTGGTTTTATCACAAGGAGCACCGGTTATGGTTTATACGAGTTCCCAATGTAGAGCCCCTTGTTAAGACGAATACATACGAGAGAGCATCTTATCACTGTTTTGATCCAAACACATTTGAATCGATTCGAAAGGTTTAGATTGATTGAAAGTGTTTTATTTTAATTAATACTGTCTAATTTTGACGTCATTTTAGTTCTCTAAGGTGAACCTACTATTTGGATGCAGGATAATTTTGTGCTTCACTATGAAATGTTGGAAAAGAGACCGGTTCTACCTCAGCATTGACGTTATTATGCTATTTAGAATGTAAAGCATCAGTTGTACGGAATACCATTCATTAGAACATCAATCAGTTTGCATTATCAATTGTTTTCCATATTATGATGTTAAGCAAGTCTTGTCAATCTTGTTGCAATTGAGCTTTTGTCTTTCATGCTTTGACTTGGGAAACATAGAATGATAGGTCAGAATTATGCTTGACATGCCTAACATATCAAATGCTAAATGGAATGAATAACTAGTGGCTAGTGTCTATGCATAACACAGAACTGTAGTGTATGGGGAGAAAAGGTCATAGTATGGAGGTGTATTTTATTTCATTTGTTATTCAAAAGTGTAGCGCAAGTCCTCTATTTCTTGAAAGAATTTGTTATTCAAAGGTGTAGCGTAAGTCTATTTCTTGAAAGAAAAGTGCGGTGTCTCAAATTTGAGTTGTAATACAAATGATGTGATGGTAAGAATAGTTTATTGTATTAAATGAAAATCTATCACAAGTAATATATTTGTGATATATATAGTATTCTTCTCAAAAGTTTCGTTAGTATGAGTTGCAAAAAACCTGATCATAAAACACCATATGACTGGCATTGACGTCCAAGTGGATTGCAGGGGCTAGAATAAAAATGTCCAAGTGGTTCGCTGTTGAAGGCTATTCATTTTTAGCCCCCTCTCTACATTTCTCTTTATATACCTCCCTATTTTTCTTTATATACAGGTCAGTTATCAAAATGATAAAATCTTCACTTTATGAACCTTTAGATTGTCATTGTGTAAGACAATCAAAGGTCAAGCTAAAAGAATCAAACTTGAGAAAAATTTGATTTGGAAATTGTTTATTGATTTATTGTGTCAAAGCAGAGAATGGAGCAAAAATATTCCATTCAATTAGATCAGGGTAAAGGATTAGTTGGGCAGGGTATTTATTAATAACCTTCTCCACGTTTGATTTAACGACTTAAAAATACATGCATAATACATTGCACGTGAGTTGTTTTACTTCTTTTAATTTTTTTTATTAATATCTATAATATAGTGGAAATAAAAAAAGAAAATTAAATCTCTAAACGTCAAAATTAATTGTTAAAAAGTAAATTCATTAATCACAATAAGTTTTTAATCAAATTGAGATTCATTTATACAAAAACTCTTCTACAATTTTTTTTAAAAATTAAGCTAGGTTTTAAAACGGTGCTTAATGTGTGCAATATATTCTTTTAATCAAGTTTGAACAAAAACTTAGAGATATGATATTTATTAAGAAAGTACACTTTTCAATATTATAGGAGTTTAAGGTTAAATTTTATTATAGCTTTTATTTGATATAATTTAATAAACTTAATTATACTTATCAATTATATTATATCTTATCATTTATATTACATGTCAGATTTAAAATAAATAGAATTTTCAATGTAAAATACACAGGCTGAAACGTTATTTCAAAACATCATATTATGGAAATTCTATATTTTGAAGCCTCAAATCCTCACCTCTCCCTATGTAATATCATTTTAAGTTATAGAATGATTGCTCAAATGTTTGCACGTAACAATTAAAATAAAAAAATTCGTAGGTGAATTAAAAAAAGGTGGCTGACGGCCCAAATTTTTAATCAATTTATTATTTTTATAATAATTTAATACTTTTATTTTTAGAAAGTGATAACACAATAAAAAATAAATAATTTTTTATTTTATTTTTAATTTTTCATATTATTTTAATTATTATTAAGATATCAATTTTATAAATTATCTTTATTAATAGAAAATCAAACTATCAAATTGATAAAAAAAATATTAAAAATTAAAAATTAATACTTATATTGTAACTTTTTTTTTATCACGAAATGACTAGACTGTTAAAAAAATAAACTAAAACATTTAATTAATATAACTAATGAAGGCCAGATGCATTTATCTCATTAAAAAAGAAAAAGATCACATCTATAAGTTCAACATGATTGCGACATGAAAACAATCAAGAATGGAAAAAGTAGTTTTAGACAGATCAGATATCTCATTCTCAATGCTAACTTGGCAGTTGGTACTATTCTGATTATCACCCAGTCTACAATTTTGAAGTTCATTCGTAAAACTGAGCTCCTACAGCTCACTAGAAAAACAACATTTTACATGCTAAAACAAAAATGAAACACTAAATGACTGATTTTGTATTGTAATGTCCAACCATATGTCTACTCTTCAACATATGCTCCATAGATTCGGAGGCATATCGATGCAGACTAATGTATCTTCAAGGAAAATGAGAAACTGTATCTAATTTCTAACATAAGCTTCTTTCGGTATGCATCTCATTCCTTTACAAGTCATGATTGAGGGACACCTGAAACCAGACTTTTAAGTACAGGCATTTGTTTCTCCAAAATCTCTCTTTTGCTGGAAATTTTATCAGATGTAGGGTCTTCTTCCTGAGCCAAATGGTAAAAGATTCTATGAAAGTAAATAGGGTGATTTTGTCTGCTTTCGCAAATGAGAAACAATCTCGTTGAGATGAAGGGACATATAACATTGGAAATTTTGAAAATTGTTTTGGCTTCCAAAGCCAAAGACCTACTTATTTAAATACTCCTCGTTAGAAGTACAACCTAAGAATTGCATGAACCTTAGATTTCTGGATAAAATAACACGAGCATTTTTTTTAAATTATAGAAATCAAACAAGGATATATCTCTACTCACATTGCCAGTTGCTGCAGATAGTAGTGCTAAGAAGGTCACAGTGGCGGCTTGATAATCTGTTAGAATGTTGTAGGCTGAATCTTCCAGCTTATCCTGAACGTTGTATATCGTATTAGAACTGGAGATACAACATTGAAAATTTGAAAACTAAACATACACATGAATTGAAGAATATAACACAATTTTCACTAGTATAAATATACTTTGACTACTACGAGCATTTTGACAAGAGAGAGAGAGCTATATCATCTCTCGATGCCTACAATTTTAGTATTATACAATATAAATTAATTTTGTTTGGATAGTTCTCTCCCTTAGAAATAGTCTTTCTTCAATTTTATAGGATAAATATGAAAATTCCCTAATATTTTATACAGAGAATAAGAACTACCCTAATCTGGGTTCCAAATTTGACTCTGCAGTATATTTTCAATATATACAACCTAGTAAGGGTTCCCAACTTGCTAGATCGTAGGGGAGGGTGAGATTCAAGACCCCCTCCCCATTCTCCGTCCATGATTTATAATTTATCTCTATCTTTATTTAAAATCCTTATGGGAACATATCAAGGATCCCAAATGAAAAACGAAAGATCTATGTAATATTTTAAATATTTATTTTTTTTAGAATTTTTTTATTTTTATTATAAAGGAAAAATTATAATAGAAGTAAGCTAATAATAAATATTTTGTAATAAAAAAATAAAATTTTAAGCTAATAAAGAATTAAAAATAAATATTTATGTGAAAGAGAGAAAAGTAAAATATATATAACAATAAATACATAATCTTTTTATATTAAATAATATTATAAAATTTTATTATAAACTAATTTGAAATAATTGCAATAAATTATAAAATAATTATAAGATTTTAGATTTTTAAAATTTAAATAAATAATTTAAATAATTTTTATAAAAGAGAAATTATTGATGTTTTAGTAAAATAAAAATATAACTTAAAAGAAGAAATATTAAACATATAATGTAATACTTCTGATTAATTTGAGATTAAATTTATAAAAATATTAAATTTTTATGTAATTATTAAAACAGGGAATGTAATTTTGGATAATAGTGCAGAAAATATAATCTTCATTTTTGCCCCGCATCATATTATAAAATACAAATCCCTATTTTCCGTTCCTCATTCCCCATTTTGTTGTCCTTATTATTGTCTTCAGCCAAATAATCCCCACAAGAATTTGCCCCGTTAGTAAAAATTGAAAATCTTAATTCGAGCAGTCCATTCCATTCTCAAAACATATATTTGAACCGTTAATTAATTATTTTTCTCTCCTAGCTAAGGACACAAACTTATGTATTTGGTATAGTGTCCGCGAACTTTAACCATTGAGCTTATTAGGAACTTTGCAACCTTAGCTAGCTATCACCTCAGAATGACAAATTTCTTTCTGCCCCCCCCATTTAAGCATGCTCATAATTTTCTTAGACCTGCAAGCTGCCAGAATTGCTAGTAGACAGACAGGGATGGAACTATGTTGGGGCCAAGGGGCCAAAATGTGTGGTATAATAGTCGAAATATCAAAGATGGCTATTAAAAGTGGGGTTTTTTCATAACAGATTAATTTTTTTCTTTTGTGTCTTTCAGTTTTACTAGTTGACCTTTATTAGAAGGGTGAAGGCTTGATACTTCTCTATGAAATACTAGTTAAATTTCTCTACCCCTAACTTATTGTTTGGTCAAATTGAAATTCTATTTTTGTCTATTACTTGTTGTGCACATTTTAGAGGTATGGGTTCAACAATTGTGGGTGCATCATTAAGCGTGTGATCATTTATTAGAAAAATATCTATTTATTTCATTTCATACCTCCAATGATTCAGAAGGAAAACAAAAATATCAAAAATTTATAATTACATTTTTATACGATAATTTTATATTTATAGATTAAATTGTTTTTCATTAGTCACTTGATCCCCTAGAATTTTCATTCTAGTTCCGTAAACAAAGTAGTTCATAAAACTAGGCTAAAGTAAATCCCTACTTGAACCCCAGGGCAAATAAACAAAGAAATTTGTTTACCCAGGTAAGCACAAAAATACCTTAAGCCGATTAATTGCAACAGATATTGCCCTTCCTGGAGCTTGAAGAGCTTTATGGTGAAGCTATTCACAGGAAAATTCAACCCATTAAATTAAAGGCGGAAGAAATCAAAATAAACATGCTGAATTGATGTATACAATTCATCCATAAACAACAGACCTGTATATACAGTAGAGAAACAACTTTAGGCAAAAGGGATACTGGATCTGTTTCAGCAGAAACTTCAGATGCCAAATCCTGAAATGAACAAAACAAATAAGTTGCAACACTTTACCAAAAAAATAATTAGGCATTCTCTATTTAGCTTAAACATATATTGACTACATATAGTTAGAAACACAAACAAAACAGAGGTTTGTAGACAGGACAACAATTTCTTTATTAGCTTATCCATAAAGCTTCAATAAGCAAAAATCATACAGCAAAGAGAAGAAGAGAGGAGAGATAAACAGTTGGATAATATAGATCCAGACAGCTCCAAGGTTCTTTTTATTCCAGAACTACGTCATACAGATAAAGAGTTAGCTGTAAATAAATCATAAATCTGTTAAATAATTCTACTGCAAGTAATACCTTGCGATAGGAATGCAGCAGCGTTCTCTCTAATTTTTTGTCAAGCTTCTTCAAGATCAAACCACTATAAACATCAAAGAAATTATTTTAAGTAGATGCACCGAGTTCCACATTATAACACATGTTATAGAGTTCAATAGAGCAAATGATTACCTCTCTTCTGCCAGGTCTTTTACTGCAACCATGAATGTCTCTACTCTCTATTATGCAGACATCCAAAATTCAAAGAACATGAGATAAATTCTTAAATAATTATGTGCAAATAAAATATAATGGAAAACTTGTAAAATTCATTCTCCATCCCAATGTGTGTGGGATACCCGAGAATTCTTTATTTTATTTATTTTTTGTTTTAGAGAGAAAAAGGAGGAGGACCAGGGATGTCTTTTACAGTTCCAAACCCCGATCATAAAATTCCTATTTTTCCATTAAAGTTAGCATGCAGTTCAAGAATTAATGCTTATTCGATAATACATCCCTAAATGAAAACACAATTAGTTTATGGCAACATGCAACAACTGACCTTTCCTTCCATAGCTTCAGTTACGGCTAGAGCCTTTTTTGAAAGAGATCCAGGGAAACTCTTTGCCTGCAAAATCAAATGGAAGAATAAAAAACTTTGACCAGTATAGTTTATTGAGTGATGCACTAATCTCATAGACGCATCAAAAAAGTTTCCATAGGATTGTACAATGGAAGTTCTTTCTCCAGAACTAAGTGAAACAGAAATTGAATCCTGAGGCTCCTCAACTTGGACTCCATTCTTCAGTTTGTTGTGAACATCCTAGATCAAAAATATATCAGCATACATAACGAGATCACCAGAGAAAAAACCAAAGATAAAGAAGAAAAGAGTTTAAAGGATACCAAATTATGTAAAAGCATGTCTGAAATAGACATAGCTGTTGTTCTCAACAAATGACGGTGCAAAATAACCTGCAGATCACAAACAGTTCCTTTTATAAATTTCATCAACACATCTTATAAACTTATGAACAAATTGTTCTTGAGTTAAGGAGGAACTTACCAAAGTTGGTGGGTCGTCTTCAAACAAATCTAAAGCTTTTTCATAGAGTTGCATGTTTAAGAAAGACTGGTACCAAGGAAAATGGAGAAAAAATTTAGCATAAAGAAAAAGAAGACTCCAAAATGATAAGTTTGGGATGAATCCTAAATTCGAAGGAAGTTTACAAGTAGTAAAATGCAATAACAACATGATTAATGCAATTTAAGAATCCACTTTAGGGCATAACCTCATCAAGTTTCCTTTGCAAATTATCAAGCACCCGCTTCATTCTGTCTGCATTTTCTGTAAACACTGCCTTTTTCCTCTCCTTCAAAGCATTCATTAGCATAGGTCTCAGACAATTTGATAGGGATCGAATGACTATTTCAGGATCACCCATACCTACCAGATTAGCAAATGATTTTTTTCAAAAGTGGAAACAAAATAAAAACCCAATCCAGATAATTAGAAATGGAAACAAAATCATAATTAAAAAACCTTGTTCGTCAAAATCAGGAGCCAGGATTGAGATCTTCTGCATCACCCATTCTTCTGATGGAAAATTGAGATTATCCTCTTTGCTTTTAGCTGATTCTTTCTTAAGTGCTGCTTTTGGATCTGACACTTGTGAAGGAGTGGTACCCTTGCCTTTTCTCTGACCTTTTTTAGATTTTGTAGGAATGCTTTCCTGGCTATCATGAATACTTTCAGTAGCACTTGCTACAATAATTCCAGCAGATTTACCTCTTTTCTTCCTCGATCCTTTTTCAGTTGACTGCTCGTTGTTACCACTCTCATTTACAGCTTCTTTTTGTACAGTAGACCCAAATGAATCATGTCCAACTATGGTTTCCTGCAAATCACCTGGTGGCATAGCACCAGAAATCCTTGAAACACTCAAGGATTCCATCTCCTTTTCCAGGCGATCATACAAATCCTAGACAATGCACAAATATACACAAGAATAATCAGGTTGATGAGGCTAGTATATTATCTGCTAGCGTCTCTGCATATATGTGTATATTTTAATAATTTATACTTGTTTCAAGTTCTCAGATGCTAAAAAAAACTAAAGTTATAAAGGGTAGACAAAATCCAAGAAAAGATAGATCCACCTCAACTACATTTCTATTATGAACCACATCTTTGAAACTTGTGGAGTCTCAGAGACTAGGATAATATAATATATAAACATACAAATGAAAGAAAAAAGGGAACATCCTTCAGCAAGGAGTCCGATTGAACATCTCTCACCGACTATTTCTCATTTTGTTAGTTGTAATCACTACAATCATGCCTTCCAATCTACTCAATGGCCTAGTGTAACAATTGAATAACAAGAAACCACTGTTCATATATGCATTGTTAGTCTATGCGTTAGTAGACAAGCCAAAATCATTATACATATGCTCAATAGAACACAAGAAGTACAGAAATCATCTATTTAATGCCCACACCAGAGAATTGTAAAGATTAGCCACTGCAGCATAATTATAAAGAACATACCTTAATAAAGCCATCACTGAATAGATAGAAATCTCCAAAGATATGTGCCTTACTTGACTGCAAAGCAACATGATATGGTTGAAAACAGATATGAATAGACATTCTGTATGACAACCAGCATGGTACAAGAGTGTCACCTTTAAAGCGGACTGAACAGACGGACATAAGAACAATAATTTGGATGCATCTTCAGAACCAAAGGATGGAGGTAGTACAGAGAGAGAATCAATCCTGCATTGATTTAACCGATTAGACCAGAAATGAACAACCAGCATTCTCTTCCTATAATATCATGTAACAGGATTAGATCTTAAAATAAGCAATGAAAAGCCTGTCCTAGATGATTTTAAAATGGAGATGGGTTAAGGTTAAAAGCAATAGAACTTATAAGAGTGATCCCTTACCAGCTACCACGTTCAAGAACATCCTCAGTTGCTGCATCAAGCATTCCAATCAACGAGGGATGAACAAATGTAGTAACTAGAACTGTACCCTCAGGATACCTGGACTAAATTGGTATGCACAACCATACATTTTTTGTTAATCAGATAAAAGTCTGATGGCAATCTTTGTAAAGAGATTCACTGACTATAATTTTTACTCTGGAACTCAATAAATATTAAAGCAGTTAAATACCTTCAAGAACTGAATAGGCTGGGGAATACTGAGGTTTTGAAGAACCTCGTAACTGATGAAAGAATTCTGCAGCATATCAAAGAAAATCATAAAACAAAGATTATAAATGTCTCAGCCATTTTGCTTTTCGTTCAGGCATATTGGCATAACTTGGCAAAAAAGTTTTTTTTTTTTGTATGTTTGTTTTTTGGGCTGGCATAATTTTTTTTTTGGGGGGTGGTGCAGAAATTGAAGATATTACCATTACACCCAGTATAAACATAGATAACATTTGACTATTCGTTATCATTGGTCACGATCATAAATTAACCGACGTAAAGAGACTGGAAAAGGAAAAAAAGAAGAAGATAATCACTTGCCAACAGCAGGTCAAACATCAAATAAAAGTACAGGCATGCAACATAACTATAAGGGTATATCTACACCAATTTCAAGACAGTTAGAGGAATAGGTTTCTTTACCTGTGAATAGAAAGAATCAACACATTCCTTTTGAGCATGAGCAAAAACCTATTTGAAATAATTACAAGTGACGTTAAAACAGTAAATTCTACAGTTATAAGTGCAAAGACATGAACCTTAGAGTAACAACAAACAGCAACTACCTTACAGTTTTACTTCAAATGTCCTCTAATTCAAAACAAAGGATTGCAAGTCTAAAACTATCTCTCATTCCAACTTTCTTTTATGTGTGATATCTTCCTCAAAGCTTAGCAATCATAGGACTAAATCTTACACTTGCATCATATGCACCAGTACATGCTCTAAAATCAGTTCAAAAGAAACTACTAAGAAACCAGACATCTAGTTTCTTCAGTGAATATAGAGTTCAGTTACCATTAAGTAATACTTAACTTGTTCTCATGTCACTTACAGAATAGCTATAGTGGCAACTTGTTGGGTGCCCAGTTGCCCACTAATGCTATATGTTTCCATAAGAAACTAAACATATGATTATTTTAGCATTTTTCAATAACTGAAAACCAGGAGAGTACATTCTTACTTGAGCAAGACAAGTACAATATGTAAGTACTATAAAATATATAAGATATTAAAACAATCACCTGGAAACTAACAAATGATATAAACAAATGAAAGAATATGTTAGTTCACAGGTGATGGAATTCAAGGTGCATCTCTTGAAACACACACGTGCACACACATTATATACATATTCAATTACTTTGGGGATGACAACACCAAAGCTAATTTTTCTACAAAAGAGGAGAGAAAAAATACACATACTTGAAAACAACTTAGAAGTCTGCACGAAATAGTGCATGGTACCATAGATCAATCTTCAATCAACGAATTAGAATTAGCTATGATAAAAAAAACAGATGAACCAGATTAGATCACATACAGTTGGTGTCCAATGAACTCCTGCTCGAAGTGATCCGAGAATCTCTCCTTCCTTCAGAAGCCCATTAAATAAGGATTGGAAAAATGAAGCATCAACAGCCACACCACTTGCACCATCTATTTCTTGCAGTAGTTGCTGTAAAGAACTCCACAGCAAAGACAAATTTGTAGGAACTGTGATACCCCTAGCAGCACCACGAACCATGGCACTCAGTCGAGCAACATACGCAGGAGTATACAATTGCCCACCTTCAAGCCTACCTTTCACCTAAATCCAAGACAAAATCTTATATAATGTTTATCCTATTATTTTAAAGTTGCAAAGACTAAGCCGAATAACTTACCAAAGTTCCAAGCCGTGGCTCCAATACAGATGCAATCAATTCTGAACCAACTTGCAATTGCGCAGCAAGTTCTGCCAAAGCAATTTGACTACATTCTTGAAGTCTCTCATTGATTTCCTCAGCTACAGAATCCCAATAAAATTTTGATATTATTTCCCCTTGAATTAACATAAGCCCTTGTTCATCATTCACTATCTCTCTAGCTTTCTTCTCAACATGGTACAAATCAACCCCAACATTATCCGCAAGATCAATCAACGAAATACGGCCTATTTTATTTATCTCCGATAGTATTTCATATCTCAGATGCTCCTATCAATTCACACATTCAAAGAAAATAAGCCACAACAAGCAAACAAAATAATCCTAGACTAAATTGAAGTCCTGCGCTTACTTCAGTCAGTAAATTAAACAGAGCAGCAACCAAAAAAATATGAAGTCAATAGTTTTGATTCCAAATAGAAGACTCGGTTATCTAAACCTGGTCAAACTATTTATATTAGAAGAATCGTTTCCAAATATTCAACCTTTTAAGCTAGTAAATTTAGCTTTAGTTTTGATTATAATTTTAGAAACAAAAGTTACAACATTTATTTGATCAAAGAAATAGATTAGATCGTTTTAGCACAAAATGAAAAAAGAAAGTGAAAATACATTGCAAGATGTTGAAAGATGACTTAGGTTTATTGAAATTATTTTTAAGAAAGAAATAAAAGATATAGAGATAGAGACGCACGGGAGTTATATATTCTTTGCCGGAAACGGTGTGGAGAAGATCGAAATCGATGATACGAAGCTCGTGAAGTTTTTGGACCAATTCGACGACGTTTCGATCCGATAGTCTGATGCTAGATTGCACTTGCTGTGCGAACTCGAATTGCCTCTGCAATTCTAGCAATTCGTCGTCCATTTTCACGATCACTGTGTCTCCGGCACAAACTCTTTACTATTCAAGACTCAGAGAGAGAGAGAGAGAGAGAGTTTTTTCTATTTCTTTTTTTTTTATTTTTTTTGTAAGAAAAGTCTTGTAATTAGTTTGCTGGGCTTGTTAACAACTGGACTTGATATTTGGATCCGACTAGCCTTCTTTCAAAAGAGTGGGTACGTGGAAGGCAAGATAAATATGGGCTTAATTGTGGCCCATTAACAATTATCAAAACCCAATAGAAGGTTCATTTGTAAGGTGCGTGTAATAGAATGATTAAATCATAGAGCATTGATATCTCAATTTAAGTATTATAATTTTTGTCAATTTAAGATAATATCTCAACTTAGCTATTAGAATTTAATTTATTTATAAAAATAAATATAATTATTTCAACCAATTAAAATATATTATCTCAATTGAAATTCATCTCAAACCGAGATAACAAAAAATTTCTTAACTCATATTAAACATTAAATTACTTTTTTTTTTTTGAGGAATTTCATGAAGGTTGCAATAGTTGAGAACTTTTAATATTACTCCCATCCAAACACATAATATAGATTTTTGATGTGATATGGTGTATTAGTAGAATTATTTTATTTAAAATTGTGGATATTATTACTTTTAAAAATTAAAATATATTAAAGATTCTTAAAATTGAGAAAAGTATTAAGATAAATAAAATCATGAGTGGGATGATTTGTTAGATTGAATTAATTCAATAGTTTAGATGATTTGTTAAAAATATTTATCTAACTCGTTTATTAAACGAGGATCGTCCACTTGTAATGTTGTATTTATATGTTTACTTGCACACCACAGATATCATATGTTCCCTTATATCATTTGAGGAAAAAAAACAGAAATTTTATAATCATATGAGAACTGGGAAGAATCATTGTCATTTCATTGCTTTTTTTATTTTTTATTTTTTAGCATATAATTTTCTTTTATTAGATCAAATTATATTTAAAATGGTTTTAATTTATGAATTAAAATATTATTAAGTATAATATTTTTTTTTATTTATAATAATCTGAGTATGTATATTCGAGTGACATGTTTTTCAGTCGAAGAGTTGTAAGAATGGTGAAGTTTGAATTTTGAATACAAGTGATGCATTAATAGTATAATTATTTGAAAAAGTATGTTTTATATTTAATATTATTCATACCACAAAAATATTTAGTTATTATTTTAATTTAAATAATAAAATTTTAATTTTAATTTTAATTTTTTAATATATTTAATAAATATTGGAAAAAATTCTTTTATTATCTACTATGTGTATTTTACGAAGATATCCAAATTCTTTTATTACTTAACATAAAATAATATTATTAACATGAGCATTAATTATAGATAATTGTATCTTAAATTCATATATCAGTTTTTTACTTAACATCTAATTATATGCATCAAAATATCTCTTCTTATTAGTATATAAATACAATTATATAAGAGATATTAACTTGGATCATAAAAAAATACTTAAAAATATAATGTTCAATCATCTAGTTTTTTTGTTAAATAAAATTAAAGATAAATATATATTCCATAGGTGGAACACATGAATATTCAAGCTTGTTTTTATTTGGATCTCATAACATAACTTACTTATAATATTAACTTATTAGTGTTTTTAATAATCCATTAACATTAAAGAATTCATATCTTTTTTCAAAAAGTTGAAATTTACTTTCATACAAAAGTCACAATCCTTTATCAAAGATCACAATTTTCATCAAGAATTATGATTTCTCATCAAAAATCGTAACCCTTTATCAAGAGTTTTAATTTTTATCAAGTGCAACAACATTTTACTAAGAATCATAACTTTCTATCAAGAGTTATTATTTTTCATCAAAAGTTACAACCTTTTACAGCATAATCTTTCAAGAATCACAATCGTTCACCAAGAGTTAATGCTCTCATTAATAGTCAACTTTTCAAGAGTAACAACCCTTCATCAAGAGTCATGACCATTTAATAACAATTAATATCCTTTATTAACAGTCATAATAACAACCCTTCATCAAAAGTCATGACTCTTCACCAAGAGTCATGACTCTTCACCAAGGTTAACATTTTATTAAATCATGATTTTTATCAAAGTTTAAGACTTTTTAACATTTCATTGATTTTTATGATATATTATCAAGAATTACGACTTAAGACAATTTATGACATGCAAGTTACATGTATACTATGCACTAATTATACTATAAAAAATTACTTTATAATTTTGAATAATTTTATGTGACTTACATCATTTGCATAGATTCAAATATATTATCTAAATAAATACATAATAAACTTATATTTTTATAATCAAAATCAAGTTCATCGTCAAATAAATTATATACATATTTTAAATTCAATGCTATAATAGCCAATATATAAACATTTATTGATGGATATTTTCATATTCATAATTATGCTTCACAAATAAAATATTAAGAAATTTAAAAAATTCTTATTATTTGTAAAGACCACAACAAATTCACTTAGCAAAAATTACTTATTAAGATTGTTGAAAAAAAATCCTTGAACTTGTTATTGGTTGTTAATCTCTATAATCTTCAAGTCAAGCTTTCAAAGTCTTCAATTGTGATACTACAAAATTATATTAAATACTATAATTTTTGGTTTTGGTTTTAAGTAATTAGTTGTTTTTAAGACATTATTTTCTTTCATCAATTCGATGATGCATTAGGATTCAATAAATATGACTTCAATATCAATGAAGATTCTTGTTATCTGTTGTGTGCATTCATCGAGATAATTCAAAAACATTTTTGACTTTAAAGAACACTCAAGATAATTAATGTTTTAAATCTATAATATTTAAAACATTAATTTTATACATATATAAATGATAATAAAAAATATTAGAAAACATTCATTGTTCTTTTCTACAACTTTACTTACAAATAACTTAAATAAAAAGAATATTAAGGATTATAGTCATATTTTTTTTCAAAAATTATGTCTCTTTAAAATTAATACATAATTATAACCATTTTAAAAAATATACCCTTTTATAAAATGTTATAATCTTTTAACATGGTATTTAACTTTTAAAAGTGATAAATCTTTAATATATCTTTTAAAAAAAAATATTAAATCATTCTAAATTTTTATGTACATGTTATAACAATTTCTTTTAAAAATATGTAATAAATTTGAAACGAGGGATCGTAAGAATACATTTTATCAATCAGAAAAAGTACGAATATGACTTTTAAATAAAAATTTGACAATCTATGTATACATTTTATGCTTCTATTGGACGAATATGACAGTCTGTTTATTTAGTACAATTTTTTCCACTTTTATTTCAGCCCAATTGGACGTTCTTATTATTCTGCTTCTTCTTCCTTTTCATATTAGGTGGAGATTTTGCAATATTTAGATAGATATACAATTCTACTGGTTAGAATATATTAAAAAAATACAAGATAGATATATTTTTATTATTTAAGAAATTATTACATATTATTTTATATCAAACGTTTTTTAATTTAAATTATAATTATTTAGATTCATAAATATTGAACACATTTAATTAAATTTCGTTCGATATTATTAAAATGTTATTTTTATAATTATAAATTTTTTAAATATCATTTTTTATAGTTTTCCAAATTTTTCTTCTTTCTAAATAAGGATGCACACTTAGATTATTAGACACGTATATTAGGCTTAGACTGAATTTAAACTCACGTTCTTCACATTCTTTCTTTTCACAAATCATATATACAATTATGCTCGAAGATAATTTATATATTACTGGTCTACATTTGCTAAAGCCAAACTATATCCATTCTACGTGACATTTTCTCATTGGTTGGTATATATTAAACATGATTTCACGCAAACGGACAATGGCTCGTGGACAAATACGTTGGGATTTCTTTTCATAACAAACGTGTATGAGTTGACATCAAAAATAAAAATATGTATAATAAAAATTGAAAAAAATAATAAATAAATTACGGGTAAAGAAAGGAAACAAAAATTAATAAATTATAATATATTTTATTGTATTTAAAAAATAAATATAATATTATTCATAAAATTAATAAATAATAATTTAAATAATTAAATGATAAATTTAAATATTAAATATAAATAAATAATATCTTAATTATGATATAACAATCTCAATAGAGACTTTAAATAATCATTACCTCTTTATTTACATAATATTTCAATTCGTAAAAAAGTGTAATGCTTATTTTGGGAAAAAAAGTAGGTAAATATTTACTTGATAAAAATAAATAATATGAGATAACCTAACATCCTCAATTTTAAGCAACCTGAAACTCAAAAGCACGTGCAAATTATACTTATATAGATTATAGTTATATAAAAAATATTGCTATCTTATTAAATAATTTAATACGTGTTTTTCGATCGGATCTATTAAAATAATTCGTGTTAATTTATGATTAATAATTTTTATAATTTTTAATAATTTAAATAGTGATACGTTATCGATGTTCAATATAATATTATCGTTACTTTTTGTGAGATTTTTATTTAAAAAAAATTTAAAATAATTTGTTTTAATATATACATAAGGTATATACAATTAACACACAAAATATTATTTTTTTAACTTCAAATCAATTTTTCAACATAAGCACATTTGAGTGTGGGACTAACATTTCCGTTTCTATCTATAGGAACAAAACAATCCACCCCTCAGTCACGTGGATCGGTTATTCAAATGGAGAGGTAACATGAACAATCCAAAAGGCTGAAACTAATTGAAAAGAAATGTGACTTTTTTAACGTTAGGTATTGATTATTATGGTTTTATTTGAACCACGTTTAATTATTATTTCGAAATTAAAATGAGTATGTATTCCTTTAAAGAAGAAAGAATAGATCGAATCCCATCAATATAATCATCTTCCTCAGGTCACTCTTCTTTTATGTCAGCTGACTGATTTGTCAATTTTCATTTCTACTATTACTACTAAAATTCTAAATGAATATTTTGGAGTTTCCACTTGTAATACTACCAAGTCTTAAAGTCAATAATTGGACCACTCCCCCACTCTCTATTTCAAATCGTCAAATTGTCCTAATTTACTTTAATTTGCTGACAAACCAAAGTCAGCTAACATGTCTTGTCTTTCTCATCTCTAGACTCTTATTTTCATACCCCACTGGTTTTATCAACATATATGTTTAATATAACTTATATGTTTAATATAACTATGTAAATGCACAAAATATGCTTTTGAATGAAATAAAAGTTAATTTGTCTCAAGTGCTTTTAGAACTAATAAAAACCGTTTTGCACTTCATAACAGAAACATAAATTGTGTGTTTCTTTCTGAAACTACTTTTAACAAAAACTCAAGCAAACAAACCCTCGTATGTTTGGACATGGTCAAGAGCTTTTAACATGCTTTACTAGAAGGTAAAGTTACCATCTTTTTACCCAAAAAAATGGTAGGTTTCTATAATATGAAATGATTATATGAGATCCTAGTGTATGTTGACCAAGAAAGGCCTATAATAATTCATCATAAAATATACATTAAGGAAAGGGTAAAGATTCTCATACTCCAGGTGCCTAAAAGAAATTTGGCAGAGGGAAAAGTTTCAAATTGCATACATTTTCTTATACTCATTGTTAAGAAACTCAGAATCTGACATAATTGACAAAGTCCGTGAGGCCGTTCTTGTTCCGCTGTCCATAGACGATTTTCTTATGTTTCTTCTATTTGAAGCCTCCAACCGATGTCTGATTACCCAATAACACATGGTCCCAAGAGTAGTCACCATTATAACAGTTCCTACAATAGTAACTCCAATAGCCAACCATTTATGTTTCTCTCCGACAACAACAAAAGACAAAGCCAAATATGCAACAGAAATAAGCACACAAGCCAACCACATTAGCTTGTTTATAACTGCCATCATTTGTTTCTTTGCTTTACTTTCAATAGCCACAACTGAAGTTTGAACCACCACAACAGCTAGAGATATAAAGAGTGCAATAGCATCAAATATGAAGAAGATCATAAAAGGTAATTTTGGAGCTATATTGGCTTCCCCAAGTGACATTCCAGGAGGAATAAAATTTTCATCATCAACAAATTGGCCAGGGACAGTGAAAATAGCAGCAAAAGCAACAGTCGCAATTAAGACAGCCACAACAGTTGTAGAGTTTATTGCATTGTTTAGACCTTCCACATGCATCTTGTTCAGACGTTTGGCTATGCCTTGAACACGGCGTCTTGTTTGACGGGTGTGTTCTAGTTGGTAGTGCACTTCATGCTTTATATCACTTACTGTTTGTTTCAACTCTCTAGCTGGGTTTGCAGATGGTTGTTTTATGGCTTTAGCACTCTGCACTCCATGTTCTTGTAGAATTACTAAGACGTCTGCGTTCCCGGTTTTCTCTGCAGTGTCAATGGCAGTTTCCCCGGATCTATTAATAGCTTTTGTGTTGGTTTCTTTTTGACCAAGTAGCATCCTGACTATCTGCACGGGTAGAAACAACCATTAGGTTAAGAGAATTCCCTTCGAATTGCATCAATGTTTCATTTAATTCAAATTCATAGTTCTATTCTTAAAGTTTCCAACTTTAAGTCAAATTTATGTGATATGTAGAAACTTGATTGAAACAAAATACTAGACATTATAAGTTCATATAATCACTTCAAAATTACCTGAGCTCTACCCTTTCTTGTAGCTATGTGCAATACTGTATTGCCTTTATTATCAACAATATTGATCAATAGAGGCTCTGGCTTAATCACAGCCTCAACCACCTCAAGACTTTGTCCTTTCACTGCCATGTGAAGTGCTGTTTGCCCTTTTTTATCAGTTCTAGCAACAATAGTAGGCTCTTTCTCCACAAGATCTTTGACAACCTGCAAATGTCCATTTCGTGCCGCAGAATGCAAGGCAGTTTTTCCATTGCTTCTGGCAATGGTGGCCAAGCTACTTCCTGCTTCCAATAGAAATCTCACTACCTCAGTATGCCCTTGTGTTGCAGCAGTGTGCAAAGCAGTGGTGTTTGATAGATCAACAGTCATTGTCACTTCTGGATGAGCCTCCACAAGGACTCTCAGAACATCTGCAAAATGGCAATACCACAATCTCAAAAATGTGAGAATTGCTCTAAATACACTCTTCTTAGCTTAAACATGACTTTTCCGCATATTAACAAGTATAATTCCTTGATTGTACAACTGTACAACTAGGTATAAAGTGGTTACATAAGAAAATTCTCATGTTGTTGCTAGATTGTGGGCACTCAGAGTAAATCAACCCCTGGCAAACAATGAAAATAAAATTGAAAATTGATGTAGTTTCAATAGTGTGACAAACCTAAATCTCCTTGTTTAGCAGCAATATGGAAGGCATCAAAACCATTTTTAGCTTTGATTCCAGCATCAGCAAGGTCATAGTAGTTTATCATCTCCCTAATTAAATCAACATAACCATATTCAGCAGCAACATATAGGGCTGTTTCACCAGACTGATTTTGCTTGGCCAATAGTTCTTTCAATTCAATTTCAGGGGTCCCAGTAAGGATTTCTGTGACGACAGTTATGTTTCCTGCTCTTGCTGCCGAATGCAACTGAGTATCTTCTCGTTTTCCGGTCAATTGTTTCGTCATCTTTTTCAGGGGAGCAGTTTCCTGCCCTGTCTGTGCCTGCCCTGCTTGTCCCTCCATTGGAATAAGCTTCAGAAAATCTCTCTTCTGGTCAAGAAATTTAGCCAATCAATGATTCAGGAAGACTCTCTTTTTTTTTCCAGAAAAACCCAAATAAAGTTCCTCATTATTCATCAACAAAAATCATCATTTCTTCAATCACTCAAAAAAGATTTTTTTTTTAGAATAATCCTGAAATTCAAAGAAAGCAAAAGCTTTAAGTACAATTTTCTTCCTTGTCTGCCTCACACATGTCCTTCAATCCAAATCAATGCACTGCTTCAAAACAACAACGTTCTGGGTCAGTCCTTTTCACATACACCCAGCTCGCATATCCTAAGAAGCTATCTACTCCCTATACTTACAAGGCAATACAACTTCAATAATCCATCCAACTACTACAATAGAGTACTCAACAAACTAGACAAACCAATTAAAAAAATAATGAAAAGTTTGCAATTAAAAGAGTAAGAGAAGAAGAAAATGAGAGAGAGAGAGATCTTTACCTGGTTTGAAAAGGACTTTTTCTTTCTTCTCCTCCATTGAGCACAAACGAAACCACATAATTCAGGGAAAGTTTCTAGATGACCAAGAAATCACCAAAACACTCCATGATGAATTTGGTGGATATATTTATATGGAAGAAGAACGGAATAATAATTGTATTATGGAAATATAAGCCAAAAATATACAATAAACCCACATGTGCAATTCACTTTTTGTGAATCTAAATCACAATCAGAGAGCTAATATTACAGAACCCATTTAACCAATAAAGACGGTCTTTTTATAAAAGTAACAATGATGACAAAAGTTAGGGAAGGATTTGTCAATAGAGAAATGTTTAGGGAAGAAAAAGAAGAGAAAGGGTGCCCTGAAAGGGTGTGAAAAACCACTGAGAGAGAGGATAATAACTAACAAGAAATAGACACAAATAAAATTAACTTACTCATGAAAGAAGTTTGAGCCTTACAGCTATAGGAGAGTGACATGGATAATTTAAATATCTCTTTTATTATACAAAATGAAAAAAAAAAATCACAAACAAGGGTGATGAGACGACCTATGAGGCTATGAGCCAAACAGCTAAGCAAATATTAGAAACGACGTGCGTTTCTTATCTTAGAAGAAGTAAAAGGTTGCGTAAGTACACTTAATATATCATACAGTATCTAAGAATTTAAGTGTATATTTTCATTTAATTATAAAATATAATTATATTATATAATATAAAAATAATATAATTAGATATAAAAATTTATACAATTCAAAAATATGGATTTAAATCGTATTTATACTCCAAATTTTTTATTATTAAATTATGTATCTTTATTTTTTATTTCATATTAAACTAAAAATAATATTTTTATATATTTTAAAATGTAATTAAAAATATAAAAATAAAATAAATATTAATTTAAATAAATTTTATAATAAAAAAATATTTTATTAAAATATTTATAATCAATTTTAATTGATTATAAAATTTATCTTTAATATAATATAATTATAAAATGCAATGTATATACCACTACGAGTAACTGGGTAAGGACTAAGGAACGCCTGGCTTTTTCTAGCTTTTTAATTTTTGTTTTGAATTTTTCTTAAGGAAATTATTGGGGATACGAGAGCATATTAATGGAAATCAATAATAGATCATAAATTTTATTTTGAGATATTAATACTCAGTCAGCTATCACATGATTTTTTACTGCATTAAAAAAAAAACCTACACTTGCATCAATGATATGGAGATTTTTATTGTGAATTTTTTTAAAATTTTATGATTTTAGTGCAATTCACCTTAATTACAATTTATACAAGCTACTGTAGTTACGTCTAATTTAAAGGAAACAAATATCTTTTTATATATTAATAAATAATTATATAACTATTTTATAAAACGATACCATTTAAAAAAAAAGTAATACATCTTATACAATAAATTTGTGAATATAACATCACATATATGTTTGTTGCATATTATTGTTTAAAATAAAATTTATATAATTATATAAAAATTTAATATTAATAATAAATACGAAATGTAATTGATATTTTATTTAATTAATTTAAAATTTTAATTCAAAATATTTATCTTAAATTTTTTCACTTTAAATTAAAAATATTTTTTAATTTTTAAAATATTAATAAATTTTATAATAAAATTATACCTAAAATTACATAAAATAAATTAAATATTATTATAAATATGAATTATTTTATTAAAATATTTATTATATAAATTATTATTAAATATAATAATTATAATATAATTTAATTAAAGACATAATTTTTTTAAAAATATAATAGAATATAGATACTTAATAAAAATATAAATATATAATAAAATGGAGTTATCTTAAATTAAAAAAAATTATAAAAAAAAGCATGTTGACATTAATAAATAATGTTAATAAACGGCATCAACGTGTTATGTAAGATTTTTTGGGAGTGGTTTTGGACTAACACGAAAAAGCCCACGTTGTGAGAGACACCCACTCCAAGACGAAACCTACTTTCAACAATAAAGGACCCCACCAGTAATCTTTTATAAAAATCCACTTGTTGCGGTCCATTAAAGACGAATAATGATCACTACGACAGCATGTGGAAGAAACGCGCTGTACGTACCACGTTAAGTGATTGCGACCCCAACCGCGGCTCATAAATTAGACTATTAGAGCTTAATTTGATGTATACTCAAATGTATGAATTTGAAAATAAATAATATTATACATATTAAATATATTATAATTATAATTAATATAATTATTTTTAATATATATATATATATATATATCAATAACATAATATAATATCATTTAAAAATTCAATTACAAATACATAATTTCACATGTAAAAATATCTAATAAATTTGAAAAATAATACCTATATTTTTTATTGTTATATTTTTAACTTTTTAAATAATATATTTACAATAAAATTGTTAAAAATGATAAAATTTAAAGAAAGTTATTATAATAAAACAATAATAAAGATGTATAATCACCTATTTTTTGAAGTTAAATTGTGTTTTTATAATTTTTAAAAACCTTATGGGTCTTATAATAGTTTTTATTTATGATATATATGAATTTTATATACTAAATACATAACAAAGTGAATAATCTAGGGTTTTATAATAATTTTTTTTTATGATACATACACTTTTATATACTAAATACATAATAAAATATTTAATTTAATATTAACTTATAATTTAAATGTTATAACCTTTTATTATATTATTATTAATCCATTGTTATAAACTTAAAATTATAATCATAACTATACATATTTTATTTATTTAATAAAAAATAGATTTTAATATTTTAAAAAAATTAAAAATAGATAATTTAATTTATTAATATAATTCAACACCACACAATTCCAACAACAAAATGTGAAACACTATAAAGCAAAATACCCACAACATATTTAATAAATAATAATAATAAAGTTATATAATTATTTTTATAAAAAATATCATATTTTTATATTTTATAAGTTATTTTTTATTAAAATATTAATCATTTTTACAAATCACATAAAATATAAATATAAGCCGACAAGAAACAATCCGATTTATATATTTGCCAGGCACGTATAGCTCCAGCCGCCCCAATAATAAAAACATGTGAATAATTTTCGATAAATATGATTGATTTATCCAAATTAATTCAAAGAATATTTCATTGATTTTAGCAAATCCTACATTTTAAAAAAAACCAAGCAGAGAATTGGTGCACGTGACCAAAGAATATTAACTCTTTCACATTCAGCTATTTGTATTTCTCTGTTTATTTTTATTAATTAATACTAATTATGGAATTACACACGTGGTGCTTAATATTTTATGCTCAATATCCTGAGTGTAGATTAATCTCACTAAAATGTTAATAATGTCATAAAAATTTAGTCGGGTGATTGGTTCAAAAACGTTGACTTTTAATTTGATGTATATCTAGATGATGGATTAGAATTAAATAGACCAGAGTACATGTCATTCATGTCTTTATAAAATAAAAGTTAAAATATATTCTTCACAAATTATATTAATTATTTTTATAATAAACTATTATGTATTTATATTTTTAAAATAATTTTATACAAATCTTACATTATATTAATTTAAAATAGTACTATATCATCATATATTAAGGTAATAAATAATTTATCTTTTAAAATAAGTTATTAATATCATTTAATTTAATTATTTGTAATTAACATTATTTATTCTTTTAATTTTATAAATTATGCTAATTAAATATATAAATTATTATTTAGAGTACACATATTTAAGAAAAATAGAGACATTTGAATTATTCTTCATTTGCTACTTAGTAAATAATAAAATAACAAAAATAACCCTATTAACATTAATATTAAAACATTACAGCATCTCCTTAAAATATTACAAAGTAGTATTATTTGTCCTCATTTCACACTTTAAAAACAATAAAAGGATTAAAAAGCATATATTATAAATAAATGTATTAAATAATACTACTTATATAATTTAAGTGATCTCTCCACTTATGTGAGGTAATCTTGTATACAATGGGGTAAGAATAATTGATGAAATAGAGTCATATTAACTCTTTATTTTTATAAAAAGTATTAAAATTAAAAAATATGATTGATATTAATAAAAATAAGATTTTCTTCACGTACTTACCCTTTTATATAATCAATGGATTTTTAAAGTTTTAGTTAGAAAAACATACGACAATGAAAATAAATAAATGGGACAATAAACGTTAGTATATGAGGAGCAGTATTTATTCTGAAGCAAATATCAAAATTGTTAGTTTTATAAAAAAAATCAAAATTATTTTATTAGTAAAAGAAATTTTATTAGAAAAAAGAAAAAATACTTTTCCCTTACTTTTTATATGATTCAATTATTAAATTTTAGTTCTAATTTTAACTCCTAAAAAAACATAAGTAGATAATAAGAAGGAAGAATAAAAATAAAACTCAATCTATAGGATAGGTTTAAAATAATAAATAAATAAAAAATTATACAAAATATTATTTTTAAAATTTAAAATAATAAAAATAGCACTTTCATCTTAAATTGAGAGTTGTATAAATTAATATTAAATGATATTATTTTTATTGTTATAACTTTTATGTATATTAGTTTTATTATTTACTTAAAAGAAAAATATATTGATGAGAGAGATTAAAAATAAGATGTAATCTATGAAAAAAGTTAATAATTTTATGATTTATAATTAAAATAATTTTTTTAATAAAATGAAATATGAGTTTTATATACTCCATGTAAAACTACTTTGTATGTAATATGATAACTCAAATAAAAGTATTAACTTATATAACAATGATACTTATTTAATATGTGTTATATATACTTTCTTAGTAGGAAGAATAAACATATATTCATTATTAACATTTTATATTTTTATATAAAATTATTAAAAAATTTAACACATTAAATTGTTGCATCACAATAACTTAAACACATTAAAAATAATATCATGTGACATATCATAGTTGCATCACGATATCATGTGAGATGAGTGCTGGGAGAATCACAATTTCAATTCGAATTTAATCAAGCTCTAAACAGCAGAATTAAACCTATTCTCCTTCTTTGTATGAATCTTTTAGGAAACAAATAAATAGAGCTCAAAATCAAACATGCACAAAATCAACACAAGTAATTTACGTGAAAAAACCTTCCCGATATAGGAAGGAAACAACCACGGCACTCCTCTCCAAAACTTCCACTATCAAGAAACAATTGTACAACAGTTCTCTCTAGGTAAAACTAGAGGCAAACAATCAACAACATCATCAAGAATACACTTCTTGGAAACTAACAATTATTTCAAGAAAATGGAGAAATCTAACCCAATTCGTAGTCACTGTTCACTGCTCATAATTTCTCAAACCGGTGAGCCAAATCCAAATCCCACCGCACAGATTAAAGAGTCTTGAGTCGTGAACCTGTCTGCAAAATTTCAGCTTAATCGGACCACAAACGACCTTCGATCGGAGCACTTGATGAAGACTGGCTGGAGAGGGAAAACTGCTCTCTTTTACGCGCTGTGCTGCAGTGCGCAGTTACGCAATTCTCTGCAGAAAACTCACACAACAAACCCTAAATGGGTTTATTAATTAAAGCAATGAAATGACACAATTGCCCTTCTTACTCCATGGGATTTTAAGCCACATGGGCTTCCTTTGGGCTCCTCCAAATAAGAGGAAAACCCAACAAATCTCCCCCTTTTCCGATTAGATGGAGGGATCCACCATTCCGGTAATTGAACAACAAACTTCAAGTTTTTCTCTTGACACTGCTTTTGTCAGCATGTCAGATCCATTCTCATCAGTATGGATTTTCTCAAGTTCAAGCAACTTATTATTAAGAGTATCCCTTATCCAATGATACCTCACATCAATATGTTTTGATCTTGAGTGAAATGCCGAGTTCTTCGCTAGGTGAATAGAACTCTGATTATCGCAGAATAACACATATTTCTGCTGCTTGAAACCAAGTTCCCTCAAGAACTGTTTCATCCATAACAACTCCTTACAGGCTTCCGTTGCTACAATAAACTCCGCCTCTGCTGTAGAAAGTGCAACATACTTTTGCAATCTTGACTGCCAAGAAACTGCTCCACCAGAGAAAGTAATTAGATAACCTGAAGTAGACTTACGAGAATCTTCATCTCTTGCCAAGTCTGAATCAGTGTATCCAACTAACACTGGTTTTCCACTTCCAAAGCTAAGTGTCAACTTGGAAGTACCTCGAAGATATCTCATAATCCACTTTACTGCATCCCAATGTTCTCTTCCTGGATTCGAAAGAAAACGACTAACAACTCCAACTGCATGAGCTATGTCTGGCCTCGTACACACCATTGCATACATTAAGCTTCCTATTGCTGAGGCATATGGAACCTTTTCCATATCTTCCTTCTCTTTATCTGTTGAAGGGCCTTGACTCGATCTCAACTTAAAGTGATTAGATAAAGGAGAAGAAACCACTTTAGCTTTATCCATATGAAACCTTTCTAGTACCTTATTGATGTACCGTTCCTGTGACATGTACAACTTCTTTCTTTTCTTGTCTCGATAAATTCGAATACCAAGAATTTGTTTTGCTGGCCCCAAGTCCTTCATGGCAAAGGACTTACTCAACTGCTTCTTCAAATTATCGATTCTTGAAGAATTTCTGCCAACAATCAACATGTCATCAACATAGAGCAATAAAATGATAAAGTCATCATCAGAGAATTTTTGCACAAAAACACAATGATCAGAAGTAGTCTTCTTGCAACCATGCTCCCCCATAACTGACTCAAACTTCTTATACCATTGTCTAGGTGCTTGTTTCAACCCGTAGAGGCTTTTCTTTAACCTACATACGTAATCCTCTTTTCCTTTAACCTTAAAACCCTCTGGCTGCTCCATATAAATCTCTTCCTCCAACTCACCATGAAGAAAGGCAGTTTTCACATCCATTTGTTCAATTTCTAAATCCAAGCTTGCTGCTAGACCTAGAACAACACGTATGGAAGACATCTTCACAACAGGAGAGAAAATATCATCAAAGTCAATACCTTTTCTCTGATTGAATCCCTTGACGACCAGTCTAGCTTTGTATCGTGGTTGTGAATTGTGTTCTTCTTGCTTCACCCTGTAGACCCACTTGTTCTTCAAAGCTCTCTTACCCTTAGGCAACTTTACCAGCTCAAACGTGTGATTGTCATACAGTGACTGCATCTCATCTTCCATAGCACCAACCCAGTGTGCTCTGTTTCCATCTTCCATTGCTTCTACATAACATTGAGGTTCTCCCTCATCTGTCAATAACACATACTCATCTGTGTCATATCGTGTGGAAGGACGTCGGTCTCTGGTAGACCTCCTGGGTGGAATTTCTGGTTCTGGCAACTGATCAGTAGTCTGGTGATCTGTTTCAGCTTGCATATCTACATCATCTAAACCCTGTTGGTCATCTTGAACATTTTGTTCCATCTGTACTGATAAAGGAACCGGATCTAGGTCAATCAAATCATCGCTATACTGATGGACTCCTTTTTCTATCTTCTCAACATCTTGTATAGTTTGATCTTCTATAAGCACAACATCACGACTCCTTACCAGTTTCTTCTCAACTGGATCATAAAATCTGTAGCCAAATTCATCCAGACCATAACCAACAAAGATACACTGTCGTGTCTTCACATCGAGCTTAGATCTCTCATCTTTTGGTATATGCACAAATGCCTTGCAACCAAAAACGCGAAGATGATCATAAGAAACATCTTTGTCAGTCCAAACTCTGTTTGGTACATCAAACTGAAGAGGAACACATGGTGTGAGATTAAGAACATGTACAATCAGATTCAAAGCCTCACCCCGTAAAGATCTTGGCAATCGAGCTGCGAGAGAAGACATCTTACTCTTTCAACCAGCGTCTTGTTCATTCTCTCAGCCAACGCATTTAACTGACGAGTCTTAGGGGGTCTCTTTTGATGTCGAATGCCCAGATGCCTCCAGTACTGACCAAAAGGACCGGAATAGTGGCCCACATTATCTGTTCTGATGCACCGCAATTTCTTCCCAGTCTGTCTCTCCACTAAGGCTTGAAACTGTTTAAACACATCTAATACTTGATCTTTGCTCTTCAAAGTGTACACCCATAACTTTCTTGAACAATCATCTATGAAGGTCACAAAATAACTGACACCACCCAAAGTTTTTGTCTTCATAGGACCACATACATCTGAATGTACCAAATCAAGTATGTATTGTTTTCTTGAAGGAGGGGAACTCTTGAAAGAAACTCTATTTTGCTTCCCTGCCAAACAATGAGTACATCTTCTTAAACAAACATCATTCATTCCAGAAAGAAGATTCTTTTTAGTCAATACTGTCAAGCCTTTCTCACTCATATGAGCAAGTCTCTTATGCCACAACTCTGATGTGAGCTCATCTGTCACAGCATTAACAACGCCTTTAAAGAGTCTCGCCTGCAGTATATACAAACTGGAATGTTTGTTCCCACGAGCAACAACCATAGCACCCTTAGTAAGTTTCCATTGACCATTACTAAAGGTGTTGCAATATCCTTCATCATCAAGTTTACCTGCAGAGATCAAGTTCAAACGAATTTCAGGAATATGCTTTACCCCTCTAAGAAGTAGCCTCGTGCCATTATTCATCTCCAAACACACATCTCCAATACCAATGACTTTAACCAAGCCATCATTACCCAACTTCACTGTCCCAAAGTCACCTGCTGTATAGGATGTAAAGAAGTCCTCTCGAGACGTAGCATGAATGGAGGCTCCACTATCAATAACCCAACTGACCTCGTGACATGCAACATTGACAACATCTTCATTATAAACAACGAGAAAGTCTTCTGAACTAGCGGTGGCAACTCGATTATTTTCTTTGCCAACATCACCCTCTTGTTCTTTGTCTTTATTCTTGTTATCCCGTTTCAACTGTCTACAATATTTCTTGATGTGCCCTTTCATGCCACAATGATGACACTCAACATTAGAAAACCTGTTGGATTTGCTTCTTCCTTTTTCTTTGTTCTTGAAACCTCTGCTTTTACTCCTCCCTCTTCTTTTTGTAACCAAAATCTCTGACTGTTGAGAAGACCCATGTGACTTTCTTCTCATTTCTTCATTCAAAACACTACTCTTAGCCAGATCCATATTGATTACACCATTTGGAGCTGAGTTACTTAATGACATTCTAAATGTTTCCCAAGAGTCCTAAGAACGCACTCCAATAAACACAACCCCTGAATCTCATCATCAAACTTGATACCCATTCCAGCTAACTGATTGATTATTCCTTGGAACGTATTCAAGTGATCTGTTAATGGAGTTCCATCTTGGTACCTTAAAGCCATCAACTGCTTTATAAGAAACATTTTATTATTTCCTGTTTTCCGAGCGTACAACTCTTCAAGTTTATTCCATAGTGACCGTGCATGTATTTCTCCACTAATATGATTCAAAACATTATCATCTACCCACTGCCTTATATACCCACAGAGTTGTCGATGTAACAAAGTCCATTCTTCTTCAGACAATTTTTCTGGCTTTTAAGAGGCAAACACCGGTAAATGAAATTGTTTGACATAAAGGAGATCTTCCATTTTTCCTTTCCAAGTATGATAATTAGAACCATTCAAAGTAATCATTCTACTTAAATTTGCTTCCATTATTCAACACAAGAAATTCAACAATAATAACCACAGCTCTGATACCACTTTGTTGGGAGAATCACAATTTCAATTCGAACTTAATCAAGCTCTAAACAGCGGAATTAAACCTATTCTCCTTCTTTGTATGAATCTTTTAGGAAACAAATAAATAGAGCTCAAAATCAAACATGCACAAAATCAACACAAGTAATTTACGTGGAAAAACCTTCCCGGTGTAGGAAGGAAACAACCACGACACTCCTCTCCAAAACTTCCACTATCAAGAAACAATTGTACAACAGTTCTCTCTAGGTAAAACTAGAGACAAACAACCAACAACATCATCAAGAATACACTTCTTGGAAACTAACAATTATTTCAAGAAAATGGAGAAATCTAACCCAATTCGTAGTCACTGTTCACTACTCAGAATTTCTCAAACCGGTAAGCCAAATCCAAATCCCACCGCACAGATTAAAGAGTCTTGAGTCGTGAACCTGCTTGCAAAATTTCAGCTTAATCGGACCACAAACGACCTTCGATCAGAGCACTTGATGAAGACTGACTGGAGAGGGAAAACTGCTATCTTTTACGCTTTCTTCTTTATGATTACGCAATTCTGTAATTCTCTGCAGAAAACTCACACAACAAACCCTAAATGGGTTTATTAATTAAAGCAATGAAATGACACAATTGCCCTTCTTACTCCATGGGATTTTAAGCCACATGGGCTTCTTTTGGGCTCCTCCAAATAAGAAGAAAACCCAACAATGAGTATACAAGTTTTTTCATATTTCATATATTATTTACACATAACTTAGTAAACATGTAAAAATATCAATTTAATTCATATTTTAATTAATTAAATTGGATTTAAATTAAATACGAATATAATTAAATTTAGATTAAATTAAATCAGTTCAAATAATTTAAAAAAATCAAACTCAATTCAAATTAATCCGTTAATTAGAAATAAAATTACAAAAAGAAATTATAATATGTAATAACTTACGCCATATATTAAAATTTAAATATTTATTACACCATCTATTATAAATTATTTAAAGAGAGCTAAATGACCAATTTTCAATTCTAAAAGGAATACAGGACACTTTTTCAATTTAAAGAGAACTAATTGACCAATTTTCAATTCTAAAATAATTAAACGATCTTTGCCCAAGAAAAAAAAAGAAGAAGACTAATTGATCACTTTTCGTCAGCAAGACTTTTACAACCTTTTACTCCTTTTTCCATCAGTTCAATGTAGGGTTACCTTAGTGAAGAAGAAAAATCCTCCACCTTGATTTCCTTTGGCTAGAAAAAAAAAATATAAGTTTAAAGGGAACCTCAGTCTCTCTGTTTTATATTGTAAGAAAATTTAAAATCTCAATCACATGAGTGACTTAAAGTAGGATTAGCCAAAAAATTACGTGACCGAAATATGTAAAAGAGACCGATATAAAACTGGTTAGTGGAAAAACAGTATACCTTGAGATCAAAATTCAAGACATGATATAAATACTATAAAAACATGAATATTAAGCAATTAAAAGGTGATCTTGTTATTCTTTATTATATTTATGTCACAACAAATGTTCTATTTTTTTTTATATAATGTTAACCAACACGTAAACATTATAACAACAAAAACTAACATGGGCAGGTGCGGATGTATAGAGGCACTAGGAAGAGCATTGGAAAAAAAATTAGGTGAAAATTTTATAGAATTATAATTAAATTTATACATAAAATGAATATGCTTTCTCTTAAGTTTTAAATTTTAAGTTTTTATAACTCAAAAAACTCATTGTAAATTCAATAATTTAAATATTTATACTTAAAAGTATATATAAAAATCATTAACTATTAAGTATGGTATTAGAAATCTATTAATTATCAAAAAAATATACCAGAAGAACAAAAGTTTAAAACATATCAGATTTGTATCATATAAGAGGGAGGGTGCATTTTTAACGGAGATAAAATAATTATTTTAACTTTTAAAATAAAAAAATTCTTAAATATCAACTTTGTTTTTCATCCGTCTCAGCTCTATTGTATGAAAATAAGAGAATTTTTTTGAAACATATAGCTTTAATTTGTCTTAATCTAATATAATTTCTAAATTTTTGACAAACAATAAAACTGAAAAAGGAAGAGCATAATAGAGGTTTAAAGATTTATATTTAGAGGTTAAAATGATCATTTTATTTTTTTAAAAAAATACATATTCTCTCTCATATGATACAAATTCAACATTTTTTAAATTTTTATCATTTTTATATATTTTTTGATAATTAATATACTTGTAATAACATATTTAATAGTTATCGAATTTTGTATTACATAATATAACATTTTTATTCAAACAAAAAAAAAATAAGTAGTTCTATTTTTTACCATTTTATGTTACCTATTCTTGATTTGAAATCCTAGATCCGCCACAGTCACTTAACACACTTGAACATAAACACGAAACTATGGCCAGCCATATATATCCAACTTTAAACTTATGATTATTTCCCATGGAACAAAAACCCCTACGAATCTTAACAAGCCAATCAAAAGTAGCCTAACTTGCTAGCTATCAGAGCAAATAAGGGTGAAAAAAATCAAAAGAACCCTAATCTATTAATTAGCTAGTAATTAACAAGCTAGCCAAAGATATTGATTTCATAAACTAAATATAAAATTCTGCAAATATTCCAAACACAAGTACTTCACGTCGAAGGAACAAGGAAAGCTGCAATGATTGCTGGTATGTAAATTTGTTTATTTTGCTCAACTATATGGCAAGATTGTGCGATATGCCCCTCCATAAAGCACTGTCTTAGTTTATCCTGGTGGCTAATATTTCAATACTGCACTGCCTACTAGAAGGTATTAAAATACTTTATCCTCACATGGGTGCCTCGTGTACCTGAAATATCGTTTTTACACATAATAATAACCGAAAAATAACTACTCTTTTCATTCTGGGAAAATAAAAGCAGGAAATAATAATTAAAAAGTGAAAGTGCGGCACAAAGGAATGTATAAAATGCTTTGAAGAATAAAATAAAATCACTTACGGCTTCTGCACCTAACAATTCCTTAAAATGTTGCTGTCATTGTGGTTGAGATACAGACACATTGAACACGTATTATTTGACTGGTCTTGTTTTGACCATTGACTTGTTCTGTAAAGATCCCTTTCATAATTTCATATGCATATTTATCATGATTCATGAATTACGAAATAGTCAGACGATGCCCATTATTTTTAGTCATGTGTGTCACATCACAAAGAAAATGCTCAGAAGAAAACACAACAAAATGAGTATTTTTTTTAATCTATTCCTTCAATAAGAAAACGGAAGGGAAAAAAAATTGTCGGATACTATTACGTTACAAATTTATCACAATTTCAATTTCAATTCATATATAAATTTTTCATTGGATACATTTTTCAGTAGTCTATTTGTGAATTTGAGATATACAGCATTTTTTTTATTTTCATATGTTAAAGTCCCACATCGGAGATCGTGCACACGTTGCGCATATAAACAAGGTCAATCCTCCATCTCATAACCTGGGTTTTGAGATAGAATTAGGTCCAAATTTAACATGGTATCAGAGCAAGGTTATCGGTCGGTGTAGTTGTTTCGCCACTGGTGAGTGATGCATTCCACCACTTGGGTTCTATAAGCTCAACATTCCCGTCAGTCTCAAGGGAACATACCCTTATCGATGTGAGTAGGAGTGTTAAAGTCACACATCCATTGAGGATCGCGACACCCTGCGCATATAAACAAGGTTAATCCTCCATCTCACAACCTGAGTTTTGAGATGAAATTAAACTCAAATTTAACACCATAGACTACGTTCAACACACGCCAAACACTATGTAGGGTCAATACACAGACATCAGTCATACAATAGTGAGCCAAGATAATATAACATGCCCTAAGCATCAAGGGAATCATAAATTTTCAAGGTCCATAAGATATAATCACTTCTCCGAAAGCTCATATTTCAAAATTTCAATTTGGGATGACCGAGAAATTCTGAGTCATAAATGATCGTAAAATAGTTCACTGTAGATTTTCAGTAACAACTCTAATGGATGAAGTAGCAGAGGCATAAAAAACATGTCACCAAGGATTAGGGTTATATTTTAATGTGGAGTCGTACGGAATGTTTTCAATGTCACCGCAAATGACCAAAAGTCCAAAATAGAGGTGAGTAGACATGATGTAATATATTATTAGTTCATGTCAAGTCACCAGGTAAAGAATAAAATAATTACATGATTTGTTAGATAAGATTACCAGAATCCAAGGTATGACTTCTTTTTCTAGTTTTCCCTTTCATTGACTCCACCAACTCCTTGAAGAGCACTTTTGACCTGGATCACTACCTTGGGAATTTTACTTACATTTCTCTCACGAAGAAGCAGAAATATTTTTTATTTTATTTCTAGTAAATAATAAAAAAAAATTACAATTCAATAGATCCATGATATCCCTGGAACTTCAGAAGGGGCAAAAGTTAAAAGGTTATCATTGGTAAAACGATATCATTAAAAGTGGTTACATCTTTTATCCTAAATCTTGATTTTTGTAGTAAAAATTCAGTAGATATATAGAGAATACCTCTATAACAAAATCATGCATAATTTATAGATAACTACCACAGCAAAAGTTAGTCGATTCTGATCAACAATTCAATATTCTTAGAAGAGCTTTATGGGGATGTGTTTTCAAATTAAAACTTAATTGTGTATGTACCATTTAGAAGAAATTATCCACACAGAATTTGGTGCAAGCTTTGACCTCCACAATCATATTTAAATAAACACAGAAATGCATATGTTCATAGTATAAATCAATATTGTTATGATTGATGAAAATCCCATACTTAAAATTGGGCTTAATTAACAGGGTAGATACTGAACTTATAATTTAGCAATACATATCAAAGACAGATTGATAAGTTTTGTAATCATGTGTTAGCAGACACTAGGTATAGAAGCAGTCTAGTATGAATCTTCTCATTTGTTTGTCCAACTCAAGTACTCACAGAATGGACTGGACTGTAAAGTGCGGCTGAAATCTTCTTCGACACTAGAAATGGTGATCTATCACATATCCTTCTGTGCTTCTATCATCAACTTATAGAGAGCCAATCCACCTTGATGGCAACCAGGCATTCTACATGCCATGTTGTCTACATCAATCTGATAAATAAAGAAATTGGTGAGTACCAAATCCAAATATGGTAGACATTTCAATCATGAACTGTTTATTGTTACAAAGAAATAGATTAAATCCAGCTAAAGACATTTTCTGATTGAATAAGTTACATCTCTCACAACAATCTTAAAGCCTACTGGAATATAATACATTTCAAACTAACCATTGAAACTGCATATAGTTGGGTCGACTCATAGCCATCTTGAGCACTAGAATACAATTGTTGAATTTTTTCTGACTCTAGAGTACACTTGATGAAAAACATTGCAGCTGGTCTCATATTTAACTCCCGGCGGGATACACCAATGAAAATTGGCTCACACTGCAATGAGTTTCATGAGTAAAAATTAGTAACTTGAAGGCAACAGCAGAATTGTAACTTTCAAGCATACAGCTCAACTTGAGAGTTATCCATCAAATGTCCCAAGATGGATCACCCAGAAATAGGACAGCCTAACATTGGTAAAGACTAACTCCTTAAGGTATAGAAAGAAAAGTATAACCATTTTCTCCTTTTGTCATAAGGTAGGAAAGGAGACTAATCTGGGAAATCATTATATCACTCCTTAAGGTATAGATCACTTTATATTATCATTTAAAAGGTGGATGTATATCAAGCCCCTTTTTGATCCATGATCACACTAAAAATACCTATTCATTTATTGGTGCATTGAGACATACATTGCAGTTTGAATGTCTCTTTTCAACACATTTATCTTGAGACGTCAGACCCTAAGAACAGTGCTTAAGAATCCGTAAATTTCAAAATGAGAACAACAAACCTCATAATTTCGAAAGTTGAAACTTCGTCCTATAAAGGGATGCAATCTCATCATTATTTGGCAAACAACCAAGTAAAAAAGGAACAAAAATAATCATCTCATGGACTACTACACTGGAAAGTACAATTATTACTGTAAACTTAGGAACATAACTTTTTTATTTCCTATGCATATCGTGATTACAAATAATCATTCACTTCCCTCTCTAAAATGAGAAGTACAGAAACTTGCAGTCAATATACTTGAGGAACTGCCTCAACAACAATAGAGACAAAATGAACTGGTTGGCACATTATGGCATAAATAGGAACAACCACAACAAGGAGGTAAAGATGGTTAACAAGACAACAATACTGAAAAAAAATCATAACATAAAATGATAAATTGATATTAGCAATGGATAGACTATTACATTTATTCAAAGCATCTATCTCAGAGACAAATAATTGGGTAGGATGATTTAACAACACGAAACTCCCTGTCTTTTACCAACATACTTACTAGGGATGCTGCAGGTACTCCAATCTCTTCAACTACTTCACGAATAATGCTGTCAAACATCTCCTGCGAAACTTTCTTGTTGATAAGTTCTGAGTCCGTACAGTTCTTCCAGTCTTGATGGAATGCTATACCAACTTCCTCAGGCTGTCAACCAATAGAAAATTAAATTTGAAGTCCATATAACTCACAAATTATCTCAGAGCAGGAGGATCAAAGAAGAATGCAAAACTGCTCATGGCTGCTAGCAATAGAGTAACAAAAAGCTTGAGTTAATAGAATGGATACCATGGTGCATGCTTCCTAGGGACCCTGGTTACATCTTCTCAAACAAAATAGGGGGAAAAAAAAGGCATCCAACACAAATGTGACCAAAGCAACCTTGAATTGCAAAGCTAACAGACTTAGGCCAACATGGTGTACAGGTAAAAGAGGAGGAACACCATGAAGGCTTATAAAGCATAAATGAAAATAATGTAAAAGGTTCCATTTAGTACCTCTGGATGACCACCTGGGAAGACAAAATGTCCAGGAAATTCCCCGACATCATCACTTCTTTTCAATACGAGAATTCTCTTGTCAGATGTCTCCACAATAGCACCATTACCCAATGGACTTGCAGTGTGTTGACAACACACAGAGTCATCTAAATTCAAGCTATAGTAAGTCAAAGGACAACATTTGTTCTTGGTAGAAGTTCCTAAGATATAAGAGTAGTTTGCCGGTTACCCAACATTGCTAAACAAGTTTATTCCCAATTACTTTCAAAATTAATAGTCCTATTGTTATCTCACAATAGAGAAAATCCTACCAGGAATTTGTTCACCATTACGGCAATATATTACTTTTATTACCATGGTTGCTTTTTCTCTCATGCTGCTCCTACATCTATTCTGATTACAGCCAGCTTCTAGGAGATTAAGTTAACCTACTAGGTTTGTTCTTTTATGGTGCACCAGATATGTTGGTGTGAGGTGTCAGGTGTTGTGCTGTTTTTAGTGTCTTTAGCATCATATGTGTTTCATGTTGCACCCTTTTGCCCACTCTTTGTGTGTTTTTCCCCTTTATCCTTCATTTTCGAGGGGTTTAGGGGGCATCCTTATCCTGGAAAGCCTTGTCTTTTTAATATTTCAAACATGGTATCATACGATAGATCCTTCACCCTAGTCATTGCCCCTTAAACCTCAACCATCAAAACTAAGTTGCCACCATCTTCTCTTTGTTTCTGAACCATGCTATGTCTCTAGCACTGTACTAAATGCCAACTACTATGCTTTTTCTTGCCCCAGAATTAAATAATTACTAGTATTTCCCTAATGATTTTGGGGTTTCCCAACTGTTTGTCTAATGGTAAAAACCACTATATACCCACCAAATAGCTACTCCATAAATGGATTACGTTATAAAGAAAGGTGTACAAATGCAAGGTGCAAGAGGATGCAGAATGGTAAGCTTCTGCATAATATTAAAAACTTTAAAATAGTAAACAAAACAAGGTAGGAAAAGGCAAGAGCAACTAGTGGCAACAAATATCTGAATTAATGAATATATACCTTCTGCTGGAACTAGAAACCGTTCCCAAAAAGGACTGAGGTTTGTCCCAACAAAAGTCCTGCATTGAAAATGGATCATAGATGCCCATAAATTTAAAAAGACCATCATCGAGAAAGAAAATTGTTTAATTTTTGAAAAATTCAGCATCAAACTTGCACATCCAGCACCTTATAGCAGAAAAGCCTACATTTACAGCAAGCTGTTAGAGCTAGGAAAATTAGTTCATAGCAATTGAAATGGAGAACAAAGAATAGGACGTTTACATAATTTACATAATGAAATCAAGGAGTTCTATTATTTTCTGGTATTAAGTATTGACCATAAAGCTTAAAATAATAATGAGGTCCAAAATGTTTATAGTTCCAGTTCTTTCAATTTAAGTTTAGCATCTACATATGAAAAATCTTAGCTACAAGAAATTACTACTTACTAGAATGTGTCTACACTGTAGACATATAATTTTGAAAAGTGGAACGCTAAACTTATAAAGATTATAGTTTAGACATGTTCATAGTCAGATAATTCAAAACACACAAATTAAAACTCAAGTCTCTCGCACTCAAAGCCACTAGTCATAGAAACATTATAAAGGTACACAATCTCTTTTAAACTTCTAGCTTTCTAAATACCAACAAGATCAAGCTTGAAGAGATTGAAACCGTAAGGTAGCTAAATAGCCTGCTTTCTTTGCGTTTGTGGAAAATATACAGCTTATTCAAGAAGTTAACTCTAACTGATGACAGTGTTTTTAAAAATAACTAATTACTTTAAATGATATTAATTCAAATAGACACATGAATGCTAAACCACAATATTGGTTCTTACAAACAATAATAAGTTACGGTACTATTGAAATAACCTTGATACAGAGAGAGAGAGAGAGGAACAACCTATAATCTGTCAGACCAATGTGTAGACATACATGACCTTGGTTAGATCCATGTCCATCATGTCCTGCATACTGCAATTCATTTACAAAAAGGATTATAAGGTACAATACGTACATAAAAAATAATAAGAAAAAATCTAAGCCAGGTTCTTTGTATATTTTAATCTTATGAATTTTGTTCAAAATGTTTTAAACTTAAACCTACAAGCTTTAGAATGGAGTTGACCACCACTTGTGTTAGGGCCTCCAATAAACTAAAGTTCTTATAACTCGTGGGCCTGAATGTTTTTGTTTTCGTTTTGACCCTTTAGGGGGATAGTTCTTGCAATCTAAAGCTCCATATTTGCAAATATAATGGAATAACCGCCACAGGAATTGAAGCTCAACCCTCCAAATAGTAAAAGTAATAAAATCGAAATAAACATGCACCAGCAAGATATTAAGCATATAATTGAATAGAATATTTTAGACACAAGTGAGCTCCAAAGAAGACACAATTACCCTGAACTTTTGTCCATTGAACAACGATTTACTTCTTTGAGTCCTTTGATCCCATATCTGAAAACAAAAAAAACAAACAACCAATTAAAAACATGAACGCCAAACTGAAGCACCAGCCCAAAGTTCAGCAATATAATTTAGAAAGTCACTAATAACCCATTGTAACATAACGGGCACAAATATGCAATTGCAAGTTCAGATACTGTAACCTAATTAGCATATTTATTTCAAATTAATTCTAAAAATAACGATAGCATCGAAGATGATCAAGATAATAACATCAGAGAACACTGTTTGGGCGGTAAGAAACTGATCACCTCAGAAATGGACTTTTCCAGGTTGGAGTTTGGATGAGAAATCCGATCATATGCTTCACCAAACTTCACAGAAAACTTATACATCCAACAGAAACAAAAGCAACAAAATCAATACAAAGAATTTGACGATGCAAATGTAAATGAACGAATTAATGAAAGCAGGAGGAAACCTGTGACGGTAAAATGCCGGACGGGCATGACACGAGAAGTTTGAATGCAGGTAGGGAGTCACAGTCAGACTGAGCAGTGGCGCTAGTTTCGGCCTTCTCCATTAATAAGATAACCGCAGAGAAGTTGTTCGATGAAATGTCTCGCAATACCCAAGCAAATCAATTCCTCTATTTTTTTTTTAGGAAATCCAATCGCTGCTATCAAACGCAGTGTTTTTGTCTTGAAAATTATCGATCATACCCTTGAGATTTTATCTTTGTTTAAGAATATCCATAACGTTTATATAAATATCAAAGATGTCACAAACATTAACTATTAATTAATAATATCCCTCAATATTAACGGTCATTAATAAAATTTGTTAAAAGGCTTCCTTCTCGATCTGGCTTTCATGCATCTCCGGTATGTATAGACCGTCCACTAAGCTCTCCACCGTGGCTTTTAGAGAAGACCATGATGATTATTTGTTGAATTTGATTTTGGTTCTTTTTTTTTCTTATCGGCAAAAAAAAATTTCATCTTTACTTCTTAAGCCAAGGAAGATCAACTTTGAACACATACACTTATAATGTTTCCCTCCTATTAATCCTATTATAAGTCCCTTGTACTCATATCTATGTCTTGATTTTTTATGTATAAAACACGATTTTTTAATTCTTAGTACACTAATCTTTTTCTGTGTAAAGTTATTTAATATAAATCAATAATACATACATGTATATAATTAGATATACTTTTTATACAAATATATTTACACACATTATATGGTTGATTTTTGTAGTGTGCATGTTAAGTAGAACATGCTCACTCGTTGTCGTTATCACTTGTGTTTTTTATTTGTTTCAAGTGTGGATATTTATAAAAAGTATTCAATAATTTTTGGAACAAAAAAGTGTGACTCTTAACACCTCACCACCAAGCTTGCTACCACCCTCACCACCAATTTTGGCAAGGTAACTAGAGAGGTGGTCATCTAAGGCTTTATAACTACCCTATATTTCTTTTTATTTGATATCTAGAAAAATGTAATAAAACTCTGTCAAATTGACATATTATTTTTTTGTTTTTAGTTCACTAATAACTTGAGTATTGTTCGATACTAATGATTTGTGACTATGTGAACAAAATCATGTTTGTGAATGGTAAGTACTCAGAATGGTATTTGCAAGTGGGTTATATGTGAGCGGTGTGTTGGTTAGGAGTTGTTTGGATGCAATTGTTTATTTGTGAGAGGGAGCTAAATTAAGTGCATTAAGTTATCATATTTCTTATTGTGTACAATAAGAGATAGGTTATTTGAGTTTAAGGGTGGTTCTCAAGATTGAGAGTTATCATATTTACTGTTGAGGGATTGCTTTAAAGAAACTTAAGATGTTATCACATAGTTAAAGTTTCTATGTGAGTTTATCTTGTTATATTTGGTATTGTGCATACTTAAGTATATGGATAGGACAATCAAAGTTCAAATGATTTAAGTATTTACATATTGAAGTTTAAACTTTGATTAGAAAGCTTTTATTATTTATTACCAGCTTTCTGACTTTTGAATACTGCTTCTTCTTTAGACTGTTTGTCTGTGATTATTTGTTAAGAGTGTATTGCTCCATTGTTTGCTTGTTTGGGTTGAGTCATAATATTCTTAATCTGATTATGCATAGGGTTTTGGATTCGTAGTCATGCTTGATTAGAATGTGTGTTAGTATAATCTGTCTTTTTATCTACATGCGAGTTTTGCACAAGTCTCTAAGAAATTCGTATCTCTTTATTTTGGAAGTATAACAAGTGTTGGACTCTTTATTATGATTTGATATGTAATATATGATTGCATGTTTGTCATATCTGTTATGTTTATGCATGCTATTAGCTTGGACATGAACTTATAAGGCGCACCATTACTAGTATATTTACTGTAGTTTTTTCTTTCTTATATGTAAATTATTTTTATTATGTATTGTATTGAGCATGATGTTTTGTACTTTTATTTTGTTAATTGTTCAATTAACATTATGAGATATGTTTGATCAAATTGATATAGAACTTGTAAAAAGATTACATGGATTGATGTTTATACATCTCATTTAGGTTCCGGTTATCTAAATGAGTTAGAAGAACAATTTATCATCATATAATTGTTCTTACGTATGAGAATCTTCACCTGATATTTACAAAAAGCGAACATTTCTAAGTAAATTTTGGAAAATAAACATAGGTTTTGAAAATTCACAGAATGGATCCCAAAGTCCATTCCATAATCTCTATCCATTTTATAAAAGAAAAATTTAAGAAAAAATGCCTTTTACGATTCTGAAAAGTATAAGTAAAACAAATCACATAATTTTTGAAAGATTAGCATATTTAAAATTTGTTTTGGCATGTCATTCCTTTGTTGTTATGTTATGAAAATTAGATGGGTATTTGATATTAATCAATATTTTTGAGTACTCTGTTCTTTGCTATGAATGATTTGTCGATTCTTTCTAAGTGGCTATTACCGCATTCCTCATATAATGTTTTCATCTTTGCCCATTTGAAAATTATTTAATTCAGGAGAAATCATTCACAAGATCCTCACTCACAATATCCTCTGTTCCTCTAACCACTACCTGAAGGAAAACCAACCCAACTCTAATCAAAATCGATACCAAGACGTTGGCCCTTACGTGGGTCAGAGCTAGAGAAACAATGTTGATAATACCAAGAGTACCCATTTATCAGATACAATAAACGTGAAACCCATATGCTAAATGCAGAAATCATTATTTATAGGTTAGGGGTGAAAATCGGTTTGGATTGAGAGAACTTTCATAGCCATTAATGAAATTATTCTTATACCCTTCAATTGGATGTCACATTTAACTCAATTGATATGCAAGGTATCTATGATATTTTATAGACGTATCTTTAAAGAAAGATAAAATATCAGGAATATCATTGATATCCTAAATATGTCTGTGTGACATGTGTCGAAATAGAGTATATGTTTTTTATTTATTTATTTACAACATAGGCTATACATAGAAAAAAAAACATACAAATTGTTGAAAAAACAAGAAATAACTTTACACAAAAGAGTTCTCTAGTTTGTATTATTTTCTTCATGTTTTCATTACAATTGTATAGCTATTTATAAGGAAATTTTACTCCTTTAATTATTCTTTAAATTTACTCCTTGAATTAAGGATTCCTTGTTTTACTCCTTGAATTAAGGATTCCTTGTTTTACTCCTTAAATTAAGGATTCCTTGTTTTATTCCTTGAATTAAGGTCCTTGTTTTATTCCTTGAATTAAAGTCCTTGTTTTATTCCTTGAATTAAGGTCCTTGTTTTATTCCTTGAATTAAGGTCCTTGTTTTATTCCTTGAATTAAGGACTAATATCCAATACTCCCCCTCAAGTTGGATCCAGAAGGTTTATGGATCCAAGCTTGGACAAAAGTCGTTGAAGCGATGAGAAGCTGGCGGCTTGGTAAAGATGTCAGCCAGTTGGTCGAAGCTTCTTGTATAATGTGTCTGAATTACCTGTGATTGAACTTGTTCACGAACGTAATGACAATCAACTTCAATGTGTTTCGTCCTCTCGTGAAACACTGGGTTTGATGCTATATGCATACCGCACGATTGTCACAAAACAAGGACATAGGAAGAGTTGTAGGAACACCTAAATCACACAGAAAACCTTTAAGCAATATCAACTCACACGCAATTGAAGCCATTGCACGATACTTAGCTTCGGCACTTGATCTGACGATGACAGTTTGCTTCTTACTCTTCCATGTGACAAAGTTTCCACCGATAAATGTACAAGAGCTTGGGTGGACTTGCGATCAATTGCATTCCCGCCCAATCAAAGATCACAATACCCCATGATTTGTGTGTTGTCATTCTTCTTCATGATGATACCACGACCCACTAATCCTTTTAAGTAGCGTAAGATCCTTTTAACAAGGGTTAAATGCTCAAGTGTCGGGGAGTGCATGAATTGGTTCATAATACTTACAAAATATATGATGTCAGGTCTGGTGATTATTAGGTATATCAACTTACCAACCAGTCGTTGGTAATAACTTATATCCGTAAGTGGTGTGCCCTTCAAGCTAGGTTTGAGCTTACTATTAAGAGGGGTAATTGCTGGTTTAGCATCGCTCATGTTAGCTTCCTTGAGCAAATCTAGAACATATTTCCTTTGGTTAAGAAAGAGTCCTTTGTGCGAGGTTGCCATTTCTATACCAAGAAAGTACTTCAATATCCCAAGGTCTTTAATTGCAAACCTTTGTTTGAGGGACTGTTTCAGGTTGAAAATCTCGTCAGCATTATCACCTGTAATTATCAGATCATCTACATAAATCAGCACAACCAATTTGCCCATAACTCCTGTGCGAACAAATAGTGAGAATCGGCATTCTTTGCTTTTGAAACCAACACTAGTGAATCGAGCTTAGCTTGGCATACCAAGCTCGTGGGGACTGTTTCAAACCATAAATGGATTTGTGCAATTTGCACACTAAATCCAGTTCATTGCTTTGAGGATGCCCAGGTGGTAATTTCATATAGACTTCTTCTTTGAGATCACCATGCAAGAATGCATTCTTCACATCCATTTGGTACATGGACCACCCCTTGTTTACAGCCACGTACGTAGCACTCTTATCGTGTTCATTTTTGCAACAGTGCAAATGTTTCTTTATAATCCACCTCGAATGTTTGAGTGAATCCCGAGCCACCAATCTTGCTTTATACCTCTCAATTGATCCATCCGACTTGAATTTCACTTATAGATCCATTTGCAACCCACAACTTTCTTGCCTTTTGGAAGTTTGGTGATGCTCCATGTGTTGTGTTGATCTAGGGCTTTAAGTTCTTCTTGCATGGCTTCCTTCCACACCTCTTGGCTGTTGGCCTCATGAAAGTTTTGAGGCTCACTATAACTCGATATAGTGCTGAGGAATGCGGCATGGGTTGGTGTCACTCTCTTATATGACACATAATTTGAGATGGGATGTGTGGGTTTGTAGGTGACAAAGTCTTGAAGTCTTGTGGGAGGTTGCCTAACACGCATTGGATTACGTCGTGGAGCAGAAGGAGTTATCTCACACTCGTTCACATCTTGTACCATATTGTGAGGATCATCTTGATTATCACCATCTTCATGCAGTGTACCATTAAGACGAGACCCTTCGTTGTTACTTTCAGTGAGAGATGCATCAATGTTGACATGGCTGGGATCTTGTTGTTGTGAAGCCTCAAGTTCAATTCTTGGTAATGGAAACACATCCAAGATGCCATTCCCTTGACTTGTGATTTCATGTGATTTGCTGAAAAAAGGGTTAGTTTCATAAAACCGAACATCTTTAGACACAATTAATCTCCTAAGTTGGAGATCATAACACTTATATCCCTTTTGTGTAGATGAATAACCAAGAAAAATACATTTAACAGCTCTAGGATCCAATTTATCTCGATGATGAGATTGAATATGTACAAAACAGATGCAGCCAAAGACTCTAAGGTGTGAAAGGTTAATTTTCCTTCCTTTCATGACCTCTAGGGAGACTTGAAATCCAAGACTTACTGGGTAATCTATTGATGATGTAAGCAAATATAACCCCTTGGGACCGAATCTCTTTGGTACATTCATTTGTAGCATTAATGCTCTAGTTTTTTCAAGTAAGTCCCTGTTTTTGCGTTCACCACACCATTTTGTTGAGGTGTGCCAACACAACTTGTTTGATGCATAATGCCATGAATGCTCAAATATTGTTTCATGATATGGGACATGTATTCAAGTACATTGTCGACCTTAAGGTTTGAATTTTAGAAGAGAAGTGATTTTTAACAAGATTATGAAAGTCCTTAAATACTTCCATAACTTCATTCTTAGATTTTAAAAGATATAACCATGTGACTCGAGAGAAATCATCAACAAAAATCACAAAATACTTATAACCATCAAAAGATTCATTAATTGGTCCCCATACATCTGAATGAACTAGTTCAAAACACTTACTAGCCCTAGACAAGGAAGAATTAAAAGGCAATCTAGTGGCCTTAGACAAGTGGCAAGTTTCACATGCAATTTCATCATTTCCTAAGTTTGGAAATAAAGTTGACAAAATTGGTAGAGAAGGGTGAGCTAAACGTTGATGCCACAATTGATTATCTTGGATAGGATTAAACTTGGCTTGAAACCCTCGGGATTGTTCTTGGATATGTAATAGAGACCATCTAAGTAAAACCCTTCACCAATCGTCTTTTTGGTGACACAATCTGAAAAATGACATTGTGAGGAGAAAAAATGGCTAAGCAATTCAAGGTATTTGTGATTTTTCCTACGTATGAAGTTGGAAAGGAAAGGAAGGTACATATAAAACTGCCGACTCGATTTCATCTGACATTAATTTTATTTTTTCCTTTCCTAAAACATTTACATTCTCACCATTTGCAATTGAAACTTGAGAAGGATTTGCTAATTTTTCAAACTTATGAGAGTTTGACACATGGTTTGTCATATGATCTGTGGCACTTGAATCTACAACCCAAAAATCATGCAACATATTTATTTTAAGAGCAGTTTTAAAGGCTTTTATAATACCTTGCATGTCCTCTTGTGGTATGAGTTTTGTATCGCGAGAAGCCCGCAAACTTGCCTAGCAATGTCGTCGAGTTTCCTTCTTCTATGTTATCCACACAACAGTCGCTCCTCTGTCTTGCTTTGAAGATACAACATAAACTCATTCATGAGTTTAGTGGATTATTTGTGAAGTTCTTGAATGGATCGCACCCATTAGAGGTAGAGGCAAAAGCATGATTTGCACCTGTCCAAGACGATTCACTTTCTCAGAACCCTTATCCTTTATAAAATCGGGTTTTAATTTCGATGTAGAATCCAACATGTGTCCTTAACATGGCCCGTATGGTTGCAATGTTGACACTTCAAGTTTGGATGCTTCCCTTTGTACTTCCTCTCGTTGGTTAGATAGGCTCTTGCCTCAGGTGAACTAGCCATTGTACCCTTGTTCATGACTTTCCTCCTTATTTCTTCACGTTGAATTGTCGCACATACATTGGTGAAGGAAGGAAGTTCAGTATTCATGAGTATATGACATCGTATATCTTCATATGTTGAATCCAGACTGGACAAAAGTTGAAATATCTTATCTTCTTCCGCTCTCTTTCGTAGTAGAGCTACATCGGTTGTATGAGGACGATATATTTCCAACTCATTCCATATGCTTTTCATGCTTCCTAAGAGTTGTACAAAAGGCTTAACATCTTGTTGCAGATCTGAGATGTCTTTCTTTAATTGAAAAACTCGTGCAACATTGTTTTGACTGCCATACATTTCCTTAACCGTCTCCCATAGTTGGTATGCAGATTCAGAGTAACTGAATATTTCAGCTAATTTACGTTCCATGGAATTTAGGAGCCATGACATAACCAGCTGATCCTTACTAAGCCAGGATTCATAGGTTGGTGAGGAAACATCAGGTACTTCGATGCTTCCATTTATGAACCCCAACTTGGACCTTCCACCTAGAGCCAGAGACACTGCTCTTGACGAAGGCAAGTAATTAAACTCATTCAACAAGACTGAGCTTAATCTTTGATTTGGGTTGACATCCACCTCATGCATATTCATGAAGGAAATCACTGACGAACTTTCAGCTTCTGATCCTAGCTGCTTGTCTTCAGCCATTTCAAAGATTGAAGATGCTAAGATAATAATAAAGTAGAAGCAAGTTAATTTTCCTGCTCTGATACCATGTTGAAAAAACAAGAAATAACTCTACACAAAAGAGTTCTCTAGTTTGTATTATTTTCTTCATGTTTTCATTACAATTGTATAGCTATTTATAAGGAAATTTTACTCCTTTAATTAAGGATTCCTTGTTTTACTCCTTGAATTAAGGATTCCTTGTTTTACTCCTTGAATTAAGGATTCCTTGTTTTATTCCTTGAATTAAGGTCCTTGTTTTATTCCTTGAATTAAGGTCCTTGTTTTATTCCTTGAATTAAGGACTAATATCCAATACAAATTTAGAATTATTTATTTTTATATTATATAATTATTCATATAAATTTAGTTTTTTATAATAAAGATGAAATATTTCATTTAAGAATGAACGAAAAATATAAAATAATATAAAGTTTAGTTTTTAAATACATCAAAATTATAATAAATAAATAAAATTGATCAACAGTTGTAATATATGATTTACGAGAAACATTGTATTTTTTGATATTAGTACTTATTTGAGTGGATTGATACAATAATTCTCCAAATCTTTAGATTATTCATAATTAATGCCATTTATTCGTTATTTATGTTTTCATCTTGGTATTAAAAAATATCAAAGCTGGTTTTAATAAAGTCATAACTGGCTTTCATCATCGTCGTTGTCATGATCATCATCGTCTTCAGTTGCTGCCATAGTTTTCATGGTAAAGTTCAAATTCAACAAAAATAAAAAATGAGTTTTTTTTTTGGCTAAAAGATATGTGAGTAAATTAATTAATATATGAAAACTAATAAGGAATTCAAAGAATAATTCTTTTTTTTTAAGATCATAGGCAATTAAGGTTTCCATACAAGCACTTGATGTGTTGGCCATGGAAGAAGTTCTGTCAAATTTTGCAATTTTCTTTTACTTTATCTCTTTCTTTCTTACCTAAACAAACTAAAGTACGAGAAAGAGGAGAATAATATGAACTGATACAACAAAAAACTTTAATGATTATAATACAAACTCTATGTACGAAGAAGTGAAATAGAACATGTTGTATAAATAATTTCATTTTTAACTCTTTAAAAAAATATATTACATTATATAAAAAAACATATGTATTGTATTTTTTATTATGCAAAAAAACATATATTTTGACACAGACGTATATATATATATTAAACTAAAACTCTATCTATAGATTATGTAATATAATTAAATCAATTTAAAATGAAACACTCTTCAAATTTTATGAAATTACATTTAGTCCTTTAAAATTGATAATCACACAAATAATACTTTAATTTTATATATTTTTATCAAAAATAATTCATGTAAATAAATATATTAAATATTGAACTCTAAATAATTATATTATTATTCTATTATTTTTACTATTATAATTTTGTGTTGTTATTTTTTTTAAATTCAAGATCACGTGACTTGTGATATTAAAAATATGAAGTATTATTTATTATTCTTAAAATATATTCTTTACTAATTATAATATTTTCTTTTTTCTCCTCATATTTAGATTTTTTTTAAATTACAATAACATAGAATTCCATTTTTTTTGAAGTATTACATTATTGCCCACTCTAAAAACGAATATATATTAAAACGTAAATCAGTCAATAAGAAAAATGGGTTGGCACTCATACGATTAGGAATGGACAAAAAAATCGTGGGTTTGGTTATTTGAACTGATGGTTCGATTTTTATCCGATAAATTTCGAAAACAATGATGATTTTGGGTAAAAAAATCGAACATGAAACAATAGGTACGATTCGGTTATGGTTATACTAAAAATTATACCCGTTCATACTCGAAATTAATTTATATATTTAATAAATTAAATTATATATACTTTTCAAAAAAAATTTAATAACCGCTCCGAGTCGTTATTCGCGGTAAAAAACCATCCTCAAATCGTAACAATTTTTGGACAATTTTGGATACATAATTTATAGTTCGATTCAAGAATGATTATATCAAAAATTATCCCCGCTCATACCCGTATTCATCCCTACATACGACGCATAGATCAATCGAATGCCCACCCGAGTGGGTGGATTCGGAGTTGTACGCCAAGCTCTCTGGCAACGTTTTGGGCAATGAGCGCTACCAACAATTTATTACATGAAAAGCTACGTTTTAAGTGTTTTTAACATGAGATATTGTCATTAATGATGCACTAAACTTGACACTAATTAGATTACTTAAAACGTAATTTAAAAACAATGAATATAATAGATGAAATATAATTATATTAAATTTTATTATAAATATTCTAGATAATCTTTTATAATAATTTATATATTATAGTCTAATAAAATTAGTGATAAATATTTTAATAAAATATTTTTATATAAAATAGTATTTAAGTTTTTATATAGTTTTCTTATTTATCAAAATAAGTTTATTATAAAAACTTATTTAAATCAATATATAATTTATTTTATATTTTAAAAATAAAAAATATATTTTTAATTTGATATATAAGAAAAAATCAAGACATACTTTTATAATTTAAATTTCAGATAAATTAACTAAAATATCTATAATGAATTTGACCTACAATGATTACTGGTACTAAATTTATATGTAGTTATATAATTTTTATTATGTAAAATACTGTCTCATTTCATAGCTAAAAATATGACTATATAAAAATTATATAATCACAATATGTTTAGTACATCGTATTGGATAGACTAAGTATACTCATATTGGACTGAATTATATTAAATTATATTATAATTAGTTTTTATAATATTTGATGACAAGCTGTATAATATAGTCATATAAATGTGATTATAAATATTTTAATAATATATTTTATATTTAAAATAATAATTATTATAAAATTTATTTAAATTAATATTTGACTTATTTTTATTTTTTATTACATTTTAAAAATAAAAATATTATTTTTAATTTAATATGAAATAAAAAATCAAGATACACATTTTTATAATTAAAAATTTATACATAATTATACTATTTTTATATTATATGATAAATTATATTTTTAAAATCAAACACATCATTATATAAAAATTATAATATTAAGATATTTAATATTGTGTAACAAATACATGTTATAATCTTTAATATTATGTAATAAATATATCGTAAGTGACATATACGATGAGTAGTAGTGAGAAATACAATAATCTTTGTGATCTTGGACTTAAACTCAAGGGACAATGGACTTAACTCAAGGGACAAATGGTAAATAATTATTAATGCAAAGTTTCACAGAAAAACTTATAAATTAAATATTATAATTAAAGTTTTGATAATGAATTTTTTTAACAAATAGGTATTAAATTATAATTTTATTAGATTTTGATAAAAATAATTCAATTTACGAGCTAACTTTTGTCAAAAATCATAAAATTTTACATATAGCTTTTAGTAAGTGATAAGAAGCATATATACCTTAAAACATCCAAGGATATCATACGATCCATTTACAAAATTATAAAATTTATCGGTACAACTTACACTAAATTGTCACTTCTAACTATTGAAATTTGTGGAAAGAAGAAATAAAAGTACTTATTAGCGTTGAGGTTTGTTTATATGTTTAGCCACACATAGGTTAATTTTTATTAAAAAAACTTACTTTATTTTTATGGAAAACGTTTGAGAAGTCCTCTTGTTTAATAAAAAAATAGACCTAATTAATTCTATTGTTTTACGATATTACATTAATAGTTTCCATTTATCGGTATATATTATTTGATTAAAAAAAGCCCATTTTCATATCACGTGTAAAATAAGAAGATAAAGTAGATATTCCACTTACTTTATTAACTTCTTCTTGTTTAATAATTTGGATCTCTTTGTTATTATTATTTTTTAAATGTTTATTGCATAATTATTATAAAAAATAAGTTCACACTTTTATATAAAAATAATTATGATAAATCAAAAATAACATGTCATAATTTAATTAAAATGATTTATTATAAATATAATACATTCTCGTATATAATTTAATTTAATTATTCATATATTTTGAAACTTTTTAAAATTTTAATAATTTAAATTTAAATTAATTATTTTTAAAATAATAAATAATAAACATAAAACCTTAATCAGAAATTAAAAACTAGAATAATAAAATACTTAGGAATAGAATTATTAAATCACTTTTTTAATAAAATTATAGATTATATAGAATTATTTTAGTCATATTCTTTTCGAGTTTTAATATTTTTAATTAAAATTAATTTTTATAAAATAATAAATAATATACTATATGATATAATTATAAATTATAAATTAAATTTCTAAAAGATTTCAATTTAGATTATTTAACCGCCATTTAATTTATTAAGATAATAAATAATACACATAAAAGTTAATTTGAATTATTATAAAATAATTCAGTTAATATCATTTAATCATCTTTTATAATTTTTTAAATAAAATTAAAATGTCATAGATTACAATAACCATTTTGGTTATATTTCTTCAAAATTTTAATATAAATTATAATTAAATATTTTTAAAACAATTATAATTATAATTTCAAAAACTTCATTTAATTTTATTTAATCACTATTTCTTAAATTTTTTTTATAAAGTTTAAAAAGTTATAAATTACATATAATTATTTTACTAATATTTTTGCAACAGTTTAAAGTTTTTAAATAAAAATGATTATTTGTTGAATAATAAATAACATTTATTAAAAAATAAAATTTTAAAATACTTTAATTTTAATTATTTAATCACAATTTCATAACTTTCTTTATATAAAATTAAAATAATTTCATATTGTATATTTATATTTTCGTCAAAATTCTTATAAATTGTAATGCTCTTAATTAAAATTAAATATTTTTATAATAATAAAAACGTACATTATCACTTAGTTAAAAATAAAAAATGAGAATTAATTTTTTTTTATAATTTTGATTATTTAATCATATTTTTTTAACTTTCATTATATAATTAAAATAGTTAGAAATCTAATATAATTATTATGATACATTTTTGGTATTTTTAACTCAATACTAATAATTATTATATATTTATCTTATTAAACAACATGATTCTAAATTTTTTTCAAACTTATTGTGACATTATTTATTTTTTATTATATTATTTTTTTCGTACGCCTTAAAATGTATCATTTTTAATGCTATAAAAAGACATATCTTTATTAAATTAATTATGAATTTTTACTTGTTTCATAATATTTGTAATAAATTTTGTAATAATTTAATCTACAAAATTTTATATTTTTAGAACTTATACACACACGGCATATTTTTGATGACTATTTATGAAGCATTGATAAAGAAAAATATTTTATTTATTTATTGTGATTGAATTTTTACAATATTACTTTCAAATATTATTTAAATAAAGTAATAAAATATAACTATTTAAAACACGTTTATAAAATTAATAATTATTTTTATATTTTATTTAATATATATAAATTACTATCATAGATAATAATAAGGGAAAATGATTTTAAATGTAATATATTTATTTTAAAAGTAATAATTAAATTTTATATTTATTTATTTTATAACGCTTTAGTTATATTGTTATGAAAAAGTGATTACAAAAAGATAAATAAATTTTTTTATGTTTTTATTTTATTTATTTTTTATTTTTTATTTTTTAATTTATTTAAGTTATAATAACCTCAATTTAATATATTTAAAAAATTAAAAATAAAATAAAAATTTAACTTTTATCTTTATAAGCTCATTTTCCATAACAATATGATAAAACTATTATAAAAAATAATTACAAGATTTAAGTTTCTTTTTAAAAAATAATTTTCTCAAAAAATAATTCTCTTTTTAATTAACGAGTTGAAATTTTCCCGTGCAACCATGCACGTATGACTAGTAAATTGAAATAATTCACTTTGTTATTTCGTTCAGTTTACATAATATAAATTATGAGCTTCACTTTTAAAACAATTCATAGACACAAATAAGAAAACAGAGCAAACAAACAATATTACTAAAAATAAAAAGAAAGTCCCAAGTATAGAGTTCTCTAAAGTACAAGCTTAATTGAACTTGCATGTCATAAATTCATAGAAGTAATTTAATTATACATATAATAAATCCATGAGCTCAACAAAATACAAATAACGGTCTTCATGAACTACTTTTTCAGTTTTTGATTTCTTTATTCTTTATCACGAACTTTCTTTAACAATCTGGTCTATCCAAGCAAAAAAATTGACAACCATATCATTGTGTCTTCCTTTTACATATTCAACATGTTTTTGAATTCAAAAGCAAATGTATAAGGGAAAATAGAGAAATAATCTTTTAAATGCCCTTAATGAAATAAAGTACAATAATAAATAAATAAGAACCATAGTATCTCCTTGCATGATTTTTATTTGTCCAAGATATTTACTTACATACGTTATTACCACAATTATATTATTCGATGATAATTCTTAATTCAATGAATAAAACAAAGGGTTATTAATTCAATGAGTAAAATAAAAAATCTTTACTTCAATGAGTAGAATAAAGAATTCTTAATTTAAAGAATAAAACAAAAAGTCATTAATTTAAGGAGTAAAAAAAAGAATACTTAATTCAAGAAAAAAAAATCATTAATTTAACGAGTAATTTAAGTAGTCAATTTACTTATACATAACTATATAATTGTAATAAAAATATAAAAAAATTGTAATGAAAACATTAAAGAAATAATACAAATTTGAGAAATCTTTTGCGGAGAATTATTCTGTATTTTTTTCGACACATATTTGTACGGTATTTGGTTTCTAATTATAATCAAATATATTTAAAGAAGCGAAGAAAGAATACGAGAGTGAGAATAAAGAATGTAAACGGTTGGGTTATGTTGAAAAAAGAAAAAGAAAATAGATGAAAATGGCGATAAAAATAAGCTGGGTACAATTAGTTACTGTTTATTTGTGAGAATACAATTTAATGACACACTTACCCTTACTAAATAGACATGTGAGAAGTACGTAAAAAAAATGAGCATTTTCGAGTTTAAAATAAGAAATTTAACTTACTTGTAGAGACTTAATGTGTGTTATCAATCTCTTCTCGTATCTAGTTTATTTAATGTATTTAATGAACTTATATTATAATAATTTTTCGTTTCATTTAAATAATATTTTATTTCATTTAAATTATAAGTTTAATAAATATAACTTTAAAAATATATTATATTTTTTATTATTTTTATATTCTTACTTATTTTATTTATATCAATATAAATAAATATAATATATCATTTAGTATCGTTTTACAAGTAGAAACACAAATTAACTAAAATTTACCTTTTCATAAAGAAATGAACCTAGACATTATCTATCACGTAGTACTCCTAAGAAAATAGAATAAAGTATACATTCCTAATTTATACAAAGAAAGAGACCCAAGCATCACCCATCCCAAACGGACCTAAGCATCACGCATCCCGTTCAATTTTTGTACGTTTTAGCCAAAGATGAAGCAAATTTATTTAAGCTGGCATGAAGGTGACATATATTTGTTTGCATGTGTGCACCGAGTTTGATGGACAAAACTTGAAAAAGAAAAAAAAAAGAAAGAAAGAAGAAAGGTTGATGACAGCAACAGCTACGTACTCTATGTAGGATGTGGAGGCCATCCATGAGAGGCCATTTTATGAATTGTCGACCCCTCTTCCACAAATTCAGTTTTATCCTAGCTCACATGAAAGCAATCAATGTTCATCTACCACTTTTATTTTGATTAAATAGGCTTGAATATGAAATATCCAGATGATTTGGACTCGGTCGTTGCTGAGATTTGACATCAAGTCCAAATGCCAGAAATGAGCTAGTTTCTACCGACACGGATAGGCTATATTAGTTGAGTCAGCACGTTCGAATCTCACAAATCTAATTACGTTACTTATTAATTCAAATAAAAAATATATATTTTAAGGAATAAAAAAAACTCTTTCCAAAATTTTTTTATTTTATTTTTTGTTGATGCGAGAGAATGGTTTAAACATGACTGCTAGCTTCTTTATCTTAAAAATTAAAATGATCGGTAGTTTTGTATTAACACCGTAATTTTATATTTGATATTTTTTTATTAGAATTTTAAGTTGATATCTTAATGGTATACTATTTAAAAAAATATCAATAATTTATTATCTAATTGAGAACTTTTTACTACTTATAATATTTAAAAAATATTTTTAAATAAATAAATAATTAATTATCTTAAAATAATATTTAGAAACCATTTAATTAATTTATTATAAAAAATATTTTTTAAATACCGTATATATATTAATATATATATGAAATTTTTAATTAAATAATAAATTATATTAAATTAATATTTTTTTAAATATAGGTATTATTAACATATTATTTTAAAAATTTAGATAAAAAAATATAAAAAAATAAAATTATAATATTAATGAGATAATAAACTCCCTAGGTTTACCAAAATTGCTTTTATCTTTCTTACATTATTGTCCGCTTTTTCATTTTCATTATTGTCCACTTTTTCATTTTCAAAGCTCATAATTAACTTTTATATTTTTTTAGAGATTATTTGGTTAAAGAAAGGGTTGTAACAATAAAATAGAAAATAAATAATAAAAAATTAAAATTCTTATTTTATGATACTAGGTTGGATAAGTATGAAAATTATTTTCATACTATATTTCATGAAATTATATACTTTATTTTAATAAATAAATAAATTTTTTATTTTTTATAAATTTAATTACATTTGAACTCAAATTATTTTTAAATAGTATATTATATATCATATTTAACCCTTAATTTATATTTATATTTTTAAAAAATATAAGAAAAATGAATTATTTACTTAAATTATGAAATTAAAAAATCTTATAATATTTTGTAGATTTATTCTTATTTTTAAGTAAATTTGTAATAAAATTATATCAAAGTTACTTAATATACATAATTTATGTATTAATTGTTACATACATTTTATTATTTCTCATTTTCACATAAATGTTATTTATTTTTTATTTTTTATTGACTCGAAGTTTTTTTTCGTTCCTATCATAAAATACTTATCATTTTTTTAGTTTTTATTATTATATAATTTTATCTTTATAATAAAAATAAAACAATTACATTTAAAGTATCACTTAAATCTTCATTTTTTGTCTAAATGTCCCCATTTTCACTAGAGATAGCAATATCTTTTTACAATATTTAAAGTGTGTTGAATGATAAATTTTAAATTAGGACGAAAAATTAAAAGGGTTAATCTTTATCCATTTAGCTCTGTTGGTAACGCTAAACACACCTTAATAAAAAATCTATCTATTTGGATTCTATTCAAATTTACCCTATTAGCATAGGACGCGTTCTATGTTATCAAGATAGATTCAGGAAGAGTCCTAAAAGTTTGATATTAGAGCAAGATTTTTGATTATGTAGACAACATTATAACATTTTTTTATTATAAAAAATAATGCTATAGCATGTTAGTGATTGACGAATCTCAATTGTGTGGTTGAAATTTCTTAGATTAATTAAGTTTAGTAACTTAAAGTTAAGAGTATACATAATGAGAATGGATTTTCAGGTATTAAAATTGGGATGATTAATAGTGTATTGTTTATAATTGTTTTGTTAATTGAGTCTATGAGTTAGATTTGATATATAATCAGAACATAATTTTATAATTTATGAATAATTTAAATCGATAAAAATAATGAAGAATTAGATAGTTGAATAGGCTATAAGGAAAATCGTAGAACAAATACATAGCTAGTATCATTATGTATTTAGTCATGGTATGTAAATTTTAGGGATAAAATTTTTAAAAATGAGCGAAGAGTTGTAACATCCTATCCCCTACATAGAAGTAAAATTTTAGTCAAGTTTATATTTTTAATGTTATTACGATTTTATCTTAAATAATATTTATATTTTTTTTTTAAATAAGGTGTGACCCTTTTTTTCTTTAGAGTACACATGTCTTGTAAAAAGAAGAGATAATCCTAAAAGATGAGTCACAAGTTCATATGTCCGACTTTTAAATCTTCTTATGTATATCTTCATAGTGTAAATTTATGTTGTACAAAATAAATAGAAAATAAAGGAAAGAAGAAGAAGGAAAAAAAATGCAAAGAAGAGAAGGAAAAGGAAAGAAATAAGAAGTGAAAGATTATAGAAATTCTAAATTAAAGTATAAATTGGTAACTATTTAATGTTTATTTTGTAAAAATAGTTAACTAGTTTTGTTTTAACTTATAATTTCTATATTCTTTCGCTTCTTATTTATTTCATTTTTTCCTCATCTTTCTCTTTTCTCTTTTTTTTTCTTTTCTATTTATTTTAAGTAAGATAAACTTACACTAACGAGATATGAATAACAAGATTTAAGAATAGGACATATGACCTTTTGACTCACCTCTTAAAATGCTCTCTTCTTCATTTTATAAGATAGGTCTTTTAAAGAAACAAAGAGTTACACGTCATTATAAAAAATAATTAAAAAAATACTGTTATGAGTAAAATATTAATAATACTATAAATATATTTTTGTTTAAAATTATACTTCTACACAATAAATAAATGTGGTATTATATTATTTACTGTATAGATAAGATATTATTATTATTATTATTATTATTTTGCTAAAAACCGTGTAAATAATAACATACATATATATATATAATATTCTTATGTACACAGTTTTTTTTCCACAAGTTATTCCAATATACTCATATGATATTACTATTATATACATATATTATTGTGAAATGAAAAATGGACTAAAACAGGTTAAAAGTTATTGATAGCTTGCTAAGAGTTTTAAAATGGGAACAAAAATATTTTTGGAGTTTCAAACGAAATTTTCACCTCTAAAGAGATATGCGTGAAAATTTTACACATAATTGTACAAAATATTATGAATAGTAATTGAAGTGTATTTTGAAATAAATTTAACTCAAATTAAATTATAAATATTTATATAAGTTGATGCAATTAAGTGAGTTTTAACAAGTTGGCGTATTCCTATTAAGTGTACAAAACGACAATTTAGTTCTTGTAATTAACACAGTATAGCTCTATTTTCAGATGAATTTTCGTTAATATTAGAGTAATATATATATTTATAAAAATATTAAATTATTATAAAAAAATTTAAAATACTTTTTTCTATCAATATAGAATAACACTCTTAATATATTTTTAAATCATATATAATTGTTGTGAAAGTAAGGATTTTAGTTTTTAAAATTTACAATGATATATAAAATTACTAAATAAGATAATGACTATATCATAGCTTATTTATGAAATAATTATGAGATATTATTAGGAAAAATTATTGGGTAGAAGTTAACACATAACCAAGTGAAGTTGAGAATAATAAAAATAAAATAGATACAAATATTTTACGTGAAAAAACCTCCAAATAAATTGGAGTAAAAAACCACGGATAAATATAAGAGGATTTCACTATTGTAAAATAGGGATTACAATACATTCTCTCTAGTTACAATGAGATAACAATTCTAATATCTATTATAATAAGAGAAATAACTCTCTCACAAAATAGAGAAAATATTATTTATAAAAAAAGAACAAATTTTTCTTTCTAAGTAGTAACTCACAAGATAATTCTCACAAAAACTTTTACTATCTTTCTTATGGATGCTCTCTAATTTATTTGTTCTTATATTTTGCACAAATGAAATAAGCTATTTATAAGCAACATCTTTGAAGAACTTATGGTAGCAAAGACTCCATATTCATCTCCACATTGAATGGACAAGAAATTAGTGCTCCACATTAAATGAACAAGAAATTAGTGCTCCACATTAAATGAACAAGAAATTAGTGCTCCATATTGAATGAACAAGAAATTAGTGCTTCATATTGAATGAACAAGAAATTAATGCTACAATAACATCCTTAATTAAATGCCTTCCATGTTTCCTACTTCATCCATTAGCAAAATATAACATTAAACCAAGTAAGTGGCTTTACCACTAAACAAGGCCATTAATTATCACATTTTCCCACTTAAAGTCACTTGTGTAATCCTTCCATTCTTCCATCCTTCATCACTTTCCAAATCCATGCTTGCTTATGTTTCTGCTAGACCACATGAGGATCTACAACATTTAAACTTATCAACGTTGATTTGCTTGGTCATAACATCTGTTAGGTTCTCGTCGGTGTGAATCTTTTGCATATCTACACTACCTTTTCCACTACTTCTCAAACAAAGTGATACTGAACCCATATGTGCTTTGTTCGTGAATTAAAAGTTGGATTCTTTGCAATATGCAGAGCACTCTGACTGTCACAAAATAGAACAATCTTCTCCTGCTTATGCTCAAGCTCCTCTAATAATCTCTATATCTAAACTGCTTCCTTACATGCTTGTGTAGCCGCCATGTATTCTGCTTCCGTTTTATATAGAGCTACAACCGATTGCAGTTTAGATACCTAGCTTACAACTTCTTCTACAAGTGTAAACACATAACCTGTAGTAGACTTGCTTTTATTGAGATCCCTTGCAAAATCTGAATCAACATAGCCTCTAACAATAAAATCTGATCCTCCATAACATAATGCACCATTTGAAGTTCCTCTGATATATCTCAGAACCCTCTTCACAGTATTCTAATACTCTCTTCCAGGATTTTTCATAAACTGACTAACTACTCCCACTACTTATGCAATGTCTAGTCTTGTACATATCATGGAAAACATTAAACTTCCCACTACTGATGCATGCGGTACTCGAGACATCTCTCTCCTCTCTGTTTCATTACTAGGACACATACTTGAGGATAACTTGAAATTAATAGGAAGTGGGGTAGAAATTGACATACTATCTTGCATGTTAAAGCGTCGTAAGATCTTCTTAAAATAGTTTTTCTGAGAAAGCCAAATCTTTATGTTATTTCTGTCTCGGTGAATCTGCATCCCTAGAATTTTGTTTACTAGTCCTAAGTTCTTCATATCAAACTCCCTAGCCAACTGTGCCTTCAATTCTTGGATTTGATCTCTGTTAGGGCCTGCTACCAACATGTCATCCACATACAACAACAAGATAATAAAATTATTATCTCCATCGAACCTTTTAAAGTAAGTACAATGGTTTAAACTGAGTATGTTGTATCCAAGGCTAATAATAAAGGAATCAAATCTCTTGTACCAACACCTCAGCGCCTGTTTGAGACCGTATAGAGATTTTTTCAACCTACAAACCAAGTTATTCTTTCTTGTTTCAGGAAAACCTTCTGGTTGGAGCATATAGATTTCTTCTTCAAGTTCTCCACGAAGAAATGCAATTTTTACATCCAATTGCTCCAGATGTAAGTCAAACGTAGCACACATAGCCATGATTATTCTAATTGTTGTAAGCCGAACTATCGGGGAAAATATCTCATTAAAATTAATACCTTCTTTCTGAGTGAATCCTTTTACCACCAATCTTGCATGAAACCATTTCACTTGTTCATTGCTATCTCGTTTGATCTTGTAGACCCATTTGTTACCTATGGTTTTCTCCCATGTGGCAATGGTACCAGTTCCCAAGTCTTGTTCTTGTGTAGAGCTTCAATTTATTCTTACATTGGTGCCATCCATAAAGACATATCTGAGCTACTTGTAACTTCTTGGAAAGTTGAGGGCTATTCGTTCTCCGTTAAAAGACAATATGCAACATTACTCTCTGTAACATACTCTAAATGCCAAGATGGCGGCCTTCTCTCACGAGTTAACCGATGAACTTATGAAGACTCGGACGCGACTGGTTCTTGTACCTCGTGCTCTGGTATTACTTCAGTAAAAACTGGAGTTTCTTATACCATATTATTTTCCACCTGTATTATTATAGTCTTTGAAACCTCTTTCGATATGCTATCGTGTCCATATGTTTATAGTAATTGATCTTTTACAAAGATCACATCCTTGTTGACAATAACCTTACGGGTAGTGGAAGGCGATACCCCTTCACTCCGTCAACATACCCCAAGAATATACACCTCATAGATTTCGAATTCAACTTTGTTCTTTCTTGGGCATTGTACATCACATACGTAGGACATCCAAAAGAATGTAAAGTAGAGTAGTCTACTGGCTTACTAGTCCACATCTCCATCGATGTCTTTAAATCAATTGTTATTGATGACGACCGATTTATCACATAACAAGCGATTTTGGCTACTTCTGCCCAAAAAGAGTTGGATTGACATATAATCCTCAACATAGCTCTCATCCTTTCTATAAGAGTTCTATTCATCCGTTCTGCCACTCCATTTTTTTGAGGTGTGTATGTGATTATGAACTACCGTTTAATACCTTCCTGCTTGCAAAAAGCAAGAAACTCGCTGTTTGTGTACTCTTTTTCCATTATCTGTCCTCAAACACTTGATCTTTTTCCCAGATTCAAGTTCCACCCACGCTTTGAAGTCTTTGAATACCGAAAATACATTTGACTTCTTGATTGGATACACCCAACATCTCCTAGAATAATCATCAATAAAAGACACAAAATACTTTGCTCCTCTTAGGGACATTTCTGGTGACTCCCATACATCAGAATGAATCAAGTCTAGAATACATTTACTCTTGGCATCAGATCTGCTAAACTTCAATCTATGCTGCTTACTTGTAACACAATGCTCACAGAAAGGTAGATTTACCAATTTGAGTCCTGGAAGTAGCTTTCTGTCGAAGAGAATCTTCAAACCTCGTTCTGACATGTGACCTAGTTTGAGATGTCACATCTTCGTCGACTCTTCTCCCTTGTTGATTGACACAACACATATATCAACTTCCTCCAATGTTTCTTCTTTTAGCATGAATAGATTCGTCTCGATCTTTTCTACCTTCATAACCACAAGTGTGCCTTTGACAATTTTCATGAGCCTATTTTCAATATGGGTCTTGCATCCAAGATTATCCATTTGACCCAAAGATAATAGATTCTTCCTCAAGCCTTTCACGTGTCGTACCTCCTGAATAATGCGAATTGTACCATCAAACATCTTTATCTTGATAGTAGCAATACCAACGATCTCCAAAGCATGATCATCGCCCATGTGTACAGAACCTCCTAAGATTGGTTCATATTTGTGAAACCATTATCTCCAAGATGTCATGTGCCATATTACTCTTGAGTCTAATAACCAGATATCAACGAACTACTTTCTACCTCTAACTATCGTTGTTGCCTCACTGTATAGAACTTCACCATCATCTGAGGCATTTGCCACATTCCCTTGAGCATTTGATGACTCAGGGATTCCACTCTTCTTTTTGAACCAACAATCCTTTTTGACATGCCCTTTCTTGTCATAGTTGTAGCACTTGAAATTCTTCTTATTTCTTGATTTTGATCTATCATGATTTTGATTCCCATTGGGGCCACATTCCGTTGATCTTCCTCTCGTCATTGTCAAAGCTTCTGCTTGCTGTGAACCTGTCTGTCTATCTTCCTTGTTTTTATGCCTAGTTTCTTCTTCCAAAATAGCAGTAGTAATTTCGTCGAAGACTAGATAGTCCATGAGGATGTTGTTCGTCAGGTTGATGATGAGTTGATCATACGAGTTAGGTAGACTTTGTAATAGAAGCTCCGCACGTTCAGATGTCTCTATCGTGTAACCCATTGATGTAAGTTACGAAAATAGAGTATTCAAAATGTTGATGTGGTCGATCACCAATGTGGATTCCGTCATTCGAAGAGTGTACAATCTCCTCTTTAAGAAGATCTTATTATGTAGTGACTTGGCCTTGTACAGTCTTGTTAGAGTATCACAAATCTCCTTTGCAGTCTTCTTTTCTACCACACTAGATAACACTCCATCGGCTAGTGCTAAGTGCAGATCGGCAATTGTATTGTCGTCCATCTCGTTCCACTTGCTATCATCAGTGATCTCTGTGGGCCTTTCTCCAATTGCTTCCGAACAATTATCTTTCCTTAAAATTGATTTAATTTTCATTTTCCACAACGAGAAATTACTCCCGTTGAACTTCTCAACATCGAATTTTGTCGTAGTCGACATCTTGTTCACAACGATTTACTTCACACCCCTCAACCAATTGCTTTGATATCACTATTAGGAAAAAATATCGGGTCGAAGCTAACACACAACTAAAGTGAAATTGAGAATAATGAAAATAAAATGAACACAAAAATTTTACGTGGAAAAACTCCCGAATAAATTTGGGTAAAAAACTACGGACAAGTGTAGGAGGATTTCACTATTGTAAAATAGGGATTACAACACTTTCTTTCTAGTTACAATGAGATAACAATTCTAATCTCTATTTTAATAGGAGGAATAACTCTCTCACAAAATAGGGAAAATATTACTTACAAAGAAAAAACAAATTTTTCTTTCTAAGTAGTAACTCACAAGATAATTCTCACAAAGACTTTTACTATCTTTCTTATGGATGCTCTCTAATTCATTTGTTCTTATATTTTGTACAAATAAAATAAGTTATTTATAGGTAACATCTTTGAAGAAATTGTGGTAGCAAAGACTCCATGTACATCTACACATTGAATAGACAAAAAATTAGTGCTTCACATTAAATGAATAAGAAATTAGTACTCCACATTAAATGAATAAGAAATTAGTACTCCACATTGAATACACGAGAAATTAGTGTTCTACATTGAATGTACAAGAAATTAGCGCTCCAATAATATCCTTAATTAAATGTCTTCCATGTTTCTTATTTTATCCATTAATAAAATATAACATTAAATCAAGTAAATAACTTTACCATTAAATAAGTTCATTAATCATCACATATATATATATATATATTATTAAAATTTATATTATATTTAATGGATGATGTATATGGATTATATATTTTGATTAATTATAATCCTATACATTTAATCACTATTGATTTTAAGTAAAAAAATGATATATAACGAGGTTAGGATTAGGATTGTCAAGGAGTGAGGCGGGTCAAGAATTCATTCCCATTTTTCATCTCTAATTTAAAATTTGTCTCTAATCTTCGTTTAAAATTCTTGGGATAATGATATTATATGTGTTCATGATATTGATTGCTCACGTATTTTCTCTCTTAATTAATATTATATTGAAAATTGTTCCTTGAAAAAATCCCGTCAGTCAGGTGTATTTACCATTCGGGCTATATAGTTTTATCCTTCAAGAATTGGTGCTTATTATTAATCCAATATTCATCACTCACTATTTTATCATTGACAAAATGTTTGATGTTATAAATTCATAAAATTAAGCAAAATGAATAGAAATAATATAATCATCGTGTATCCCGTTATAATTTAAAAAAATATGTTATAATTTAAAAAAATACATGTTTTTGGATTGGGTGTAAAAAATAAACATATATTTGATTATATAAAGTTGTTAGTTATAAATTCTAAACATATTAATAAAAAGTTAAAAAAAAATTCGTATCTATAAATAATTATTTTTTAGCAACTATGGTGATTGCATAAATTTATATATTTTAAACCTTTTTCAAACATGTATTATTTTCAATTTGATTATATAACTTTAATTTGTCGTACAAAAGTTTTGTAAGTCACGATTTTAAATCATAATAATTTAAATTTCATAAAAAATTTGTTTGTCTGCAATGATTTTCGGGTAAAAACAAAAAAAAAATTTGTGTTATGGCTGGAGAGGCCTAGAGAATGTAAGAAATTGATAATAAATGCAAGATAAGTTGGCAACTTAAATAGCAGGCACTAGGCAGGCAGGCATTGGTTGTCCATATGTTAATGAAATGTCCCTAGTTATGGTGAAAAGGTACTGCTGTTCCATCCCAAAACAGAGAGCTTCACTGGCTTAAAAATTGTTCAATTAATTCAGTCATGTTACTAAGGAACTACTGTTTTAATCATCTTTAAGAAAATGATTGATAATTAATTAAAAAAAACTTTATACCACTACATTACTAAAATAAATACCTAAAAAATTTAAAATTAAATAAGAGTAACAATATGATGTAATAAAATTATATAAAATATCTATTTTATCTATACTATTAATTATATATTAATATTGTTAAATAAAATTATCATTAATAAATTATTCTCGTCGTAATAATAATTTATATCGTGTTAATATAGTTATTTAATTAAATTTTGGGACGGTGAATTCCATTAAAATTTACATTTATAAAAACATTTTGGATTAAAATGTTACTTTGAAAGTTGTAAATTAAAAAAAAATCAATATGCAAAAAATGACAAATAAGGTCCTACATGTTATTTGTAATAACACTTGGCCCAATATAATGACATCCAATGAAGAATTGTTAACTCATTTGTCATTGTTATTATTTCTTTTACTAGCACAAATACTCTTAATTTAGCCTAAAGAAAATGGAGAGAGATTTGTCAAGCTACCATGGGATAAATTAAAAATAGTAAATAAGTGAGATTCTAGTCTACAAGCTGAATATTGAATATTATGAAAAAATTAATTGTTTTAAATTTTAGATAAATTGTAATTGATAAGATGTAATATTACTATTAAATTTACGTAATTATATCTAATGAAAAAATAATAGATACTTATTCGTATATATTATAGGCACAACATTGCAGTTAAAAGTTTAAAATGCAAAACTAAGTGGAGGAAGAGCTCAAGCTTATCTGCAAAAATAGAACAAGAAGTACATACTTTCTTATGTTTCTTTCTGGTACAAATAATGCATTACACTTTTCGAACAAAAGAAAAATTAAATATTACATTTATCCTTAAAAATAAAAACATAAAAAATATATATAAAAGAACACAGAAAAATGAAACAGCACTCTAATAAAAAGAAGCAACACAACTTATTGGGCAATGAAAGTCAACAATGATGAGAACCTTATATAGTATAATTCAAAAAGATTGAAAAAAAATATAATAGAGAGTAACCATATTGTGCTCTTTTTCTAATCAAGTAAAAGAAAAAAAGAAGATATAGTTTACTGGATTTATGTGTACATTTTTTTAGATTAAAATGTATTTTTTTAAGAACTGAATTGCATTATTTTAGGACCAAATATATATATTTTTGAACTATAACGTTCAAATTGAAAGCTATATAACCAAAACTACGGACCATTGTGGCATTCTTCCAAAATAGGGTGAATACAAGGCATCAAAGTTGTTCAATTTTCACCTTTATTCTCTTCAGGAAATTTAAAGGTAAGTGGATCTTCATTTTGAATCCAACCATATTTTTCAAGAAATGGGTTGGCTAAAGAACTTGGTGGGTATTCATTAATATCTTCTTTCCAAACATTTTCATCTTCTAAATCTCTCACAACCTCCCACAAACAGCTGTTACATTTAAACCCAGCACCAAAGCTTATCATCAATATTTTATCACCTTTTTTCAATCTTTTTTTTGCTTCCATATAACCCAAAACATACCAAAGACTACTAGCTGATGTGTTCCCAAATCTGTGCAGAGTCATTCTAGCTGGTTCAAGATCATACTCACTTAGATCAAGACTCATTCCAATTCCATCAATCACAGCTTTTCCACCAGTATGAACACAAAAATGATCAACCCCTGTTCTAAAATTCACAATTGGTCTTTTTTCCTCTTTTTTTTTAGACCCATTTTTAATTTTATACAAAACTAAACAACCCATGTATCTAATTAACTCTGTTATAGGTAAAATCTTAGGTGATATAATTTTGAGATTTTCCACAAATGCCCTTGTTGCTGCTTTTGGTAGATTCTTTGCTAGATGAAAACCTAGCCGGCCTTGTTCATCTTCTTGTTGAATACAACAGCCATATGACTCATCTTTAGCACCATGGTGTGTTCTAACCAAACATTTCAATTTCAATAAAGCTTTAGACTTTAATGCCCTTTTGTTTGTTAAAAGTATAGCACATCCACCAGAACGAAACAAACAATTTGCTAGAATCATAGATCTGTCATTACCAGTATACCAATTGGGACTTAAAGATTCTGAAGTAACAACTAGAGCATTTATGTTTTTATAAGATTTGAAAATGTGTCTAACAATGTCTATTGAAATAAGACTAGCACTACAACCCATTCCTGAAAGATTAAACACTTTGACATCTTCACGAAGCTTGTAGTGATTTATTATTCTAGCTGATAAAGAAGGTACTGAAGCTAACATTGAGACATTAACAACAAGAACATCAATTTTTGAAGGTGAAAGGTCTGACCTTTGTAAGAGCTTTTTGATACTATCAAAGAAAAACTCCTCCATTTCCAGAATCCCATCTGATAAAGTGGGATTTTCTTCTCTACCTGAAAACATAATTCTTGGAGCATAAGTTTGTTCTCCAATGCCAGAACTAACAATGGCTTTGAGGAGAAATATGTACTCTAAAAGACCAAGACTTTTGCTTCTTTTGATTATTTCACCACTAAACTCTGTGCTTAGTTTTCTGTCATCTGTTGGCTTGTACAATTGGTAGTCTAAAATGTAACACTCTTTGTCTTTTTTTTCATCAAAGTGTTTGAAGAGAATGTAAAGGAAGTAGAAGATTGGAAGAGTGTAGAGTAAAATGAGAAGATCCATGGTAGAGAAGAGAAGAGAAATGGGGAGAGAGACAATGAGTAATGGGTTTTTTTTGGGTTCTAAGGTAAGGTTGAGAGGTGTATGAGAAGTAGACTTATTATAGGAATGGTGAAGAGACTTCATGAATGAGTTGTAAAACATGTGAAAAGACACAAGAGTAGTTTCCACACTCAACTTCCAACAAACAGTTGGTGTGCGACTTTTCTACTATCTTTATTACAATGCAAACTAAGACTCGTATGTAATATTTATTCTAAAAATTAGATTTGAAAACCAATTCCAAATTGCTTACACGGTTAGTAAGTTACCCAATATAGTAGTTACCTACATTTAAGAAGATGGAGAGTGGTAGATGGAACAACAAAAAAAGTAACAAGTAGTAGAGTAACTTTCCTAATGAGAGAACACTTAACCTTTTACTTTGCCATATACTTGATAAAATCTAAATTAAAAAAAACCCCTTTTAAACAAGAAACAAGTTTAAAAGAGAACATTATAGCTTCTAATATTACATGCTTTATAAAATGTGGGTTTCTCTCAACTTTTAGAAAGGAATGATATTCTTAATTCTTGAATATTTTAAGCTATCAATAGAGATTAATGTTATTGTTTGACAATGGTTTTTGGGAATATTGACAATGGTTTTGGGAATAATATATTATTTAAAAAATAAATAATTTTATTACTTTTGAAAATTATTGTGTTGTGTAAATATAATACAAACAATGTCAGTGAAAAATAATAAAATTTGTATTATTATACTATTCAATTTGACATGTAATGATGATATTAATGATTATGTTAAATAAATTAAATCAATCAATGTCATTTAAAAATTAGGTGGTAAACTCTTTAGTACATTATATCATGAGGTCAAGCTAGGTCCCAATTTCAAACAAGTGTCAGCTTTTTCTAAAACTAACTCTTTGTTTTTCTAAACTAAATAGGATTCCCTTGATATAATATGTAAGTGATGCATAATCAATAAAAGGATTTTGCAAAGATAGCAACAGGTGAAGTAAACAAGCAATCCCAAGCAAAAGGAGAAAAAAATTGCAATAGTAAACATTGAAAAAGGTGTTGACCCTTTTTTTCAATCCTCAAGTCTAGCTTGGACTAAGAAACTGCCATCTTTATTGACTAATTTAAGGTGTGTTTATTAATGTATAATTGAAATTAATTGGAATACAAATTAATATGAATTAAAAAAAATAAAAAAAAATGAATGCAAAATTTATTTTACCCTCTTCATGTTTATTAAAAAATGAAAGAAATTGGAATAAATATACTATTTTTTTTAATTTTTAAAGTAATAATAAAAATAAAAAATATTTTGTAATTGCATATACCTTTAGGATTGGGAATCCATATAAAGTAAAATTAGAAACAATGTGAATTATTCTTAAATTTATGAATTTATTTCTTTTTTACCTTGTTTTTAGGAATTAATCAAGGAAATACTATGACTATTTTTTTCTTATTTTCGTTCCTCGATCGTTATGGAAATTGCACTTTAAATTCTATAAAGAATTAACCAATGAAATAAAAATAACTATTTCCTCATATTCTCGTTCCTCGTTATGTAAATGGCACTTTCAATTCTATAGAAGTATATCTATATATAATATAAAGCTTTGTGGTTCCTTTTTTTCTAGAAAAAATATCGTGTATTTTAAATTTAAGATGTATTATAAATACTATTACGTAACATTGTTAGTAAGTATAAAACTTATAAAAATTATACGTTAAAAATATCGATAGAGTAATAGCCTAGGTTCGAGTTTCAATGATGCATGATTTCTTTACAAGTTGTAAGTCTCTCAATTCAAACTGCATGATCTATTATTAGCGTGATTAAACCAATAAACTAGGTTTGCACTAGCAGAGGTTTATTTTTTATTTTTTATTTTTTTGAAAAAAATTCAAGTCAGTATAGACTTATTGTGATAGTATAAAAGTGTTTTTATTTATTTATTTATTTATTAAACAAGTATACTTGGATATATTATTTGAAACCAGACCCATACCATTATATGAATTTTTTATTTTATTTATTTTTATCTTTGAAGACCTACTATTGTCAGCTAAAGTATGTACATTAAATTTGGACTCGAACAACACCATAAGGGTAAATAGCACCACAATATCGGAAAATTAGCCTTTTTGCGTTTGGACGTTCATAATACGAAAAGTGGATATTAAACTCTCTCTCTCTCTCTCTCTCTATATATATATATATATAGTCATGACGACTTTACATGAAACCATTGCAAAAAGTATGTTATGTTGGGAATCGAAAGCTTAGAAAAATATCAAAATTAACAAATTAAAGCAAATGCCGAAGTAAAAATTAATAAAAAAATCACGAGTACAATAAATTTAATGTGATTTTACAATTTAACCAAATCACATTAAAGTCTTAATATTTACTAATATTATTTTTTATAACAAATTTTTAATGAATAAAGTAAAGAATCTTTCTATTTATTATTATAAATAAATGCATTTATTTGCATATAAATAATCTATTTTAATGTAATTATTATTCATATTTTATTGAAATTATCAAGATCTAATATATATATATGTATGGATCTAGTTCATATAAATTTTTTTGTTTTTAACTTTGATAATTTTAACTTAATACCTAATACACCATATATCACAATAATGATATTAAGAATTCATAAAAGATACTCAAATCTATAATCCTTTTATACTAAAAAAATCTCTCTCACACACGCGAAAACCAAAACAAAATAACCCAAAATTACCAAGAACGTCCTTTGCATGCAGCCTTGCAGTACCAAAATTGGAGGGTTTATGGATACAAAAATATATAGCAAAACAAATTCAAAAGAATCGCATCTCACTTGGCTTTTAGTTATCGAAAAATCTACACATATATCTCCAATATTACTTGTTCTATGTTCACCCTATTACAAGAAATTAAATCATTTTATACCAGTGTTTGCTAGTTCTCCATATAACATTCCCTTAATATATATCACATTTACCTTATGAAATGAAGGGCTGTGAAACTAATATGTAACATCACATATCTTCATTAGCCGAGCATTAATTTCTTACATGCATTAAAATTCCTTTTTTTAATACCTATTTTGAGGTATTAATCTTAACTAGTTATGTATAAAATGATTAATAAAAATATATAAAATATCTATTTTATTTATTAATTGCATTTTATTATGATAAAGTTATTAATGATGAATTATTCTTGTGATTATAAAAAAAATCTATTATAACAATTTATTATCTTATAAAAATCGAGCCACCCAAAAACAAGTAGACAAGGTAGAGTTTATGAAGGGCACGAACTGTTGGGTTTTCCTCTTATTTGGAGGAACCCAAATGAAGCCCATGTGGCTTAAAAGCCTATGGAGTAAGAAGAGGGTAATTATGTCATTACATTGCTTTATTAATAAACCCATTTAGGGTTTGATGAGATAGGTTTCTGCAGAGAATTTCAGAATTGCAGCAGCAAAGGCAGAAAAGAGAGCAGTTTTCCCTCTCCAGCCAGTCTTCATCAAGTGCTCTGATCGAAAGTCATTTGTGGTCCGATTAAGCTAAAATTTTGCAGGCAGGTTCACAACTCAATACTCTTTAATCTGTGCGGTGGGATTTGGATTTGGCCCACCGGTTTGAGAAATTCTGAGCAGTGAACAGTGACTACGAATTGGGTTAGATTTCTCTATTTTCTTGAAATAATTATTAGTTTCTAAGAAGTGTATTCTTGATGATGTTGTTGATTGTTTGCCTCTAGTTTTACCTAGAGAGAACTATTGTACAATTGTTTCTTAATAGTGGAAGTTTTGGAGAGGAGTGCCGTGGTTGTTTCCTTCCTACACCGGGAAGGTTTTTTCACGTAAATTACTTGTGTTGATTTTGTGCATGTTTGATTTTGAGCTCTATTTATTTGTTTCCTAAAAGATTCACACAAAGAAGGAGAATAGGTTTAATTCCGCTATTTAGAGCTTGATTAAGTTCGAATTGAAATTGTGATTCTCCTAACAAAGTGGTATCAGAGCTGTGGTTATTATTGTTGAATTTCTTGTGTTGAATAATGGAAGCAAATTTAAGTAGAATGATTACTTTGAATGGTTCTAATTATCATACTTGGAAAGGAAAAATGGAAGATCTCCTTTATGTCAAACAATTTCATTTACCGGTGTTTGTCTCTGAAAAGCGAGAAAAGTTATCTGAAGAAGAATGTACTTTGTTACATCGACAAGTCTGTGGGTATATAAGGTAGTGGGTAGATGATAATGTTTTGAATCATATTAGTGGAGAAATACATGCACGGTCACTATGGAATAAACTTGAAGAGTTGTATGCTCGGAAAACAGGAAATAATAAAATGTTTCTTATAAAGCAATTGATGGCTTTAAGGTACCAAGATGGAACTCCGTTGACAGATCACTTGAATACGTTCCAAAGAATAATCAATCAGTTAGCTGGAATGGGTATCAAGTTTGATGATGAGACTCAGGGGTTGTGTTTATTGGGTACGTTGCCGGACTCTTGGGAAACATTTAGAATGTCATTAAGTAACTCAGCTCCAAATGGTGTAATCAATATGGATCTGGCTAAGAGTAGTGTTTTGAATGAAGAAATGAGAAGAAAGTCGCATGAGTCTTCTCAACAGTCAGAGATTTTGGTTACAGAAAGAAGAGGGAGGAGTAAAAGCAGAGGTTTCAAGAACAAAGAAAAAGGAAGAGATTTATATGGAGCAGCCATAGGGTTTTGAGGTTAAAGGAAAAGAGGATTACGTATGTCGGTTAAAGAAAAGCCTATACGGGTTGAAGCAAGCACCTAGACAATGGTATAAGAAGTTTGAGTCAGTTATGGGGGAGCATGGTTACAAGAAGACTACTTCTGATCATTGTGTTTTTGTGCAAAAATTCTCTGATGATGATTTTATCATTTTATTGCTCTATGTTGATGACATGTTGATTGTTGGTAGAAATTCTTCAAGGATTGATAATTTGAAGAAGCAGTTGAGTAAGTCCTTTGCCATGAAGGACTTGGGACCAGCAAAACAAATTCTTGGTATTCGAATTTGTCGAGACAAGAAAAGAAAGAAGTTGTACATGTCACAGGAACGGTACATCAATAAGGTACTTGAAAGGTTTCATATGGATAAAGCTAAAGTGGTTTCTTCTCCTTTATCTAATCACTTTAAGTTGAGATCGAGTCAAGGCCCTTCAACAGATAAAGAGAAGGAAGATATGGAAAAGGTTCCATATGCCTCAGCAGTAGGAAGCTTAATGTATGCAATGGTGTGTACGAGGCCATACATAGCTCATGCAGTTGGAGTTGTTAGTCGTTTTCTTTCGAATCCAGGAAGAGAGCATTGGGATGCAGTAAAGTGGATTATGAGATATCTTCGAGGTGCTTCCAAGTTAACACTTAGCTTTGGAAGTGGAAAACCAGTGTTAGTTGGATACACTGATTCAGATTTGGCAAGAGATGAAGATTATTGTAAATCTACTTCAGGTTATCTAATTACTTTCTCTGGTGGAGCAGTTTCTTGGCAGTTAAGATTGCAAAAGTGTGTTGCACTTTCTACAGTAGAGGCGGAGTTTATTGCAAAGAACAGCCTCAGTAGGAGTTGTGGATGAAATAGTTCTTGAGAGAACTTGGTTTCAAGCAGCAGAAATATGTATTATTCTGCGATAATCAGAGTTCTATTCACCTAGCGAAGAACTCAACATTTCACTCAAGATCAAAGCATATTGATGTGAGATATCATTGGATAAGAGATACTCTTAACAATAAGTTGCTTGAACTTGAGAAAATTCATACTGATGAGAATGGATCTGACATGCTGACAAAAGCAGTGTCAAGAGAAAAACTTGAAGTTTGTTATTCAATTGCCGGAATGGCGGATCCCTCCATCTAATCGGAAAAGGGGGAGATTTGTTGGGTTTTCCTCTTATTTGGAGGAACCCAAATGAAGCCCATATGGCTTAAAAGCCCATGGAGTAAGAAGGGGGCAATTATGTCATTACATTGCTTCATTAATAAACCCATTTAGGGTTTGATGAGATAGGTTTCTGCAGAGAATTTCAGAATTGCAGCAGCAAAGGCAGAAAAGAGAGCAGTTTTCCCTCTCCAGCCAGTCTTCATCAAGTGCTCTGATCGAAGGTCGTTTGTGGTCTTATTAAGCTAAAATTTTGCAGGCAGGTTCACGACTCAAGACTATTTAATCTGTGCGGTGGGATTTGGATTTGGCCCACCGGTTTGAGAAATTCTGAGCAGTGAACAGTGACTACGAATTGGGTTAGATTTCTCCATTTTCTTGAAATAATTGTTAGTTTCCAAGAAGTGTATTCTTGATGATGTTGTTGATTGTTTGCCTCTAGTTTTACCTAGAGAAAACTGTTGTACAATTGTTTCTTGATAGTGGAAGTTTTGGAGAGGAGTGTCGTGGTTGTTTCCTTCCTACACCGGGAAGGTTTTTCCACGTAAATTACTTGTGTTGATTTTGTGCATGTTTGATTTTGAGCTCTATTTATTTGTTTCCTAAAAGATTCACACAAAGAAGGAGAATAAGTTTAATTCCGCTGTTTAGAGCTTGATTAAGTTTGAATTGAAATTGTGATTCTCCTAACACGAACCACTCTCACATCTCAATTAAGAAGATTTTAGATACAATATTTATAAAATTATAAATAAATTACATGTATTAAATATACATTAATTTTTAATACTCAAATATTTACTACAAATTTAACATTTAAACATATTTACATGTAAAAAATAGATACTTATCGTTTGAATTATAAAAAAATATATTTATACTAAAATGAGATACATAATATCATTTTTTCATTAAAAATAAATAATAAGAAATAACTAATGTTATTTTTTACTGTTTATATGGTGTGATTTTTGAACTCGAATCTTAAAATAATCATTGCAAATAAATATGCACATTGGAAACAAAAAAAGATTTATGATCATAATTTATATCAAAATTAATATTATAACTTAAATTATTTTGAATTTAATTTATTGATCAGTTACTTATATTTATGCTTAATCAAAAAGACAAAAGTAATTTTCATCACCTTGTTATTAACAACAATGACAAATTAATGATCATTTAATTGGTAAAATTGAAGTTATATAATGAAAAGTGAGGAAACCAACCAAATGGTTTTTGGAAATAAAAAAAATACTATGTAAAATTATTTTTAGAGTAGTGTTTCATGTCTTTCACATATGCATTTATATTAGATGTGGTTCAAATCTACATTTTCTTATACCTACTTTTTTTTTTTTTTTTGGTTCATAATCTTGATACTTATATTTGAAATATATGTCATTGAATTACAGGTAACGTACAATTATGTATTATCACGTACACTTGTATTTGATTAAAACTGAAGGAAGATTCACTAGTTGTGTTTGATTAAAACTCAACAACAATAAGTTGTTTTCAAAATTCAATAAAATTGCCAATCAAATTTAATTGTTTAAATGTTAGCACTCCAAACATGAATAGAATTTAATGTGAATCTAACACATAGATAATGTGGAGAAATTCTCTTATTTTATATAGAATCCCATTTTATATAAATATCAATAATAATTTCTTAAAATTATCCCTAACTAATTCATATAAAAGTATTCATTATACATGTAATAATTGAATATATAGATAAATAATCTTCATCTAGCCAGCTAGCCTCTCTCTAATATACATCACCGATATTTCACATGTACACCCATCAATTAGCATGAGCACACGTCACCAAAGCATTAATTTTGAAAACCTGAAAAGTCACTATACGATTAATAACTTCATTATGATACGTGGAAATTGTTTAATTTAAATCATTAATATTACAATTATATTTTATTAATGATAAATTAATATTAGTAACATTTAAATTGTAATTAACTATATCAATATAATAAGCATTCCATTACGATTGTTATGAATCGATAAATACATAGGAATGAAACAAAAAAACCACGAATTTGATTTTTATCAAAAAACCAAATACGATTACAGATATAAACTAAACATAAAACAACGAATATAATTCGATTACAATTATACTTAAAATCGTATATGTTCGTAACTAAGAGTAATTTATATATTTAATAAATTAATTATATATATTTAATAAATTAAAAAAAAAATTTATTCGTTAATAAAAAATCATCCTTAAACTATAACGATTTTCGGATAGTTTTAAATATAAATTTTATAATTCGATTCGAGGATGATTATATCAAAAATCGTCCTCATTCATCCCCGTATTTATCCCTATTAATCGGGTTTATGATTCAAACACACGTAGTTTATTTAGATATGTGAAATGTTTTGGTTATTTAAAAAAATAATTATTATAAATTGTAATAATTATTATCTAAAATAAATAATAAGATTAAAATATTTTCATAATTATACAATAAAAAAATATATAAATTATTTATTTGTAATTATATTTTACTACCAAGGATGAATTTCTTGTGGACTGAAATATTGTTTCAATAACAACACCTTTATATACTAAGGTCATCTCCATCTAATTTTGTCAACTTTTAATGCACGCGACACCAAGCTACCATCGTGTACTTTTAATCGGCAATTAATGTTTTCATTTCGTAGCAGTAACAATGATCAATAACTTCATTTTTTACTCTCTCGACTGTATTATAAATTACAACAGTTAAAATAAAATAACGTAAATAATTATATATAATTTATTTGGATAATGTATTTTATCTTATTAAAAAAAAATAATTAAATATTATTATTTTAAATATATGAGTATTAAAATAATATATAATATTTTTCATTTTATTTCAATTATAAACCAAATACTGTAATATTGATTCTCTTATTTTTTTTTTTAATGATCAAACAAAATAAAACTATTTTTTTCATTCTCATTACATTATGTAAAACAAACGTTACATTAAAATAAAAATAGTAAAATAAAAGTTCATTACCTATAATAAAAATATACTTTAATTCCACACAAATTAAATAAAATAATACAAGTCCGCTATCATAACAAAAAGGGTTATAAAAGTCATTTTTTAATACAATGAACTTATGTTGTCCTAATTTCAAAAAATATAACAAATATAATAATACAAAATCATTATTTTATAAAATAAATTTTTATGAACTTTTTTTATATGTGCATCCAATAAAGACAGATTTTAAGTATAAAAGACTTAAACTAACCCTTTATCTTAGATTAAAATTATTAAAAGGTATACACGAGTCTATATTCTAAAAGAAAAATTTAAAAGATTTAAACAAAATTTACATATAATTAAAAAAGAAAGATATAAATGATGTAGATATTCATTTGTATTATTTAGTTTCTTAAATTATAAGCAGTGTTATTTAAGAACTTAATAAAAACAAATCACGTTATTTTTATGTTTTTTATATTAAAATATCATTTTTTTAATATAACAAACGACTTAATAAAAAAAAAACCTCTATTATTACTATTGGTTTGGTCTCAACGGCTAACTTGTGTTAATTTGGTAGATTTTGCCAGCCAGAAACTAATTGAGGACAGCCTAAATTAAATGATTTTTTTTGGGACACAAGTCATGATATAATCATATCTTCACCAAACTTACTTAAGGAATGTAATTAGCAAGGTGGTCGTATTATAAAGGCCTATAAATATATAAAACCAAAATTAAATTCAAAATAAGGCACCAACGCATGATAAGCAACCAACCCATTCTTCTTCCCTTTTAAACCGAAAACCTACAACTGTTTATCATTTTAAAAATTATCCTCCTGAGTCTCAACCAACAAAGGACACAAGACTCATTATCCATATATGGATGCTTTTGCATTGCTTTAAACTCAGGCAATAAAGCAATAGAAACTACCCAAATGATCGTATTGAAAGCATTTCAACTAGAAAAATAGTGATCGGCACGCCATAGCAAGATGAACAAAATCATATATGAAAATTCAATCTTTTATATCCTTCTCAAAAGTATTTCTGAACGATAGACTAATAATAGTATGGAAATAGTTGAAGTATCGACTGTGTCATAAGTAGAAAACATTACACCTTGATTGCATACTTCCTCATTGGAAAGTACATTTCCTTCTTCTTCTGCCTTTCTGTCTTCAATGATGCCTAGAAGGAATACAAAACAATAAGGCATTTGGAAGGAATAAGCATTAAGGCTTAGAAACAATGTCACAAGATACAAAAAAAATTCTTCTGTATAGTTTTCTAAAAATACAATATCATTAAGTCTGTTATGATCAACTTTACATATTCAATGTGTTTGGAAATCGATCAACGAAATAGGATCATTACCACTCTTCCTATCAATGAATTAGCAATAAGCCTTATCCCTGCGGCTAACAAAATTAATGGAATGGAAAGAATGACCAAAGTCAACCCTCAATATCTTGATAATTGTTATTTTCCAACAGAATAATAACCCATGATAAATATGCAACAGGGAAATTGATTCTAGAAAACGTGAAAAAGTGCTAAGCAGCTACTGCAAATCAGAATGTGCTCCAAAAACTGAAAGGGTGAGGAGTGCCAAGAGTATTGTAGCTTACGTATGTATAGCGCACAAGTTTTATAGCTTTTTAATGGATCACATAAATCATGTTGTTGATTATGTTACCAAATTTTTTGAGGTTATTTTTGAAATAATAATTTTATTAAAGTTATTAAAGTGATAATAAATAACTAGATATAATATTACGAATTTGGTCACATGATCATGATATAATCTGTTCTAATTTTTTATTTAACATTTAAAATACGATTTTGATTTTAATTTTATAAAAGTAAAAAAACCTATGTGATCTATTAAAAAGTTAGGGTACTTATGTGCTCTACTTGGATTCTAGGCGCCCTTCACCAAAACTAAAAAGTAAAAGAAGCTAGTGATGAATTTTAAAATGGATTGTTTCCTAATTGACTTACAAGTTTATGTAAAATCTGATAATTCTCAAACCTGTTATAAAGCATAGGAATATAGAGAATATAGCAACTGAAGCTATAATAAAAATAACTAAATGCTGTAATTTCTTCAAAAAATACAGAGGATAAACATCATGCTTCATTATGATGACAATCAACCAAAACCTATATATCTTTACGAAGCATACTATAAGACATGTCAGTTTTTCTTAAATGACGAACAAGGAAACACTATCGAAGAACATTATCAAAAAGAACTCTGTACATCATAGCCATACTATAAGCTTTCAGGTAAACACAATCTAGGAACTGGCTCTTCACATTGTTAAGTTCTTCAATTGAGTTTTACGACAAATAGAAAGCAAATCCCATTATGGGTTTTATCTTTTGTCTAAAATATTATAACTTTACGTGGGAATACAAGAAATGGCCGTACCTGATGTTTAGTAAGACGCCTCCTAATGGCCCTGGTCTTCTTTTGGACGCAGATCAAGTGGTAAGAACTTGTTCTTGTAAGCCTCCCTTAAAGCAGCCTTTTGCTTTTGAGAAATCACAGTCAAAACCTGAGCAATAGAAAGCCTGACGACCTTGCTACATTTCCACAAAGTAAATAAAAACAAAACAATCAAAATGAATTTTCACAAACATATGGGTAGACATATAATAGAAAAAAAGAGAGTGGGTAATATAAGAAGGGCAGAGAACAGTTACATCTTGGAAAGTTTGTTGGGAGCACCACCAGTGACCTTTGCGACTCGGAGGAGAGCAAGCTCTGCTTTGAGATCTTTCAATTGGTTGAGCAACTCTCTTCGATTTGTTCCTCAACTCGTGAACTTTGATCCTGGCTTTTATATTCAAGGAAAATAAATACGAATAACCTACAGAGACACTGATTAGTGGAAACAAGTTTACCGAAAACATGACACAGATTAAAATTTGGATGAAATCACCTGTTAGATTTGAGTTTAATTTCACCTCAAAACTTAAGTTATAAGATAAATGATTGTCTAAAATTATATGTATAGTGGAAGAAGTGTCTCTAGTTAATGTAGAATTGAACATCCCCTACACATCGACTAAAGTTTGGATTTACGGTACGGTCTGAATTTATAACACGAGGATCGATGAGGATCAAGGAACTAGCTTTGATACTATGTTAGACTTGAACCTAACTCCACCTCAAAACTTAAATTATAAGGTGAAGGGTTGTCTAAACTTATATATGCAACGAAAAAAGTGTCCCTAGCCAATGTTGGACTTAACATCCCACTCCACATCGGCTAGAGTCCAGATTTATGACACGATCCAGATTTACGGTACAAGGTTCTATAGGAGACAAAGAACCAACTCTGATACTATGTTGGATTTGAACTTAAATCTATCTCAAAACTTAAGTTATATGGTGAAAGATTATCCAAATTTATATATGCAATGAAAAAAATATCTCTAATCAATGTGGGACTTAATATCACCCATAGTTATTAAGTTGGCTCTATGTCGTAAAAAAATGCAGAAAATGAAACCTTGTAGCTGGCTTGCTGGTGTATGGTATGACAATGGTTACTGAAAACCTTGAAATAATAACATAAATAGAAAATTAATTTATGGGTTGAAACTTGAACCCTAAAATAATATTATTGTTTATTAAAAATATTTTTAAGTTTTTATTTATAAAAAATGTTATTAAAGAATTATTTAATTTTATTATAAAATATAATAAAAATATATTTGAAAGATAAGTGAGTTATTTAAAAAAATTTATTTTACCTTTGATTATTATTTTTATTTTTTTAATTTTTTGTTTCAATTAACCCTAATAATTAGATAAATTCTTATATTTTTGTAGTTAATCACTCTTTTCTTTAAATGATTTTTAAATATTAAATTAATAAAAAAAATGAGTTAATTTTATTATTTATTAACTTTCAATACCAACAATAATATGAATATTTAATACTAATAATAATATTTATTATTAAAATATGTAAAATTTGCATTGTATTTTAATTGAGCAAAAGTTTATATAGTTATTGTTTCAAAAACAATTTTAAAGTGTTTTGCATAACTAAGATTCAATAACAAAGTTTAAGATAAATTAGAAGTTCTTGAGTGTAAAATAAATTCATGCTATATGGTACAATATAGTGACTATATGGACTCAATGAACAATAAGTTAGTAAATGAATATAACTATTAGATAAATAACATAAGAGATAGATAACTCGTAAACATCCCATAATTATTCAAAATATATAAGCATGGAGAGTTAACTCTCATCCTAAATTGAGTTTATACTCACATGTAAATAATTAACATGAGATAAATCTTTTTTTTATATATACTTACATTATATCATTCATAAAAAGGTTAAGATAAATTGACATGAACACAACATGTTTATAATATCTCTCCATCTTCACTTTTTTTTCTTAAACCATAGAAAGAGGCTATGATTTCTTCTTTTATTACTAATACTTAAATTAATTTAAACATTGGAGGGTCAAAAGCTATCACACTTGTGAAGGTCTCTTAAGTCCTAACGAGTATTTTTTGTTCTCAAGACTACAATAAGAAAAAAATACACTATTTTATGATGTCGATGAAAAATAATATCAACATAAACTATCAATGTAATCACAAAAATATATCTTCAATATTTCTCATTGATTGGGTTATTTAATTTGGATTAGAAATGGTAATTAAGTGCAGGATAAATTATAAGACTAGTGAATAAAAAAATCATATCGTTAGAAACAATAATAAATAATATAGTTTATAATAAGATAACGAGATTATCTATATTGATTTTTATAAAAGGTCTTTTTTTTCTTTTTAATCCCCATTGCTTAGAAAAAAAATTATATAAAAAAATGAAATGATGATTAGAAACATCAAAATTTGATTTTTTTTCTTAAATATAATTTTACATGTTTTATATATAATGAATATTGTTTTCATAATTTTTTTAAAAATATATATTTATTATATTATAAAAAATATTTAATACTAAAAAAGAAGGTTAATAAAAAAGTTTATGTCATACACTTTAATTTAATTTTAATCTTAAATGACAACTTAAGTGTTTTTTTTACAAATGATATGATACTGTTTTTATTTAATAAACCACTCAATAAATTTGAGCGAGAGTAGTATAAGAAGAACAAAGCTCAAAAACAATATAACTCAAAAGAAAAGGCCATATACAAGTCACTAATTCTACTACTTGTTATAAATAAATAAAATTAGTCAAAAGTTACATACACGATCTTAACAAATAATAGGAAAGGTTGTACCCGAATCAAATACCTTTGTTTAAAATACCAGTGAATTTCGATCGAATAATGCTCACCAAAAATATACATACTTAAAATGCTAAGGAAGGTGATAGTGATTTTTTGAAAAGCCAAAAAAGACTTGAAAAAGGCCTAAAATTATCACGATAATGGGCCTTCTAACCTATAGTTATCCAACCCATCATTAACCCTTTTTGAAAATCCACTACATGTTTCAAGCCCATTAGAAGGAGATTTATCTATTGGCCCAAACAACACTTTCTTTGTGGGAAGAAATATAGGAAGCTTAATTAAAAAAAACACGATTTAATTGACATTAAAAGAGCAACGATGGATGAACAAGTTCAAAGTAGAAATAAAGAAAATGTAACAAAAAAGGTTATTTGTTGTACAACACTAGTGAGAAAACATAATGAAGGAACTTTTAATCAAGTTGAAAGGGTGGAGGTAACCGGCCCAAACTTACCCTAAAATGAATAATTATGCTAGTTTGGAATTGCCAAGTGTGGGAAATCCCTTGATAATTTAACTCAACTACTTCAAGAACTTACACATTCTATTTCCCAAAAATAATGATACTTTTGAAGACTAAGCACAAAATTCAAAATATCCAACACTTAAACAAATAGTTTAACTTATTAAATTGTTATAATTTAATGATATACATTATTCATTCAATATATGGAATATTAATAACTTCATATGGATGAATATCCTTTGTAGAATATTGATGTAGTAACAATTTAACGATATTCATGTTTCCTAAATTATTGATGTAATCCAAAAAAAAGTACTTGATTCTTTAATTATTTATTCCATCATTTCTTTCGTTAGCAGTTCAAAATTTGTTATGTTTTTCATTCATTCTAACTATAATCTTTCGTATTCATAAATGTAATTGATTATAATTTTTTTTCTTATCATAAGTCTTATGATACGTATGATATACATAGGGGTGTCCATAAACTGGTCCGGACCGGACCAAATCGAACGGTTTTACTAATCAAACAGTCTGGTCCGATTTGTACTAATTTTAAACCGTTCGAAACGGACCGGACCAGTTTAATAATATATTAAAAATTTTACATTATTCTTCATTAAATTATAAAAAAATCGGACCAAATCGGGAACCAAACCGGACCAAACCGTTTTATAAATCAAACAGTCCGATCCGAGTAATATGAACGGTCCAGTTTGGTTAATTTTTTTTTAGGAAAAATCGGACCGAATCGGACCATGGACACCCCTAGATATACATATAGATGAATATTTTTGAGCAAAAGCAATTCCAATTTCAAATTAGAATGATTAACAATACATATCATTACTTATACGTTAATGAAACTTCCAAAGTTTTATTTTGAAAGATCCAAGAAATTTCATAAGGTTTGTATAAAACTTTGGAATCTTTTTTTTACCTTTTTAATTAACATATACCCCAACTATCTATTAGAATAAGGATAGTGCATTGTGAATAGTCTAGATAGCTCAATTGGTAGAGTAGAGGATTGAAAATCCTCGTGTCACCTGTTCAAATCTGGTTCCTGACACTTTAGTCATTTGTTTGAGTATCTATTTTACAAATTCATTGGTATAGGTCGACATACATATATATATTTTTATCTTTATTGATAAAAACCCATGCTCAAAATAACATGAATATAGATATTTGAGCAATTATTTAGAGCATTGGTTTTTATGGTAAACGTATCTTATTTTTATCATGAGTTATTTTCCTTGGTTAACAATAATTATAGTTTTGCCAATAGTTGCTAGCTCTTTAATTTTATTTTTTCCGCATAGAGAACATAAGGTAATTAGGTGGTATACTATATTTATATGTATGATAGAACTCCTTCTAACAACATGTGCATTCGATTATCATTTTTAATTTGACGATCCATTAATCCTTTGAGTATCTATTTTACAAATTCATTGGTATAGGTCGACATACATATATATATTTTTATCTTTATTGATAAAAACTCATGCTCAAAATAACATAAATATAGATATTTGAGCAATTATTTATAGCACTGGTTTTTATGGTAAGCGTATTTTGTTTTTATCATGAATTATTTTCCTTGGTTAACAATAATTATAGTTTTGCCAATAGTTACTAGCTCTTTAATTTTATTTTTTTCCGCATAGAGGACATAAGGTAATTATGTGGTATACTATATTTATATGTATGATGGAACTCCTTCTAACAACATATGCATTCAGTTATCATTTTTAATTTGACGATCCATTAATCCAACTCACATAAGATTATAAATGAATCATTTTTTTGAATTTTACTAAAGATTAAGAATAGATGGTATTTCTATAGGACCCATTTTGTTGACATAATTTATCATTATTTTAGCTACTTTAGCAGCTCGACCAATTACTAAATAATCTCATCTATTCTATTTCCTAATGTTAGCAATGTATATCGGTAAAATAAAGTTATTTTCTTCTCAATACCTTTTACTTTTTTTTCATCATGTGGGAATTAGAATTAGTTTCATTTTATCTACTTCTATCTATGTGGGGTATAGATACCTCAAAAATAAGATTGGTTAACAGACTCTCTATCATCTCTTCTTTCATCGAATTGTGTTATCTTTATTCTTAAGATAACAAGATGTTTAGAAATTATTTATTTCTTCAACCATTCATTCTTTTGATTTTGAAAAAAAATATCTTTATCAATATACTGCCTTCTTCCACACATTTAGCTCTAACTTATGCCCTGGATCGAGTAACAATTTTTAGATACATCTTGTTTAAAAGTATTTTGACTATATAGTTGATTAGGGTTTTGGATCCTACTTTAGAAAGTAGGATATTCATCAATCTATGTATATTTATATTCTATACATATAAGAATAATTTATAAACGATATTCAACCATAAACGATATTCATCAATATTCTATATACAATTTGATTAGAAACAATTAAAAAAATTGATGAATATCGAATAGCCTTAGGATGTATAGGGTTACTAAAATAGATTGATGAAGTAGCAATTAATGCAAAAACAACCAATTGGAAAGCAATAGTCATGTTTCTAATCCTCCAATGTATCAACAAAAAAATTTATACCATTTGATTTCTTTATCAGCCAAAAAAGTGTAAAAATGCATCATGGAAGGATTTTACCATGAATCCATCATTAATTCTATCTAATTTATTACTGGCAAGGTTTTTTTACTTTGACAACTTTACAAAAGGATATGGTGGATCACACATATCTCTATATATACCTATCAATATACAGGGGTTGCATCACTATATAACATACAACAATAGATTATTCATTTTTTATTGAAATTCATGGATTGACAAAACTCTACCTTACGTAAAGTTATCAGAGTACACTTAACCTTTGGATTTGAAATCATTGTTTATATGCTTGGTATTGGCCATAATTTATAAGTACATTTTGTAGTCTTAATAAGAAAGAGAAGGGTTAAGGATTTATCCGGTGTGAGATATCACATTGTTTGAAGAACCCTAGATGTTGTTGGAGTAAAGAATTGTCAACAAGGGTATTCTAATGTGTTGTAGATTCTTATCCATAACTTGTATAATTTGATGATGCCATGCAAATCGCTAGAAATATGTGAAGTATATGGCTAACCCAATAACCAAAGTTTCTTAAGGGAACTAGAGCAAGCTACCATGAGACAAAATATTTTCCTTCTAAAGAAATTATATTCAAAACTATTATATATCCAAGGTCCAATATTGAAATAATTTCATAGGTTTTCCTTGACTTTGTCTGTGTCAACAAACAATTCAAAATACCTCAATTTTTTTTACAACAATTCTGAGTTAAATAGTAGTGATTTGTAACACTTCTTTTTATACTATTTTGGAAACCTAAGGACTCAATCCTACTTTAGAAAGTAGGATATTCTATACATATAAGAATAATCAGAATAATTCAAAATATCCCTTGTGAGTTTTTAGAAGATAACAAGATGTTTAGAAAATCTTTTATTTTTTCAATCTAATCACTCTTTTGATTTTAAAAAAAGTTCTTTATCAATATACTGTCTTCTTCTACACATTTAGCTCTACCTTATGCCCTAGATTAAGTAACAATAGCTATTGTCATTTCTACCAACAATAGTAACACTTGAAACAAAACCTTACTTTATTTCATTTCAGATAATAAGCATGAGAAATACAGACATATATGGAACAAGTGAAGGTTATTATATGTTATAGAGTGATGAAATTGATCTTTCAATTAAGTTGATATCAACGTTTTTCATAGAATTTCAAGTTCATGATAGAATGCATGACATGATGTGGACTGGGTTTGGGGTATATGCAAATTCTGATAATGAAATTTGAAGATACCAATTAGGAGTGTTGCATTAAAGTCTTCAATTGTGTGATAAGGCAATAAGAGTAGGTAATTTTAATGACATAATTTCTAATACTGAAAAGATTGGAGGAATAATTCACTCATAGGGATTAATGATAGTGTTTCAAGAGTCCGTTGAAAATTCAGATTTGGTGGATTTGGGTTTTGAAGGCTCTGTTGTGACATGGAACAATAAGCGTGATGGAGTGGCAAATATGAAACAAAGAAGTGATCGAGCCCTAGCTACTTTGGTGTGGGTACATTCATTTTCAAGCTTTTCGATGAAGCATTTGGATGTTATTGGTTATGATCATAAGGCACTTTGAGTACATCTAAAAAATCCTAACCATAGGTGAAGAAACGTGAACGGTGATGGGCTAGTATCATGGAATGTGAGGTAGAGGCGAAGGCATGAGAGATGGAATTTTCAGGCTCCATCTATTACAAAAGCAAAAGAAAAATTGCTTAATGTCGGGTTAATCTTCTCAAATGGAAGGAGGAATCTAACTACAACACTCACAAAATCTACCATGAGCTTTGGACTAAGGTACTGGAACTTGAAAAACAAAACTTTACTTATATAGATGAGTAATAAAAGATTACAAAGAACGTGTACTGAAGAGTAGCTTCATTGGAAGGATAAAACACAGCTAGAGTGGTTGTGTGATGTGGATTGCAACATTAAGTTTTTTCATGATCGAGCCACACGATGGTTAAGGGTGTCCATCGATGGGCTAAATGATGATGGTGGGATATAGGTCACGAACAAAGTTAGGCTGCAGACTGTGGTCACAAATTATTTTACTAATTTGTTTTTTGTGGTGGTAATGAGGAATATAATGCTATTTTACACTCAGTTTAAGCATAGGTTACAGAGGAACAAAATAACAAGCTCATTTGGCTAGTTTTATACGAGAAAATTAGACAAGTAATGTTCCAAATAAATTCTTCAAAAACACCTACATCTGATAGTATTCAATCTTTATTTTTTAAAAAATTATGAAATATTATTAATGTTGATGTGGTAAATGTTTTTTCCAATATGATATTATCATTACTTAAGTTAATTACACTCATATTTTCCTAATACTTAAAGTGAGTTTCCCACTGATATAATTTAACTCAGGATTAAGAAAGATGATCTCTAATATTATCAGCACTAACCAGAGTGTATTCATTCTATAATGGCTTATCTAAGATAATATCTTTGTGACACATGAGTTGCTTCATTCTCTTAAGTGTAGGAAACACGATAAATAATAACACTTATACTCAAGCTAGATAAGCAAAGATACCAAGTGAGTTGAATGGATTATGACATGTATCTCAACTATTACTTATTCATGTGTGGTGAATAGAAAACCTTTTGGGTTATTTTACACCTCAAAGGGGTATTCATCATGATGATCTATTGCCACCGTTCTTTTTTTCTTATTTGTACTAAAGGGTTATCTAGCTTGTTACATAAAAAAAAAACTAATGAATCTTTAATTTTTTACAAGAGCTTCATGTCATAAATAAATTATTTGAGAATCGTCTTCAAGTTGTATAAAGAAGTGTTAGGATAAGTGATCAATTATCAAAAATCTACCATTTTTTAGCTCCAATAATGATGATGTTACTTGCCGGTTCAATACACAAAATATTGGGATTGTTGACTCCATGTGTTTTGATAAATATGTGGGTCTTTTAGCCTTGTTTGGACGTACAAAACATATATTAATTGTACTTTGTTCAAGGTGAAAAGAAAAGTTAACATTGATCAACAAAGTTGTTATCCCTATCAACAAAATAAGTGTTTTTAAAATCAATGGGGTGTGTTATGCCCAATTATGCTATATAGTGTTTTGTATTTCCAGTGGGCTTATGTTTTGATGTCGAGATTACCTAATAAAAATTATGGTGGAAAACTACATATACATCTCGAAAAATATACTAATTAAGTGCTCTATTTTAACTATTTTATGTTTTTTTTTAATTTTTTTATAATAGTGGCTCCTTTTGGGAGTTCTTTCAATTTTTTTTACTAACTTAAATGATTTTCATCTGTTGCACGTAAATTCTTAATTTATTTGAATTTAGATGAGTTTGGATTGATTTAAATTGGTTCTACCTTAATTGAATAAAAGTTTTAATATAATGAACATTTATATATAATATTAAAAATGATAAAAATAATATGTTTAGTAATTAAAATACATAGTTTAAAAAAATAAAATAAAAACATATATATATATTAAAAGAACTAAAATAACTCTAAATTTAATTAGTTTAAGACTTAAGGTTTTGAGTTTTGTATTTAAAATTTAGGGTTCAGTGATTAATAAAAATATATTATTGGTAAGTCAATATTATTTTTCTAGTTTAAAATATGTATTCTAATATTTTTTTATTTTACTCTTAATTGTAAATAATACTTATAATAATCATGAATTTTTAAATTAGTTCGAATTGGTCCAAACATTTATTTATATATAATAAATGGTTTTATTTACTTTATTTATTTTAATATTTAGTTGAAATATTTTAATTTTTTTAATTAAAATAATTAAATTTAATATTAATTAAATTCATATTTTTTATATTTATATTCTATTTGAATAATTAATTAGCAAAAATCGTGCCTATTTTTCTTGTTATACCGCAGTCCCTTTTTAAAATAATAAAAATAATAATTATAATAAAGTATGCCTATTTGCCGTTTGGGCTAAATTAGGCCCATACTTTCGGTTAGTTCTTTGAATTCCTTGAAAATCAAGAATATTTTATATTTTTTGTTTTCAAAGATTGCTTCAATGGTTTTGATTCGTTCACCTATTATTAATGCAACTTAAGCTCCAATTACACACATTCTAAAATTACTGAAAAGGACAACTAGTGAAAATAATTTATTTATTTTTAACATTTAAATGAGGTGAAAGATCAATACATTCGCTTCATTCTAATTTTTAATGTAGATGTCTCCCTCAAAAAACAATTTAGATAATAGAGAAAACACCAAATATTTTTAGTTAATTATTACTAATAAAATTTACACATTTTTAAGCTTCACCGAATGATGTAAAAGAAGCATTCAAATAATTATGTTACAAGTTTTTTTTAGCTTCCAATGCATAGAGTAACCCTCAATTTAACTAGGGTTGAAAAAATGCTTTTTTTTTAATAAGTGGTGAAAAGCCTCTTTGCCCCTTCTATTTGTTGGATATCCTTTAGTATCATATATTTGACATTGTGGAGGTAGAGAAATATTGATTTTTTTTTAATTAGTAAGTTCTTGAGTGCGGTGAAAAATTATTATTTTTTGTTTAAATTACATTAAATATATTTGATGTAAAATTATAAAAGTTGAGATTTCAAATTAGGACCATTAGTTTATATTACTAATTTCTTTTCCTTGGAAAATATATGATTGAATGGTATTTAATTATTCAAATCAAGACTTATATAAATTTTATTTAAGTATAATGTATTTTGTTGATATATTAAAACATTACCTCCAAACTCCAAACCAATAATTCGAAGTTAGAAGATGTTACCTAAATCAAGCACATAAGAATACATATATAGAATAACATAAATCTACGATTTATTCATAAACAATGATCGAATTAATGCTACTAATATATGCCCTTTAAAAGAAAAAAATCTTTGTGCACATACTAGAAAATTGATTAATTAATTAAATAATTAATAATTTTCAGTAAACCCCACACAAAAAATACATAAAGCATAGACAAGTCATGCCATAGCTTGATGGAACACCACTAAGTCATATTTCACATGCTTAATCATTACAACCATATTGATTCATTTAGCAAATTGTAAATAAGAAATGCTAAACCAATGCCTAAATCCCACTTAATGGATCTCAACCAAAAAGTAGACAATGTAATCAAATGGAATTCCATATGTTGATAACAAAAGAAAACATAAAACAATGTAAACCACATGCAATTAGCATATTATACGGGCCAAATTTAGTACTGTGCTTGATCAAACATGGCCAATCATTTTAATTTTGGAGTGCATTGGGTTGGAATTTGTGATTTTGAACCTTAAATCTTTTAATGCTCCATAGCTCCATATTTTATATTTTAAATGTTGTCTTTATTTCTGTTTTATTAACAGAATAATAGCATATCATTTTAAAAAAGACACCCAAATTTTTCATGTTTAATAAAGCGCAGCATTAAAATAAATAATTACTTATATTTTAAATTATTTTTAATATTTAAAATATATATTTATAAATTGCATAATAAATAATTAAAATACAAAATAATTATTTAAATTGCAAATATATTAATAGTATAATTTAAAATATGAAAAGCAAAAATTAAATGTAAAATTAACAAATTAAATGTGATAATAAGATATATAAAAATAAAATAATATATCAAAAGAAGTCTAAAACATTTTTTAGATTCAAACAAATAATGGTTTGATTGAATTTACAAAACTTATAAATATTTAAATTTAAATATAAATATTTAGAAAATAAAAAATACAAAATAATTTGTTTAATAAAAAACAACATTTTTCGATATTTATCTACATTTTGTCTATAAGGTAACAACAATATTCATAAAATCCATAATATTTTGGCAAAAAATATTTTTTTATTGACATTTTATTAATAATATTTCAATATTTTTGATATTTTATTAAATAAGATGAATATGTTACGGAGTTATGTTAATTTTTTTCATTATAAATAAATATTAGTTAAATATAATTTTTTATAATACTACAAAATATATTAATTTGTTGGAAAACACGATTAAACATAATGATGTATAACAAAAATAAATAAATTATGATAGAGCACATGTAAAAGATGACGCGATTAATACCCTAATTATGAAACATTGATTGTCCCAAATAGCTTAATTTTCTCGTGTATGAAGATTAATTATAAGTTCAACTAATCAACTTTAAAGCGCAGCTAGCCGACCATGCATTATCCACCAATTGACCATTGCTTTGTCTTTTTTCTAAATGTTACTCCGGAATTTGTGTTGAAGCTTCATTCTTTACTATATTATTATTATATATATTAATTCTTCATTCACCGAAAAAGATATAATCTTCTTATATGGATCACTTAAACTATTTAAAGTTGCTATTCCTAGGGAAACTGTAGGAACAAATTAAAAAAGTATGTAGACCTCTCTTAATTTTTACTCTTTTTTGTTTCCTTGTGGGATTCCAGGTATTTTCTCAGGAAAGTTATATCGGAAGAATAGAAACTATTTTGGAATATTCATGTATAGAACCACCTCAATACTTATTATCATTCACTAGTAACCTTTTTAATGCAGGTTTGTTTTGTTGTTAATCCTCTTCACACAGTATATATTGTGTAATTATGTTTTTATAACAAATATTTTTCTCATATTTAAAAATATGATAATATACATGTTTAAAAATACAATATATATATATATATATATATATTTTATAATTTAAAAAATATATAATTTCTTAATTAAGGGGATTAAAATTGAAAACATATCAATAACTACTTCATATAAAAACTAGATTATTATACTAATCCTCTGGATTCATGTATCTATATCTTATACGTGGGGGTTATATTGTATGCTAATGAATAATCATGTGAATAAATATTGATCCGTTTGGATTTTTTTATTAGATTTTTAATATTCATATTTTACAATTCTCGAACTCGAAACTATTTGGATGTGTTTTTTTAACGAATGCTTTGAATGAAAGTGATTTAAGACAAATATTTTGGGATTTTGACATAAAACTATTAGATTATTTCTTTTAATAATAAATATTATTTATCTAAAAAAATACAACAATACTTCTCATAGTTTTAAAAGAAAATTCTCTTGATAATTTGTTAATTAAGCATTCTTAAAAAGTGCTTTGGATTATTTAAAACGACTTTCAATTTGATTCTATGATTTTACGTGATAATTAATAGTTGATAGTTTAATTTGAAAGAAACTAATTTCAATTAGTTTATCAATTAATACAAAAATATAATTTCCATATTTTAAAAGTAAAAATAAACAAGAAGCTATTAAGGCTTTTGTTCTTCAAATTGAAATTTACTTTTAAAAATAAACGAGAAATTAAAACTGATATATATAGACAAAGGAATTCCTATGATAGTTGCACTATCAATTTGCCCTTAGATTCACACTACGCCAAAAACGTATAAGCCAATATTTATAAAATATAGTTAAATTATATGACATAAAATAAAGTTAATTATGTCTTATTTAAATTTTAATTTTTTAATATTTAATATCTTAAAAAAATTCAATAATTTAAATATATTTTATTAAAATAAGAAACATATATTACACTGTTTTCTCTTTTTAAATTAAATATAAGTAATAGTTAAAACAATAATTAATTAATATTATTTTTTATTATATATACCGTAAGAATATATAGTGCACATCCTTAATATAAATCATTAAATTCTAAATATCCGCCTAATATAATAGTTTCTCGTATTTGAGATTAGTGCAGTCCTCAACTGTGCCTACAATGATACTCACCTTTACAAACAAGAAAAACAAGGAAAAAGGCTAATCAATGATGTGGTAATAATAAGGAAATTAATGTATAATATATAGCTACTAGTTTTCTAATTTCTTTAATTTGTGCTACTTGATACTACTAGTGATAGTAATCATTTCAAAAGTTAAATGCTAGTTGTTTAATGATCCCACCTCTCAGATAATTAAAGAAAATATTAACTTTTAAGAGACATTAATTACCAATAAAACAAAAGAAAAGAAAGAAAAAAAAATACACAAACAATTCATAATTTCTTTTTCCCCATTTTATACTTTGATTTCTTTTTTTTCCCTTATAATTATTTAATATTTTTATTTTTTTTTAATTTTCATACTTTCATCTCTTTACATTTTTCTTATAATTTAATCAATTATTTTTAATTTTTTAATCCTCTTACTTTTTTTATTATAAGGTGCTCACTTTTACTTTTGGATTTTCATATTTTACGATGTTAAAGTTTAATTTAAGTTGGTTTAAAAGTTTAGATTAAATGTGTGAAAATTAAAAAAAAAAACAATATGGATCAAATAACGAGAAAACATCTTTTTATAATAATATATTTTTTGTTCTTATTTTATCTCTTTTCTCAAAACTAGAAACTTAAAAATATTTTTTAAAATAGGAGGGACCAAATAATACTGAATTCATAATACTGAGACTCTCTGTATAAAATAATTATAATTTTAAATATATATTAAATATTTTTGTATATCAAAAGCAGACAACTTTTGAAGGTCGAGATGAATCACAAGTCTTCTCTACCTATTTCATCAGCCATCTTTAAAAAGACAAAGAAGCAGGCCTCATTAGCTAGAAACATCTTTAATCTCTCTAATTCCTTCATATTCTTCATCAAATTTAATAAGCTAAGCTTTTTTCTTCCCGCACTCCTTTCATCTTTGGATCCACCATGAAATTAAAAATGGATTTTTTCTGCTCATCACCCGCTTCAACAGCAATTTGTTCAACCAATTATAAAAGCCAAAACACAATTGATCAAAGGCAAAAGAGCCACCACCATCACAATAAGACACTTCATGTGCCTTGTTCATCCCATTTTCCTCCTATTATTCCAAAACCTTATAACTTTGAAAAGAGTAGAAAAAGCTATTCCAAGACAAGTGATTATAATGGTCAGATACGTAGAAAAAGCTCTGCTGATATTCATGATTTGAAAACTACTTCTTGTGATGATTCTTCAACAACATGTCTCTTAAGGGACTCACCTTTTATTGATAATTGGTTGAACGAGTCTAATAAGCAATATGTTAATAATCATCCATTGGTCTCTGATAAATGTGTGAAGTATAATAGGTCTTATAGTTCGAATGATGTTTCTGCTTCTTTGAAGTCTTCTTCATTCACTCGATCACGTCATCAGGTAATTGGACATGCTTGTTTGTGTTTATATTAAAAGTGATTCTAAGAGAAAGTATTTTTAGAAAGAAGCACAAATTTTGTGCTTCTCTGTCACCAAGAAAAAAAAGTGTTTTTTAAGCTTTGTATGTATTATGGAAAAAATAATTACCGTTTAGTTCAAAAACATTTTCAGCTCTCAAAAGTGCTTTTGTAATTTCAGAAGTAGAAGCAACTATATATAGTGTGAGATTCAAAGTTAAAATGATGAAGAATGAATGTTAAATTAAATTATTATTATTATTATTTTTAGTTCAAATGAGACGCATAATGCATATATATATAATAGATTCTTCCGTAATGCATAACAATTTTACTCACTGTATACATGAATAATTAAATTAAATTCATGTAAGACTTAAAAAAGGAATGTCCTTTAATTCTTTAGAAAACTGAGCTAAAATCCTAGATTTTTTAATTACAGTGTTTAATTATTTTAATTAACAAATTGTCATGTGATGAATGAATATTAAATTTGTAGGTGGTGGTTTTGAGGGTTTCACTTCATTGCAAAGGCTGTGAAGGAAAAGTGAGAAAACATCTTTCTAAGATGGAAGGTCTGTAATTAATTATTTCTTTTATATCTTTTTGTTTTCTTTTCTTCCTTAATTACTTTTATTTTTCATTTTTTGAAATATTCTTTTAAATTTTTATTGAAGTTGGAAGATGAGAGATTGGAACATTTATGAGACTGTTACAATTTATAAACAAAATACCACCTTTAATTCTTGTAACGTTTTTAGGCTATTAATGAGTTCAACGCTTAAAATTCCATGGTGATTCCAATAACAAAATATTAATTCAATCAATATAAACACCTAAAATCTTATAAATTATATCATAAATCAATATTTACATAATCTCTCAAAATATAAATATTTGTTTTTTATAAAGTAATTATTTTATATTTTTAACTTATTTTATTATATTATATTCTAAATTTATTATATTATATTCTATTTAGATTACTTGTTTCTTTTTTTTATTTTCTTAGAGATCATTTCATTTATTTTTATGAGATGAGGCCTAAAGTTTTTAACCTAATTAACTAAAACTTTAATATCATGTTAAAAGTCTATAAGAATTACAAGTCTTTCAATTCCAAAAGATAAATTAATACTCAAAAACACTCCTAATTTTTATAAATTTTACCATAATATTATAATTGATTAATATGAGACAATTACTCATAACAAAACATACACTAACAAATTCTAACTTAGTTTTTTACGTGAAAAATGGTACAAGTTAACTGAATTATGTATTTGTTTTTTTTATTGGATTTTAATCATTTTGTTATGAAAAATGAGTATAATGATAAATGATTAAATTTTAAATTTTTTATTAATTTTATAATCATTATTTTTTATTGTTAAAAATAATTTATAAAAATAATATCTTATTAATAGTTGAAAAAATATGATAAAAAAATAAAAATAAAATGAAAAAATTAATCATATAATTATTATATAACTTTTTTCAAAACAAAAATACTAACTATTACAAAAATAATAAACATATTAAAATGATTAAAAAAATTGTGCCTGCTATGTTTTTTTTATTAATATTTATACGATAAAATTGTGCAGGAGTGACATCATTTAGCATAGAAAGGGAAACACAAAAAGTGACGGTGATTGGAGATATAACACCTGTAGGAGTACTATCAAGTGTGTCTAAGGTCAAATATGCTCAGCTTTGGCATTCTCCAACATCATCATCTTCTTCCTCGTTGTCCTCATGATTTCTATTCTCTTTCAATTGTTTTAATTTCTGTTTTCTTTAATCTTTTCTTTGTATGTGCTAGTTTTGAGTTCCACCTATCTAGTTAATTATATAATATAATGGTTAAATATTCTACTGCAGTGTAATAATACATGTATTTTGTTGTACTTAGTAAAATTAATTTAGAAGGTTATCACTTTCATTTATAAATTATAAGTTTTATTTTCTTAGGTAGGTATTGTTCGAATATGATTCACACATTTAAGAATATTTGCTTGTGTTTTTTTAAAATTTATGCATCATTGAATGCTTGATTAAAGATAACACGTTCTTTTTGTTCTTAAATTTATTTTCTAATAAAGTCTTAAAGAATTAAGATTAAAGTCGAGAGATGAAAATAATAAAAAAAATACATGATTTTTACTCAAATATTCATATATTTGGAAGTGTTAGGAAAGTTCTTATGGATATTTTTAAATGTATACTTAAATAAGTACTAAATATAAAAACATTAGTAATAATTTGGTACACTATCATCATAAAAATAAGAATTAAATATTAAAATAATCAAATTGTGGGAGAACTAAAATGTATTTTAAAAAAAATTAAAAATGACTTAATAGCCTCATTTGCATTATTACATTAATATTTAGTTCTTTTAACGTAGAAAGTATATGAAAGTGAACAAACTCTACTAGCAATGGGAATAGTGCTGCATCGTTTATACATGATACTAAAATGTAACAGTTTTAAAAAGAAATGAGACTAAATATGCAATTAATCTGACGAATAATACCATTTATAAATGATTTATTAAAAAAAATGTGATACTGTGTTTTATTATAATAATATTATTTTATATAACATTTATTTATGTAAAAAGTTATACCTATTATAATTTATTTAATATATAATTATTGATTAAATTAATATAAAGTATTTTTTATAAGATATTGAATTATTACTATTATCATAATGTATTATGTTGTTGTTATAATAATAATAAAATACAAGTAATATTAAAAATAAAATAGTTATTTCATATATTTTATGTTAATCAGTAATTATGTTCTTTTCTTACGTTAAAATAATAATATATAGATAATTATAAGTTAATAAAAAATATATCATATTATTTTAATTAATATTTATCTATTATATTAATTATTGTGTAGTAAATTGACTTAAGAAAAAGTTTTTTTTTTTTGGTTCAAGTGAAATAGTAAAAAACAAAAGAGGTAGTTAGTCTCCTGGTTTCTGATCATTATTTCTTGAAACATGCAAATGACTTCCTTCTAAATATTCCCTTCTTTTTGGATTTTTTTATGTTAAAAATCAAAATCTTATAACATTAGGCTGCGCCAACTCTCTGAACAGGACTGAACTTTTACTAATTTTCATGTAAATAACTACAAAGTAAGCTCTTATTTGTATGTGCAACAATAACCCACGTTCATTATTGATTTTGTAATTTTCGTATTTCATTCAAAAATTTAAAAAAAAATTCTTTGTTAATTTAGTTTAAAAAAAAAAAAATTTAACCTTTAAATCAAATAGTAAATCATTTTTTTTTCTCTTTCTTCTTTCAATTTTATCTTAATTTTTTTTCTTTTTTTTTCTCTCTCTTCCTTCAATTCCATTCTAGTTTTTTTTCTCCTCTTATTTTAAAAACAAGATAAAAAAATATTTTAATTACCCTTTATAACTTTAAAATGTCGAATACAAAAATTATAAATTTTTAATAAATAAATTTTTGAGTGAATAAAAAATAATAAAAATAATTTATATTTATAAAATACAAAAATATATTTAATAATAAATATATAATTTGTTATAACAAATAACTTATCAAAATTTTATTATAAATTAACTTAAAATAATAATAATAAATTATAAAATAATTATAAAATTAATAATAATTATTATTATAAAATAAATTATAAAAACTAGGTTAATAATTATAATAATATTATATTAGATAATATTTTCACACAAATTTTACGATATAATGTGTTATGTTTGTATTGTATATTGTAAAAAGTTAGAAAGAGAGGTTTCACAATTTTTTTAATAATTTAATTATTTTTATGAATATTATTTTTTATATCATAATTATAATTAAATATTATAATTATTTATTAAATATAATTATAATTAATAATAATAATAATATATTATATTATTTATGAATTATCAAAATATTTAGCATATGATTTTCATTATATGTATAAATTTATATTTATTTTATTGTAAAATAAATTATTTTTTATTTTTTAATATATAATATGATAAAAAATATTTATGTATTTAAAATTAATTATAAATTTATAAGATGTTAATATTTTTTTTATGTTTATAATAATTATTTTTTGTAAAAGAGAGCTAATATATCTTTTTTTAAATAAAATTGATTAAAAATTTTACTTTCAAATTTAAGGTAAGATTTTGTCTATTTTTTAAAAAAATTCAACTTGTGTTCATTTTTAAATTATTGTCCAAAAGTTAGGCTCTTATAGACAAAACTCCTTATTTGTAATTATTGTTAAAATCTGACTACCATTCCATATATTTTTTTTAACTTAATTTTTTTTTTGACTTTTTGTCTAAGTTGTTTCATCTTTTCGTGTACAAAGATAATGAAAAATAAACCATTTTAACTCTAGCGATAGCCTTTAGATGGGCGTGATAGAAAATTCTACTTGATGATAATTAGAATGTAATTTTTTCTTCTTTTGCTAATATCATAAATAAAAGAAAATATATGTTTGTTTATGTTAAATTCCAACATCTCTATAGGAATACTAGACAAAACATGCTTCTGCATTTTGGATTATTAAGAATATCGGTTCTGATAACAAAAATGTTATTATGAATCAAACAAAAAAAATTCAAAGGTAAAAAATACTTTTTGTGCTTCCATCAGCTAAAATAATCTCAAATAATATTCATGAAAACTAGTGATGTAAATTTGACATGACGATAGGGGAGCCGTGGGCACCTAACTAGTTTGCGCCAAATCGGTGCGGGATGGATCGGCAAATAAACGGAACAAGACATTATTCATTTTATTATATTTGGTTTAGAGCAAAAATGCATTGTAGGGGTAAAAAAATGGTTTGGTTAAGAAAGATTAATAAATATTATCGATATTCATGAACAAAACATCTAAAAGTAATTTTAGTTTTTACGTGAGTCTTTTAAAAATACTTTTCAAGTTAAAAAAATTATCGAGATTTAACAAACACATCTCAAGTTTATATCTATTATTATACACGTTAGATTTCATATTATATATAAGACATTTTGTATATCAAGATTGATCGAGATGAATATTGATCTATTTAATTAAAAAATCTCTTATTTAATTTATAATTATGGTAGATCGATCGAGGTTTAATGTTCAATCAATCAAGTACTAGATCAATCGAAAAATAGGTAGATTGATCTATTTATTTAACCTAATTTTTACTTGAGTTAAATATTTTAATTACTATTTTGTTTCTATTATTTACTGCTCTATTAATTATTTAATGAACATAATCGTAATTAGACTTTGATGAATTAAAAAGTTTTAATATTTGTGATATTGTGCTTTAATATCTTTTATAAGGTTGTTAGTGATTTTGATTTATCTTTTATTCTCTTAAATCATTTAGGTAGGATTTTTCATTGTTTAATCCACTTTAGGACACATATTATACTTGTGTTTTTATGCTAACGTTTCAGGTGTCAACTAAATGAGTTCGATAACTTGTGTGATACGAGTTTATCAGAACGTTAGTCTAGATCCTAACATCTTACTCGTAGAGATTGTGAAATAAAGCGAAGATTTGTAAGTAAGTTACTTGAAGGCATTATCTTGATGGGTAGTTTGGGTCTCAGACATGTAATCAAACATTTTTTATAGTGTATAGTTAAGTAGTCCGGTAAGTTAATAGTTTTTTTTAAGTTATTGTTTTGACCTACGTTATTTTTATTTAAAAATCTCATATGTTATTTTAATTTTTTACATTATTTCATTTATACGTATTTTTCATATTTCAACTAATTACCTATTGATCCTTAATTAATTAGATCCGTAAGTAAAAAAATTTAGATTTGGATCATCATTCATTTATTTTTTTTCTTTTATTTACTGATACTTTATTTAAATTAAAATCAATTATAATATTTAGTAATTTATTTCTTTTTAGTTAGAGTTACTCCACAATTTATATATATTCTAATACCTGTGTTTAAATTATTTACTATTAGGTTATTTAAGAATCATTTAGTGGGTATTTTTGATATTAAGTTTTTATAGATGAAATAGTATTTAATGTAATTCGAATTTATAATATATATTATTGATTATAATTTTTTAAATAATTTTTTTTATTAATACTCATTAAATTTATTAATTTTATCAATAATTTTTTGGGGTAATAATGTATCTTTTAATCCAATAAAACTTGTGAAAAATAGTTTTTTAAAGTTTTTTTAAATTAGAAAGATAATACTTCATGCAATAATATTAATAAATTATTGTAATTATCATTGTGATTTTAATAACAATAACTCTAGCAAGCTAATATTTTTTTTAATTAGCATCATTTAAGTAATTGAGTCTGAATCGTACCGTTTTCATCTATACTGAAAACACCTCTTTTGAGTTTACTTTTAACTTTTAATATAAACACAAAGTGACAAACTGACATTATTAAAGATTTGAGGTTAATACTTTACCAAAATGAATAAAGTATTTATGTATTGAAGTATAGGATTTTGTTCACAGAAGGTTCGATCCCTCTTTTCCTGTATACTTCACCTAATTCTCCAAATTTACTAACTCCAATATATAAAATAATAGATGAAACTATTAGTGCAAATGTTTATAGACAATATTATTATTGTTCTTAGAGCATGAGATATAATACATGATGGTCTTAGTTTTCTAAATCATATAGTGTGTGGAATATTGATAATTAAGGACATGCATGAAAATAGTATACAGAAGGTCATGATGTTGTTTGAAACCTGCTGGTGAAGGCACTCTGTGTGGTAATGGCATGGTCTGAAGCTGAAGAAGAATAGATAATTGTTGAGACAATCTCTTTTCTTTTTCATGTGTCCTCTGGATTAATTGTGCCCCACAGATGTGGACTGTTATGGGTGCATGGTTGTTCTCTTATTTCAAATGTCACAATTTAAAATAAATAATATATAGTTAATATGATTCAAATATATAATTTTGAAATAAAAAAATAATGAGTTTTGTTGTGGTATCGTTTAATAAATCATGTAAAGTCATGGAACAAATTCTCATGCAATCGACCAAAAGTAAGTGGCTCTTCCATTTGAATGGCAAAAACTCTATTGACTAGTGATTAAAATTTTGGCATGCATGTGCTTGCTTAAATTGGCTCTTGATTCCATTTTTTCAGCATCAAACAATAATTAAGGTATGGGTAATAAGAACCGTAGTATTCTCTGGAAAGTACAAAGTAAGTATGTTATTTATAGTATGAGCTAAAATTGGTCTAAAATAGTATACTATGTACAAAATAAAAGTATATAAGTTACAAAAACCGTACATAAATTGTGTTCGGGCCGGATATAGTATTTTCTTTTTTTAAGAAAAAGATGGTTAAAGTTTGATATTTTTAACGAAATTATAATTTAATTTTATATTTATTAGACCTGATACATGAGTCAAAAAATGATAATAAAAATTCATTATATTTATAAATCCATGTAATATTTTTTATAAAAATAATGGACTTATGTTATTCCACCTAATAGGTACGAATTCAAAATATATTTTGATTAAAGATAATGAATTCACTTAATTTAGATAAATTGTACTCAAAATTTTAAGATTTTTTGTTGTCTACATTGCACATTATGGTTAAAATTGTTTCGGTTTATTGGTAAGTGACTTTGTTAATTTCAAGTCATTAATTCTAAGCATATTCTAATATATTTTAATGTAAAAATAACAACTAAGTACATAATTTGAAACACAAATATACGTACTCTAAGAAGATTTGAAGTCTACAATTTTAAATTTTTTATGAGAAGAAAGAATTTTTTGTGGTTGAGACTGAAATTGTGAAATCAAATAAAAGAATTAAATCTAAGATTAAAATATTGGAAAGGTATAATCTTTGTTGGATATGCTGCTATTTTTGTATCATTTATATTCTTTGAGTGGTAATACGTGTTTTCTCCACAATAAATCAAATGATGATACAAATCTACACTTTTTGTTACAACATTTCAAAATTTCAATGGTGGGGTATCTTTCTTTCTCTTTGTATTTTTTTTCCCAATATGTTTCTTCTTTTGTTTTTTTTTTCAAAATTTTCTCTCACATGCAAAAAATCTTTATATTATTTAATCTATTAAATTAAAAATAATATTATTTAATCTATTAATTATAAAAAATTAATCAATATAAATTTTATTATTTTAATAATTTTTATATTAAAATTTTATTATTTTTTATCAAATAATTAAATACGATTAAAATACACACATTTCATAATAATAAAGTGATAATTCATATTTAAAAAAATATTTTTTAATATTTATTAATTATCACAATTTTATTTTACTCTTTTATTGATTTTTAATTTTAACTAAAAATTAAAATAAATATTAAAATAATTTTTATTTGAATAATATTATTATTAATTTTTTCTTAAACAATCTTATATTAAATTTCACTTATATTCTTGTTAAAAATCAGTATTTTAATTATTTTTAACCATTTGGTAGAAAATATTAATATTTTTAATAAAAAAATTTAAAATAATATAATTTATTATTAATTGATAATTTTTTCAATAACTTAATAAATAAATGATATTTTTTTAATTTAAAAAATTAAAAAAACATAACTAATTTAATTTAAAATACTATATGTAACCTCATCGTGTTAGAAATACTTAATGATTGTATTATATTATGTGATTAAATGAATATACATGGTGCCTTTATATAGGAATTACAAGTAAACTAGATATGTCTAAAATAATTAAATATAGATATCCCTAAAGTAAATAGATATATAATAACATGTATATTAATATATTATTAGATATACATTACATTTCCTCAAACTCACAGTGGATGTGAGACCAACTTGAGGTTGTCAACCAAATTACGAAAAGGCGTCTTTCGGGAAGTGCTTTTGTGAAAATATCCGCAAGTTGATCATTGAGGAAATCCGCATAGCTTCAGAGCACCATGGATAAGATGAGAAATGGGAATAAAGTGACAATCAATCTCGATGTGTTTAGTCCGTTTATGAAGACATCGCGTGAGCAATATGAATGGCACTGATTATCACAATAAAGAGAGTTGCGTAAGATGTGGACACACCCAAATCCTGCGAGCCATCGTAGCCAAAGAAGCTCGGATGTGGTATCGCGAAGAGCATGATATTCTCGTCAAGATCGGAGTCAAGCCACAAAGGTTTGTTTCTTACTTCGCCAAGAAATCAAAGAGGTACCGCGAGAAAGCAATAACCTATGCGGGACCTATGATCGCAGGGATCTCCGCCCAATCAAGATCGTGAGAATGCACGGCAAGTACTAAAGGCGATCGAGTCAGTAGAAAAGTGCCATGGAAGATAAGTGTTTTCAAGTATCATGTAATACGCAAAATGTTAAGATAATGAGTCGATCGCGAGCGTATTGACATATCGACTGACTCTGGATGAACAAAGATAAGAGATGTCCTAACGAGTAATCAGAAGATAAACCGTACTACCAACCAATCGCCTATAAAGAGAAGGATTAGATAATGGTTGCCCTCCGATGGTGTCGTGACGCGATTAAGTTCAACCTGAGTTGTCATCAGCCTTGCCGGCCGTCCACAGATACGAGGTCGATGCATACTTTGTTGAGTAATGTAGCACCATCTCGGGAACGAGTGATCTCAAGACCCAAGAAATAGCTTAAATGTCCAAGGTCTTTCATTTCAAACCGTCACTAAGAAAATCCTTGAGTTCTCAATGTCGCTGGAGGTCATCACCTGCTATGATCATATCATCCACATATAGAAGAAGCAAGATTGCGCCTTTATCATTACGACGAAGAAATAAGGCGTAATCATAAGGACCGGCAAGTAGAACCTTGCCGGCGACGGTGGAACCGACTTTGGCAACCATGCTCGCGAGCTTTGTTTAAGGCCATAAATGGCTCGTCGAAGGCGACGAACCTTATTCGTTTCAACAGAAAGACGAGGACAAGGTTGCATATATACTTCTTCACGCAGCTCCCCATCAAGGGATGCAATTTTAACATCCATCTGAAAAACGTCCCATTTATCGGCAAAGCAGAACAGCCTAAGAGGGTACGAGCTCTCAGAAGGATCAATGTAATCTATCGAAATGGAAGTCTTAATCTTATGTATCCACTTACTACCAACCACATTGACCAGAGGGAGAGTAACAAGATCCCAAGTATGGTTTTTGGTTAATGCATCAATTTCTTCTTTCATTGCAATCACTTGCTATGGAAGGCAGAGATGCCTCACGATAGTGCGAGGCTCATGAGCGTAGTGCAGTGTAACAATGATAGTCAAGTAAATGTGTAGGAATGGATCTTACCCGGTAAAGGAGTGGCGAGGTGGAATGTCTTGTCGAGGATCTTTCAAAGTGAGCAGTAGGACCTATATTCATGCGAGTAGCTCATTATCAACCCGTTCTTCTACGACTGCCCAGAGAATCATCAAAAATATCCAAGATTGAATAGTGAAGTCCAAAAGATGGATTAGAAGTATCCGTAGAAGGAACAAGAGACTCATTTGGAAAAATTTCCAAAACATTTGAATTAGTTAGGGAAGAACGAAAGTGAGAAAGTTCAACAAATAAGCTTGTTCCTAAAAGACAATATTACTAGAAACACTAGACGATGTGAGACAGATCATAGCATCGATATTCTTTGAAGTTTCACCATAACCAAGAAAACAACAAAGTCTAGATCGAGGCTCAAGTTTGTCAGGTTCAAGTAGGTCAAGAAGAACGAAATAAATCAGATCCGAATGAGCGAAGGTAATGATAGTTAGGAGATGATCCAAAAAGGCGCTCATACGGAGTCTGATTATGAATGACAGTCATTGGAATGCGATTAATGGCATAAACAAAGATGAAGAGCAGCCTTCACCCCAAAAAATGGGGCAGGAACTTTGTGGCAGAGAAGAAGAGCACCAATGTTGTCAAGAATATGACGAAGTTTTCTTTTCCACCATTTTTTGCTGAGTGTTCCTCGACAAGTTGTATGATGTACAAGGCATAAGGAGTGTAACAGAGTTTGAAAAGCATTTTTGAGTATATTCGAGAGCATTATCAAATCGAAAAGTTTTGATATGTTTGGAGAATTGTGTTTCAACCATTTTTGCAAAGTTACTATATATTGATAAGATTTAATTCAGATTTCATTGAAAAGATCCAACTATAACGAGAATAATCATCAATAAAAACAACAAAATATCGAGATCCACCAATACTAGTAACATGAGAAGGTCCCCAAACATCAGAATGAATCAACTCAAAAATACTATTAGAGATAGATTTACTACTATTGAAAGGTAAAGTCGGGTCGTTTTCCTAATCGATACGAAGTACAATCAAAATTATCTTTGGACACGGGGAACCCAATGAACCTTTAAGCTAACTGCTTGTTGGTAGGATGGGCGTGACCAAGACGAGAATGCCAAAGTGCGAGAGAAGGTAAGGAAGAAATTGAAGCTAGCTTGCAAAGAAGAATGCAGGCGTGAGCAACAGTGGAAGATTTAAGATTGTTTACGGAAACATACGCCTCGACCCTGTGACCGGTCCCAAGCTCGCCTGCTCTAATCCTGCACAATACACCTGCAGAATAGTCAAAAATAAGGCGATATCCTAGTTCAAATTAATCGCCCACAGATAAATTATAGGATAGGTTAGGTACATGGAAAACCCTGCAGAAATGCAGGCAGAGGTCGAAACAAACCTGGACTATTCCCATGAATGGCGGAACCATCACCATATGAATATTAAGGCGGATGTGATGCAGGTCAAGTTTGGAGAATAAAGATGGAGCGTGTGTCATGTGATTGCAACATGCAGAGTCAAAAACCAAGTTTCGAGACTTACGGCAAAACCGAGAGGTAGTGGAAAGAGATGCATTACGTACCATTTGAATGTACTCGAAGCATGATCTTCTCGTAGTTCCACAGTAGGTTGATAAAGTGGATTCGTAAGACTGGACTCTCAACTAGAAGTGCATCAACGGCAGTTAGATAGCAACAAGAGCGCAGATTTGTTACGACTCGCAACAAGTCTCAATGGGTGGCCACGTACGCTGCAATAATTACGTAACCTTTTATTGCTCGCTCGCGACGATTGTAAAAGCGAGCCGCAGGAATCACCCGATTGCCGAGGTTGTTCAACTGGCAGGAGGAGTAATAGCCAAAACATCGAGCTTATTTTGGGCTTCAGGGTTGCAAGTCCAGCTTCTTCTCTAACCAACTCATTTACAGAAGACGTTATCACAGAGAGTGAGGAGGACCACGACAAGTGACTCGACTGGATTGGCTCAAAGTCCTCAGCGAGTGACATCAAGAACTCATGTGAGACGAAATTCATCCCTAATAGTAGCATATTGCCGAAAGCATCTGCTGAAAGCATGCCCAAATTGGATCACAAAGGTCAATTTGGTCCCAAAGGGAAGCGAAGTTGATCAAAGTAGTCATTGATGGATTGCCTGCACTTGCGGTAGCTATGCAATTCAACTATTAGTTGATATTTTCGGATCCGTGAGTATGGAGCATCCGCCAACATATCCATACGCCGATTTGGCATCGTCAAAACCGCCATCAGACGGGAGATGGATGGAATGGAAGTATTCCGAATCCATGTAAGGATCACGTGGTTGTGACTATCCCATTCAATCACGCGACGAAGAAAGATAGCATCTTCTTTCACTTTCTCCTTTATCGTGAATACTAATCGCACCAAGACAATAATGCCAGAGCATACGACTCCTTAAGAAAATCAAGCGCATAGCTTAAGACCATGATAAATAATTCTTAGTCCCCTCCAATATAGTATTAATAGTGGCAAGAAATAAAAGTATCCTTTTTATCCATTTGCAAACACAATATGCAAAACAGACTAAAAACGAGATCTACGCGAAAAACTCGGGTAAGTGGTCAGATACAGTAAAATTCCTGGCCAATCCGGCAGCCGGCCAATCCACCCGTCAGCCAACGCGGCATTAACGGTCAAAGGGCAGTACGGTCAGGTCAGTCAACGGTCAGATCGGTCACGGGCAGTGAAAGACGGCCAATCTGGCCGATGGAGATCACGACGTCGCCCCACGCAGCACCGATGCCGTCACGAGCAGCAGCGGCCGCGGCGCGATCCACGCCAGCGGATGTCGAGGCGCTGTTGTAGTCACAGATGGTGCTCGATGACCGTGATTCTTACACGGCTGCAGGTAGATACCTGCCGAGACGATCACGCGGTATTCGCAGATGTGCGTTCTGTTAAGATTAATCTACGGCACGGCGGCGCGTTAACGACGTGCGTACTGGTCAGGCGGCGCGCGAGTATGCGCGCGGCGTGTCCGATGGTTGCGATACTTCCACGGCCAGGTAGATCCTGGCCGAGTCACAGCGTGGTATATGCATAAAAATTTGAACAATACGCACTGCCATGTGATTGCGCTGTTTAGTGCGGAACTCCTTAACAATCCGTGGCCACCGTAATTCCTAACCTAAGGATAACTACCGAAAGACGTCGAAGGTTAAATGGTGAATGATTGCATAGCGCTATTGTGACAAATGAAGCTATAAGGGTCAATAACACCAAAAAAAGAAAACACTGCTAGAGAGAAAAGAATAGTGGCTCTGATACCATGTTAGCAACTCAGGCCTAACTTAACCCAATAAGATCTCATTAACTTAAGAGTTGCCCAAGCTTATAAGGCCATTGTTCCTAGTCGATGTGGGACAAGGATACTTACTGTAATCTCCACACTACGGCGGACAAAAGGTGGACATTGGCCACACGGTGAGACTGCAGAGGCTCACCAGGTCCAAGCACATAATTGTAGACTAAATTACCCCGATACCACGTTAGAAATACTTAATGATCAGTATTCTATTCTCGCGATTAAAACGAATATACATGGTGCCTTTATATAGGAATTACAAGTAAACTAGATATGTCTAAAATAATTAAATATAGATATCCCTAAAGTAAATAGATATACAATAACAGATATTAATATATTATTAGATATACATTAAAAGTAACTATTATTATCTAACCAACTTATAAAGTGACGATAAATTGGACAATAAGTAGGTGTAGAAGCAAAGGTAATTGAATTCTCCAATATTTTGCTTTGGCTCCTTATCCTTTTTATTATCCTTTTTATTTCATTTTATCTTCTCCATTCTTAGCTTTAATATATTTGACTAAGACATGGTCGGCTGAAAAAAAAATTACCAGAAAAATAGGAAAATATATCTTTTTAACTCATGAGTGGTTCAATCATTAAATTATCATATCCTTGTAAGAAAATTTGGACTTGGTTCGTTGAAACTTTTGTATGGATAAGCATGCGAAATTCATCTTCTCAAGTTTAATTTTTACCAATTTCTTTATAATTATATTTAAGGGGCAAAATAGTCACTCATTCAATAGAAGTTAACTTACCTCAATTAAGGGTTTGGTTTTAAACTTTTAGAGTTTATATTTTATTATCAAAGTTGATATTTTTCTATATAGCGTATATAAAAAAATTCATGCTATTCTTATGATGAGATTAATTTGCCCAGTGGTGCTCATCTTAAGTTTAACGTTAACTAGTATCAAAGTTTTTATAATTATTTAATTTAAATAATTTAATCATATAATAATTACATTGGACGTTAAAAGTCTCATAATTTTTAAAAAAGATCGTAATAGTTCAATTATTATGTGTAATAAGCTTTTTAGTTTTATAATTTTTGAGTTGAATATATATAATTCTATTATTTATAAAAATTAAACACTATAAATATTTATTTTTAATACTTTTGATAGACTAAAAACATTTATTTTAAATAAATTATAAGATTAAAAATATTTATTTTTTGTAATAACAAGATTGATTATATATAACTCATAAATTGCAAGACTAAAATATTTATTTTATAAAATTATAATACATATGATACCTAACCTAATAATCATAAGACTAGTGTTCTCGTATAGTAAAAATTACAAATACTCAAAGACCTTTTGCCGATTCTTCCATGGATTTTATTAATTCACTAGTCATTGCACAGTGGAAGACTAACTCTTGAGGCTTCAATTTTCAAATAAAGTTGAACAGTTTGGTTTCTACTTTTTAATATATAGAATTTATTTTAGAATATAAATTCACAAACTATTTTGAACTACAGTGAGAGATTCAAAACCACATCTAAGAGGATGTGGACACCACTTTTACTACTAGGCTCATTGTTCAGTCATGAACCCAAAGGGAAAGTACATATGTCCTCGTATCTTCTTTTTGGTCATAAGTAACCAAATTAACCAAATTTATGATTCATGGTTTTAAGGCACAACTAACCTATATGAAATTATAAACTAGCATCGAGATATAAAAAGCTTTGAAAAGGACTAAAAAACGAGAAAGATTAAAACAGGATTCCAAATCCAAACAGTTAAAGAAGACAACAGATTATGTTACTTCAGTTTACACAACAATACATCACAAATATTTCCAACATTTTACATCTTTTCAACAAAGTCAATTTTAGCATAGACTTAAAAACTTAAAACACCAAACGTCTAAAAGTCCAAAACACGCTAATAAGCAAGATAAGCAGTGAACTGCAAGAGAGTCTCAATACCATCAGTTTGATGCTGCTGAGTATTTTGAAAGGTCTTAACAATAGCATGCCCCTTAGCATTAAGAAACTTCCCAGTACCTCCAATTACAGCAAGATGAGATTCTGAAAGAGCCGTCATATGAACACCAAAGAAAACAAGACTATCAGTATACCCGCCATCCTCAAACATAGCAGTGAAAGCTATCGTCTGACTATTCCCATCCACAGAACTTGCTACATAAAACCCTTGTGCCTTACCAATCAAACCTGAACCAAGTTCATGCCCTTCAGTCAATTCATCATCAAATGCAGTCAAGGTCCCAAACATAAGTTTCTGAAGACTCAACCCTGACGGAAGTTGAGCACCATTTAGAAAAGGAAATCCATTTCCACCAATGAGAAAGTTATTTCCATTCCCATTATTGTTGTTTTGAGCCACATTTGCTGTATTACCACCGAGCCCAGTAAAGAAAGGAACATTGTTATTGTCGATGATTCCATTGTTGTTGTTGTTTTGAGGAATTCCATTATTAAATGGAATATTTGCACCATTTGGTTTGGCAAATGGAACTTGACCACTAACTGCTGGGTTTGTGACTATGCCAGTTACTGCTCTAGCTGAAGGGTTCGTGCCTCCAATGATATCATGCATATAGAAGACTAATGGATGGTGTGGATCCGTATTAGCAACAATAGCACCACTGGTAGTTGAAGCTGAGCCACCTCCTGGAGTGGTGGATACAACAGGAGGAAGCACATTGGAAGCAAGTGGGGTTTGAGGAGATTCAGGTTCTAATTCATCGAGGGTTCGAGCAGAGTTGGTTAATGTGATTGAAAGAGAAAGGAAAAGTAGACAGATTAAGGGTTTGTGAGGAATGGAAGATAGTTTTTGTACTCCCATGATTGTTATTGAAGAAAATGGGTTTAAAGTTTGAGAAAAATGTTGATATTTTCAGAAGGACTTTTGTGATGAAGAGGATGATTTTTGAGAATAGTGTGCTTGTGTTATATATATGTTGAGAATTGAAGAGAATAAATAAGGTGGATAAGAATATTCAAATGGAGTTGATAATATGGAGTAGGTGCTCGAGTTTCACACATTGGTGTATTGGTTAGAGTTATAGATACCTACTCTGCATAGTTTTTTAGTTGAAATCATGTTTGATTAGTTGAAATCAGGTTCACTCCGGTCCCAATTCCTCAAGAAACAAACCTTTACTGAAGCCAAAATTCCAGAATCTCAAATTTTATTCTAAAGAGTTTACCAAGACGTTTGAACCTTTAACAAAAGAGTAGAGCCATATTATCTCCTAATGTTCATGAACATAAGAGATGAGTTCAGTTATAAGTTCACCGGCAACTGAACTGCTTCTACTGGCATTTGTAACTAAATCTTCCCAACCTTTCAGATTGAGTTGCATGTTCTTCTTCCCCATCTCCTCCAGGACAAAACATGCACTATCAACTTTACCACACATCAATAACCCCATAACCAAACATTCAAATGATTCTAAACGAGGACAATGTTTACTTATCAACATTGCATTTAAAACTTTCAATCCTCCTTCAAAGTTCTTCACTTGACAAAAACCATCAACCATCATACGATATGTAGCTGCATTTGGTTCACAACCTCCTACTCGCATTTCAACCAAAACTTTGTACGCCTCCTCTGCACTACCTTCTTCGCACAGATAGTTTATCAATATGTTATAGGTTACAACATCTGGCTTAAACCGCCTTTTCTTCATCTCACTGAATAATGAACTAGCCTCTTCAATCTTCTCTCGCTTTCCAAGATCAGTCATCAAAACACCAAAATTCACATTCTTTGCTTTACATCCCCTGTACTCCATATCAAACATCAACTTCTTTGCTTCCGCATACTTACCCGTAGAACATAAACCTTCCATTAGTAAAGCATATGTCACAGCATTTGGGCGTTTATCTTTCTGGGTCATGTCCTCCATTAAACCCATTGCTTTATCCAACTCACCATTTCTAGACAAGAATCCAATGAGGCTATTATACGTAACTACACTAGGTTGCACTCTTTTCTCAAGCATTTCATCAAACAGTTTAGATGCTTCGTCAAACTCACCTTTTCTAAGCCATCCTTTAATTATTACATTGAACGAAACAGCATTCCGACGAAAACCCATCTTACTAGACCGATCAAAAATGTCCATTGCTTCATCAAACCGATCGCTATCAACAAGGACATTGAGGAGAACATTGAACGACTGTATTGTACGGACACAATTAAAGGAGCGAATTTGGTGAAACAATTTGATAGCATTCTCCACCAAATCTGCTTTAGCATAATGTTGAATCAAAGCAATGAAAAGGGTTTCACCGCAACGAATGTTTCTATATTTTATATGACCAAGAAGGGTCTCAACAGCTTCAAAGTTGCGACAACGAGCCAATTTGTAAATTAGGGCAGAGAAAGAAGGGTAGTCGTGTTTGAAGCCCATTTGATAATACTCATGGAAAAGAGACAAGGCATCATCTGGGTGTTGAACTTCTTTAACGCTGGAAACAAAAGGTATTGTTTTCTTCTGGGTAGCTCGATGTGATCGCTTATGGTGAGGTTTGATCTTAGATTTGTTGGAAATAAAAGTATTATGGTTTGTTTGAGAATAATCGAAATTGGTGTATGAACGAATGAGGTTGGTTCGTATACGATTGATAGTTATTTTTCTCCATTGAATCATGTTTTAGACAGCCTAGATTTTGGAGGGAAAGGTCTGAACTCTATAGCCAAAGAAAACTCTAAAAATAATGGAAAGGAAATATCACGAAGAAAACCTAACTGTGGTGATGATAAAAAATAAATAAATAAATGCAATGATGTCAAAAATAAAATAAAATTCATTTTAAATTAAAGAATTTAATGGTAGGAAAAATGTGTCTAATTTTTATAATTTTTCCCACCATCCAAACATACTCAAAACCAATAAATCGGAAAATCCAAAGAATACTTCAAAAAAAAATACCGAAACTAGGGATGAATAAACAAATTGAAACAATCCATCTTCAATGACAAAACTTATCAACAGAAAATTTCAAAATTTGTCAAAAGTAGAAAAAGAGTTTATATAATTTGAGCAATATTAAGCAAACACCACCCCACCCCTGACTAAAAACCTACATTAAATAAATACCAAAGATAGTGGGAGGGTGAAAGATTATTATAAAATTATAAAACTAAGACTACAAGGAGAGGGAGAGAGGGATTTAGAGAAGATAGAGATCTAAAGGGTATTAGAGATAACCAAAAGGTAACATTTTTTAATTACGACCCAACTCATAATACAAGAGCACTTTCTCTATATCATAACACTGATTAATAATACTATACCACATTAATTTTAAATTATCGTAAATTTATAATAAATATATTTTTTCTTAAAAGAATGGCAAAGTCTACATTTATAGCCCTTTTGTTCAAAAATATTGCATTATGAAACTTTTTAGCTCATATCTTTATTGTGTTTTTAAGCTAATAAATATTTTTGCGTGAATTTAGCATCCTTCTCTATTGCGTAGTGCCCTTCTGGGTTTGAGTTTTGGCCCCGTCATTGAAAACTATTATATAGAAAAGAAAAGCATCCACAAATAAGAGGAAAAAGTTGTTGGAAATGTTTAATTATATCAGGGAAAAATTTAAAGCAAATTAGGATTTAGGACTAACTCCTACTACCTACAACGAAAAACCACATTATCATTAACCGACAACTGCAAATTGCTAACCACTCCGTTCTCATCCCAACATTCATTTTGTGAAGACCATGGCCTTTGTAGTCACTACTTCATTATCTTTTCAGATTAGTTTCAATCTTTTGGCATGAATCCTTCCGACAAAAAGAGAAAAGCTATGCTTGATCAGGAGATACAAGCAAATAAGACACCTCACGATCCGTGGATCATAAAACTTGCAGTTGTGCCAGAAGCCTGAAAATAGAAGAGGAAAATGCATTTGATGAGGGTATGGAGGTGTGCTTTAGAAAATTTACATTGAAAATGTTGAAATGGTCTGCAGAAATGATATACCCAGTATTATATGCCTGAATGTTGAAAAAAAAAGAGGTGGAAGTATGATTATGTACCATTGATGAGTGCTTTATTACAGTGATGTTGCAACTATTATTTCCACGGTCACGAAAAACCATAAGCCTCACATGTGGGATACTCTTCCAAGTCTCTCCAAGAGCCGGTTTTGGAGCACCTCCTTCCCCACCCACTGTGTGATTGGTCACCTTCATGATATGATGCATTGAAAGCATTAATCTAAGGATAGTAAACTTACAATTTTACCCTGACATATAATTAATCATATTGTTAAGACCCATCAGCCTACACTACACCAGTCAACTTTTATGAGGGACTACTTCAGATACTAGGATAATATGACTTTTACAATCAGAGAAAAAAGGAACATTACTTGGGAGATGAGACAAATAACAATTTGTTGCCACTTTTTCAAAGTAGTGGGGACTAAACTGCTATAAAAATTAACTAGAAAAATTGAGTGCTTCGGTTGTAAATATAAATGGACATGTAGGGTCCCTCATCCTAGTGTCATTTCATTTTATGTCGACAATGTAACCATACAGGTCGTTCCGAAACAGAAATTTAAGATGGTACAACTCTCCTTTCAAATCTGGAATTGCAATCTTGAGGTTATGCAAATAATTTTCAGCAAAAGGAAATGACATACCAGTACTGCAATATTATGCTCATGTGCTAACTTCTTAAGCAGATATCCAGCAGATACCATCAGAGCATGGCCTAATATTAGTGAACGAGAAAAATAAGGTGAGCTTTAATATTAAGTTAACTTGGCTGACATTATCTGATAGGCTGGTAACACATTTATTTGGAACTTAAGAGTATAGTTCCTAACATAACTACTTTCAATAGAACAGAAAACTTTTGTCGAATAGGTTTTTAATTAGTAAGGAAATAAAAGACAATCATCCAGCAGTGAGTAAAAGGAATATCACAGAAGACTGAGGACTGAAGATAACTTAAGATTACTGAATATTTTCAAAGGAAAAATGCAAGATTCAAACCCTGTGAATTACTGCCTCCGAGAATTGGAGTAATCAGTGACGAGATTGAATCAATAATAAGCAGCTTCACCTGAGAACCTGCTTTCTGCAGCAGGAGAAATTCATATTTAATAAGGATAATATTAAATCTACAAAGCTAATACCTAATAATTAAGCTAAATTGCAAAGACCAATATGAACCTGAGATTTCAATTTGCACTCTAGCTGATTTAACACATCAAACATTGAAAAGATGTCATATACAGAGCGACACAGGATGTTGCTCATAACTTTCTGTAGAATCTGGTAATTAGCCTACAATTAAAACTGGAACAAAATCAAAATAGAGTCAAAGTTTAGTCAAGATGGCAGTCTACCAATCCACACAAATATAAAAAAAAATACTGAATTGAAAACTCCAATAACCTGATCACTGTAAATGTTAGTGGTGATACCAACAAAATCAGCGATGCGTTGGGACGAGAATGAATTACAGGTATCCAGGTATACAACAAGTCCCAAGCACTTCTTTGCAACACTTGAAGCAGCATGTAAACAAACCTGAACAGCATCAAGAATTCAGATACAACAAAGAAATACAAATCTACCTTTTCCAAAAATAATGAAATTGCTCATGACACTGTGATGGGATACCTAGACATTTGGATCACTTTACGTCACACTAGTATCTTACCTTCTAAACATATGAACGCTTTATTTACTTAACCATTTACCTTTTAAACATAGAACACTTCAGTATAGACTTAAGTGGTCCTTTGTTAAAAAGGTATGGGACTCAAGTGTCCCTATGTTTAAAAGGATAAGGGATTCCTCCCAAAAGCTAAAGAACTAAAGAGTTCCTACTTTTAGAAATTAAAGGAGTTAAGTGTCACAAATACCAAAGGTTAAGTGATTTATAGTGTAGTTTTTCCATGTCTAATAATATTAATATTGATTACGTAGTCTGCAGGTTTCTGAATAGCCATCTCAAATCAGATTTTGAATTTTAAGCATACATTGCACTTAAATAAACAACTGTGAAGTGTGAACGCCAAACTAACTACTCCATATTGGTTCTTTCATCATCTACAAATATCAACTAAGTGTCCAAAATTTAGAGTTGTACTCACTTGTGTTTTGCCAGAAGATGAAGGCCCAACAAGTTCAATCAACTGTCCAGCGTGTAAACCACCTCTAAGTAACTGATCAATTCTAATAAAAAACACAATAAATCATGTACTCCTTATAGCCTATGTAACATGGAGTTTCCAACATGGTAAGTGTCTAGGTGTCAGACAAACCCATTCTTCCCAATTTTCTGTAAAACATTTCACCAATTTATCCAAGTAGGTCAAAAATGGAGTGGATGTAACCTAACTTATAGAAATTCATATTATTAAAGTAAAAAAAGTAAACCAATGTTTTGACCAGGAAAATACCCTTCAAACCCAGTTGATAATACAGGTTTGTTATGTTTTATATCTGCCAGTAGCTCCAAACCATTGACCCATGGTCGATGCAGACCATCAATGACTGAAAGAACCTGGGTAATTCCCTACTTGCCCATAATTCAAAAGGCTAAGTTAAAAAATGTCCAACTGAATTTTGTAGTAATTAAAGAAAAAAAAACATTTACGAAAGAAAGCAAAACCTGCTTTAATCTCTCAGAGCTCGACTGTTGTTCTGCATATGCAGCTAATATATAAAGGTCCTGAAGAAGGAAATCTTCTACTGCGATAAATTAAAAACCCAATAGAAAAAAGAAGCAAGGAATCAATCTGGGCCTGATATATTCTACAATAAAAATGAAAATATTAACTGTGATTCAGGCAAAAACTACAAAAAATTAAGTAAAAGTGGGAATCACCCGTGAAAACTCCGTGAGAAGAACAAAATTCTTGGAATTTGGAGTCAATTATTGGATACTCTCGCTCAAGAGACTTCAATGGCGCCATTTCTCTCGGTCTCACTCTTCCTTTTCCTCAAAGTTTCGCCCTTAATATTCAAATCATTTCAATTATTTTGCCCTAAATACGAACTTTTAGTGAAGTGTTTTATGCTTCGAGAGCGTGAATTCTAATTACTATTCACTATTGTCAAATCAACTTCTTTTTTTTATAGATTTTAATAAAAAAATATTTAAAATTTATACTAATACTAAAATTACAGCGTCGTTATCTTAGTAATACCTTTTAATATTTTTTTAAAAAGAATGTTAGAAAAAAAACACTAAAATTAAATTATTTTAGAAAAATGGTGTAGCATCACATTTTTGGCAAAGGTAAACTCTACTCTTTTAAAAAAAAAAAAAAATTATACTATCCAAATATCTATAATTGAGATTTTAACTCAAATCTCAAGTGAACTACATGTGAGCCAATAGCTCGTTAGTTTACTTTTTTTTATTTTTTACTTTATTTCAAAGTTAAACTCTATTTGTGGATACAAAAATAATTAATCTAATTTAAACACTTCCCATTTTAATATGGTTTAGTTATTACAGTGATTTCACTCTCAAACCTTCAAAAACATTTTTTTATATTATAAAAATACATATATACACTGAATAAATAAAAATTTAAAATAAGACCGCATATAAAAAGAGTTATTATACATTATTAAACTAATTTCAAATCAAAATATTTATTATAAATTAATAAATTATATCAGTTAAATTTACTGTAATATTATATATCATAAGTTGTTATGTATAAGTTTCTAATAAATGAGTATTCTAATTTTTAAAAAGATATAATTTAGTAAATTATTTTTTATATAAGTATCATGATAAAATTTTATATATATACAAAATATCTTAAAAGTTGTATTTTTTTAACACGTGATGACATTTTTATAATGGGATTATTTTTAAAATATCATATAATAATTATTTTTTCTTCACAAACTCCCATCTTTCTTTGGTATCCATTGCTCACCTCTCCATTTCTTCCCATCTTCAAAATTTATTCTCATTTTTTCATAAATTGTATCTCTCATGTCCTTTATCTATTTTTACGTTACTATCTTCTTTTTCTTTCTTCTTTGTTTTCTTTGAGCTTAAACTTCAAAATCTGAGTTTGGAATAAATATATAGGAACATCAATGATTAGTTGAACTCTATGCAATCCAGGATGCAAGTTCTATGATTATTAATAAGTTTGTATTTTATGTACTGATTTTCTAAAAAACATTCATGCTGATTTTCTGCAGAACTGCCATGGTGATTTTCTAAAATTTTATTTCATGCTGATTTTCTGCAAGTTTCTCGTGGTGATATTCTACAAAAAAAATCACACTGATTTTTTTGCATTTTTTTCATGGTGTTTTGTTGAAAAATATTTCATGGTGATTTTCTACTTTTTTTTCATAGTAATTTTTTTATATTTCAAAAATGTCCTAACACATTTTAAATATAGAGATTTTGTGGTATTTTATACTTATAAGAGACTTTAATTAAATTAGTGATCTTTAGATAAATAATTTGTGTACTAAAATATATCTTTTTAAGAATTACAGTACTTATAGTTATTATTTATGAGTATATTCATGTGTAAATAACATGAGTATATTCAATTAATACTTTTAATGGTTTTTATAAAGTTTTAAAATTCATGTATATTCGATTATGATTTTAATGAAATTTTTAAAATTATAGGTGTATTTAAAAAATTGTTAATTTTAAAAAACTTTCAAAATTGATGACTTTTTATGAATTTTGTAACTATACATATTAAAATCTCTGCTAATTATTTTCTTTATCCCAAATATATAAGAATTTTTGAGATTTTTTATTTTTTATTTTTGTATTATAAATATAAATTCATAAAAATTTATAAAATAATTCATAAAAATATTTTGAATTCATAACTATTTAAATTAAATATAATTATGAGTAACTATATGTGTATATTTATTTTTATTAAAATTTTAGGAATTAATTGGTTTTTAGGTCCATTAGATTCAAATAAGATATTTTAATTAATATTTATCTCATTATCATATCATATCATTAAAAATTAAGTAAAATAAGATGAAATAAATTTTAAAAATTAATAAATTTTATTATAAATCTCATCATCTCATTTAAATTTAAACATCTAATTTAAATTCGATTTGTAAATAAAGATCCAACCAAAATAATAAGAGCTCTATCATTACCATCTATGGCCAATCAAATTGTCATAATTAAGTTGAGATTTGTCTCAACAAGTAAAGGATAGCTTTGCTGAAATTGAAGGACTTATCTCAAGTTCTCAACTATTCTATATACCATGTCTATGGTAGCTTTATCTAGCATATTTCAATGAAATTTTGCAAGAAAAGTAATATGGACAGAGTTGCATAACCTAGTGGCAAATGGATAATTCTCGTAATAATGTTAGGGAGTGATGTTTTGTACGACTACTATATTATTTCCATTCAAATTAGAAGAGAAGGTAAATAGTAAAATAAGTAAGCAAATTAAAAGTCAATATATCTCAGTAATAAAAACATAATTTTAAGAATAAATATCACATTTGATTCATAGAATAAAAATATAATTTGAATGAAAATGATAATAAAAATTGAATTAATAAAAACAACATTAATATTACTATATTTGTTTAAATAATAAAATTAATGATAAATATTAAAATAAAATTTATAATATAAAGGTGACAAGTTAAAAAAATATTTTTTTAAATTTTGAAATAAAAATAATACTAAATGATTTTCCAAATATGTAAAAAAATATATAACATTTTAACATATTCTGAAGTGTAAAAAGATCGTACATTTGTACTACAATTAGAATGTTTTATTTAAATTAACACTCCAATCAAACACAAAATTACACTAATTCATTTATATTATTTGCAACTAAACAAGTTTTACCAAGTATTTTCTTTTTTATTGCTTTGGTGAAAGTGGGTTTAAGTGATTTAGGATTAGAAAGACCCATTTATACATGAAGTGGAATGAAAATCTATGAAATAATTTAGTTTGGACCCATTTTGTTCGAGGAATTGCCTCAGCCTCAGCAATTTATACTCCTTTCACCTTCACACTCAGTCTTTCCATTTCTCTAACAAATAACAAAATCTCAAGGAAAAGAAAAACATTTCTTTAGTTAGCTTGTAATTCAGTCCCTTTTAAATGAGGAGTATCACTGAATTGCCTTTCAGTCAACATCGTTTACCAGCATCATCCATTTTCGTTTGCAGCATGTTCGAGACTTAGCTACCTGCAGTTTGAGCTTCGTGCGCAGTATTCCTACCGCAGCTTAATGTCGTAAAACTAAAGCTACCAGTCATTCAAACTTGGAGTGAATACTAAAGTTCAAAATTTGTATCAATCAGAAGACTGAATCATTATAAATCAGGGGGTTTCCTTCAGAGGAATGGCAGCTCCATTTCGTGTTTGTTCCGAAGATGGTGACTTTTGAGGTGTTTTTCTTATGAAGCTTTTTGCATATAAGGAACCGAAGACAATCACCTGATAGCATACAAGACAATGTTATCAGCATTCAGGAATTTTCAAATACTCCAAAGACATTATTAAATCAGAGTTCAGACTTACAGCTCCAATACATTGTTCCCAGCTAAGTGGATGGCCAAACCATGCGCATGATAGCAGAATGCTTACTAACTTCACCGTTAAAATAGTACATCAGAAAATGCTTAATTATAAGATTCATTAGTGTCTGTTTTTTTTTTTTTTTTTGAGTTGTTGCCAAAGTAATTTGACAAGAAAGCAGGTTCAGGAGGAAGCACAAATAATGTGCTTTTGTTAGGAGTAAAAAATGTATTTTTGAAACCTGAAAACACTTTTAATAATTTTCTTCTACTAAAAAAATGAGTCAAATGCTACAGAAGTTCACTAGCTATTACAGTTGGAGTACTTAGTCCACTAGTTTTTTTGGTGATAGTTTAATCCAATAGTTTTGAGAAAGTGACACTACAAGAAAATAGTAAATTTTCATGTATTTAAAAAGATTATTCTTTTATTTTTTTCAATTACATTTGACAAATAAAGATCTAATATGAATAATTTCTGAAGCAATTTTTTTAAAATAAATTTTTTTTTTTAAATTAAACATAAAATTGACTATTTGTTCTTATGTTGTCACTTTTTTAAAACTAATGGATTAAATTATCACGAGAATAAACCAATGGACCTAAGTGCTCAATTTTGAAAAGCTACTGGCCCTCTATGGTCACCCACCCTAGGTTTAAAAGCATTTTTCCATGTTGTATCAGAAACATAAATAAACAGACCCTTATTTGTGAACAAGGATAGAGTTTTAATCATGGGTTTTAAGAGTTGGAAGATACCTGTCTTGTGGTCATAATAGTGGCAAATGTGAGAGCACCAAAAGTACGGATTGTGTAAGAAATGAAAAATTGACTAGCTGTTGCTACCTGAAACGAAGAGTATTAATGCACACTGTCTATGCCCCTATGATAACGGGATTGTATGACAAAAATAAAAAGAAACTATAAAAGAGACATCACTTACAGTGGAAAGCAATGCAATGTCAAAGAAACAATCATTATGGCGATAGACAAAGTCTACTGCTAGCAGTAGATTACCTTGTAACATAAGACCTGAAGAAGTAGAGTTCTTTAAACAGTTATCAAAACTGGACAATGACAGAAAAAGAGAATATCTAGATCAAGTAAAGAAATGCTGAAATTTTGGAGATAAAGCTAATCAGCTAACCAAACACAAACCTCAGTTAATAGCTCAACTGGCTCGTGAAGATTTTTAGAGTTTTAATCCATCAAGACCATCAGCAATCTAATACAGTATTCTTACCAAATAAACCAATTTTCTATACTTATAAATTAATTATCAAGATTTATTATGCCATCTGTAATTAGTTCTTGCGGTTCAATTGTGATCATCTAACTTTCATCGTTTCTGACAGCAATGATCGGGATTAAAAAGAAGAGGATAGGAAACAAGGGAATCATATGACTTTGCATGAATTTCAGTCACAATAACTAAAACAGAGAACAAGCAGCAGCTTGTATGAATTTGGGTCAGCCACGAAGACTACATTGACTACATAACATGAAATATCAAAACAAGTTGAATGCACCAATTAAAAATCTAGAAGTTAACGGCAAAACGCAACAACCCTATATTGCTTCTTACCCAACCAGTCAAACCAACTACATGAAACATCCATCTTAATACTTCATTTTAGATAAAGATTTAAATGAATACAAGATATCTCGAAAACAATTATCATAGTTCTAGCAATAAGGACCTTACCCGTCAAGCTAAGAATACAAGAACATAATGTTGTATAGAATATTTGATTGTGTATCTCCATATCATACCCTTTAAACAATTTGTCCTGGAAGGTGCTTGTAAAGCCATCAAACCTATCAAGCATACAGATAACCATGTGAATGAATGGAAGAAATAGCGGCACTAGCATTTAAGCATCAGATGTAAATAAAAGGGAAGAATAGAATAGCCATTATCAAATAACTCATAATGTAAAAGACAACAGGAAATAACAAACCAATTTATAATAATGGTATGTCTGCTCATTAAACTAATCAGAGAAATGGATCTCGAATTAGTACCCTAAATAAACAATCATTAAAGAAATGCCCCAAATAGTATTCTCCCTTCCGTGACCATATGGACTAATATCGGAGCCTGCCTACATTGAAAAGTGCAAGAAATCAAGGTCAGATTATATTGAATGCAGCTTTAGGTCATTAAATGCAAACAGAGACTTTAGACAATAATAGCATGTCTCAATATAATAAAGATTCCACATTTCAGAATCTGCTGAAATACAAAGAAAGAATATTCACAACATTCAGCATACAATCATTCACAAGCACAAGCAGATGCCTCATTAAACAAGAGGCAAAATAAGTGGAAATGAAAGACTAGGACCATAGTAAATACCGGATATAAAATAAATACTGAACAGCCCAGTGTCACTAGAAAGGCAAGCAAATAGTCCTGTCCCTTGTATTTCTTTTGCATGATGACGGCGCCCCAAACCTGCATAATTACAAGAATTTAATACATAAATAGAATTTCTCCCCCTCTCAGACACGTGTTTAGATGGGTAGGACGTAACAGACAAAGTAAAAAAATTCAGAGCCATTTAGAAGGAAAAAAAAGCAGGCAGCAAATAGCATTAACATGCATCCAAAGCCTGAGAAGTAAGCTATAAATTATAAAAATAACAGAGTATGTGGCTATTACAAACAAGCAGTCCAAGGCATTAGATTTAGCAATCATATCAGCTTTCCACATATGTAATGTAACAAAGCTGCCTAATCAGAATAACATCTACAAAAGCAAAAGAAACAACTTGAAGTCGTAACCAAACCATTAAGGCACATCATATCAAATAAAAACAAACAAAGTAATCTTGGCCATGTGGTGCTGTTTTAAAGGACTTGCATATGGCAAATTTGATAATTAACCTCCTCCGTGCTTGTCTTACCATCACAGGTATCATTTTGGCACATTTTGCAAGTGTCTGAACGGGAAAACTGACGTATTTGAGAGCCTGTAAGAAATACCCAATGTCATTAAAGTGTCTGTGTCCAGAAGCTGGAACAGATTTTTATGCCGCGCTTGATAAAACCCAAAATGAAAGTGTAGCTTCATAGGAATACTAAAAAGTAGGAATGAAATTAACAGTAGCTTACCTCATACTGGCATGTTGTTGTTAGTATGTTCGTTACAGATACCAGGCAGTACTTATAAACTGGAGCAACAGGATCCAATGCCTTCTTACTAGCCTATAAACAAACAATGAAAGCAAGTCCAGGATAATAAATACGACTGCAATAGAGGAGCCACCAACAAGGGGAACATTCTGTCCTGTTTTTGAAAATCAAAGCTTCTTGTGACACATCCATATAGAGCTGCTTCTAGTGTAAGCTAAGGAACATTCTCATGTCCAAACAAGGAAAGGTATGGAAATTTGCCACTAAAGCTACTTACTAATAAAGCACCAGCGGAGACAGCAGATGTTGTGAGTCGGTTGCAGAAAACAAGAAACAATGAGTACTTAAAGAAATCCTTGCCATATGGATTTCTCATGATCTTTTCCTGCAAGAAGTGAATACTAATGAATTGCATGACACATATGTTGTCAGCTATAGATGCCAGTGTAACATAAGACTGCATTTGAGCCAATATCTTCAGAAATTACATATAAAATAAGAAGTCATGTATTTCGAAACCTATAGAAGCAGAGATCAAGGTGTCATTCCTTAAAAGTTCATTAAAAAGCACTTCTCTTCTTAACAGCCAGCTATTTTTTGCAGAATGTGATTGTAAGATGTCCTTTGTACACACGAGTCAAACTCATATTCTACACACGAGTTCAATAATGTACCAATCAACCAAAAATCCACTCCTATTCTGCATAATAATGTCTCTTCATATATTATAGTCAGAGTATAAGCATCTTAATATATTTCCATTTTTGAACTACAGACCCGTTTAATCAAACAGAACTCATAACTAATGTCTCAAACATGAAAAATGAATAAACAATTTGTTCAGAAAAAATAAAAATAAAAGCATCTCTACTCGCAAAAACTAGTCACCCCTTAATGTTTATGAAATTAGCAATTTTTTAATTCAATAATAAGAACAAAAATTCCTGGAACAAAAGATTCTCAATCCACATGAACTTTTGAATCCGATTACACGGGTAGAAGTTCAGTCATTAAGAATCCATAAACAAAACAAAAATCAATGTTTATATACAACATTAAAACCCATAATCAAACAAAAAAATTAGAATTTGGATAATAAATATTAATAAAAGACTGGCCCATTATCTACCTGCAATACACCATAAGTGACGAGGGTAGTCATGATACCAGCCACAGCAAAAGCCCCTTTCCACAACCTGTTCTCATTTGGACCATCCTGTGAACCCGATTCCGCCATAGCCAACAAACAACAATCTCAACAAATTCGGAAACCAATACCTGAATCACCAGAATCAAAATCATATAGAAAACCAAATAAAAATTCAAAGTAAACACTCTAAGGCGTATGCATAGAAAGATTCGCGCCAATATTACTTCATACGACGATGTTATGCTTGGACGGCTGGACCCTCGCCGGAGAAGAATTGGGGATCGGAGGTATTAAGCAGGGAGACAGGAGGAAAGAGTAAAGGAGACACGTGGTGCGGGAAGATTGGACCGTGTCAGCTAAAGGGACTGTGGAATTTGGAGGAGAGAGTGCGAGAAGAAAGCAGCGTTTTCGGAAGTCGCCGGCGTACCCATTCTCTGTCAATCACTATCAGGGAGTTGGAATTCTAGGCTTATAAATATGGTGCCACGTAAGCCAATAAAGACCCCATCACGAGTGCACCTTTACTTGGTCAGCCACCTGGGTGAGGAAGAGCAACGGATATCTCATACGTGTATGCGATCATATTGTTAGGAATGGATACCCGACGGATGGAGATAGTTTTTTATTCAACTATCCTTGAATTGAGCTATAAAATTCATATTTGAAAATCACTATTTTTATAATGTTAGTATCGGATCAAGATGTATAATAGATAATACTATAAATAAAATTAATTAAATAAATATAATATAAATCAGATATCAAGGGTAATATACAAAACTATTTTTATTTTTAAAATAAATAAATAAAAAATTAAATTAGTAGATATCTAAACCCAACGTTAAAATCTTAAACTTAAACGTGGTTAATATATGCATTAAATTTATAATTATTATATATCAAATAAATTATTAATTAAATTAAATTATACAATTTGAAGAGTATAGTAGAATAATAAATGTTTAATGTTGTTTTATAAATTTTAGAAAAATTACATCAAATAATACTTAAAACTTATATATAATAACATAAATAACACCTCTAATAATATTGAACGATTTAATTGGATAGAGTTCAATAATAAATAAATTTAAATGATTATAATTTAACCTGAAGTGCAACTAATTAGATAATTTTTAATGTAAAATGATGAATAAGACATTTTTTAATAATAAAAATATATGAATTAGACATAAAAGATATTATTTTTATCATTATAAGTTTTAGAGGTGTAATTTTATTATTTTTCTTAAATTTTAGTTTTCCTATCATTCTTTTACAAATAATTTATTTTATCTTTTACATAATTTAATCATTTTGTATTACAACAAATATAATTATATAAATATTTATTTTTATTTTAACCGTATAATATTGATTTTATCTATTTTTCTCATATACTTGAATTTTTTACATATCTATTATAATTTATGTTGTTTAATTTTTTTTATTTTTGTTTGTTATTTAAATATTAAGTTATGTTATTTAATTTTATTACAAGTTAATTTACGTAATTTTAAGTTTTTATTTTAATCGGATAAAAACATACATTGATATATAACATTTAATGATGATTTTTTTTTATATTATTTGATAATAACTTGATTGAAAAATCTTATATTATTATTATCATTTAAATAGTGTTAAAATTGTTCATTTTTATTATTTAAGACAATAATCATTACTAAATATCTAATATCTAGATTATTTGTGTTATTTGATATATTGGATTATAAATATTATCATTTATTTATTTAATTTAAAAATTAAATAATTAAAAATAAATTATATTATTTAAATTTTTTTATATTAAAATATATTTCTTAAAAACTATCCCATTTACATCAGCAAAAACTCATCAATTTGATTTTTACATAAAGAAGCAAAATGCCAAAATATAGTAAATTCTATTTATCCTATAGAAGTTTTTGCCTCTTGACAGAAGGCATTTGACTTTTAAGACATGAACTTGAAGCCACCGATCTATCACTAATATTCAATCTTGAATTAGAACAACTTTCACCAAAATTCAACATAAAAGATGAACAAGATTGTGAAAATCCACCAGTCATCTCATAACGAGCAAATGAATCAACTAACTCTGAACCCACGTAAGATTTCAATGGAGGAGGAGCATGATTTTTCCAAACAGACATTGGTCTGGTGATAAAAAGTGTCTGAAGCAAAGGACCAACCTCCATCACAGCCTGCAATAATTTTCCCTTTTGGGGCAAAACTTTTCCCTTTACAATACTATCAATCACAGTTGAACCACTGTAGTCTTGAACAAATGAATCAACGGTCGATGATTGATGATTGTATGTTTCAGAGAGGCTGTTAGATTCTGATATGCTTGAGTTTGCTATAGTTGGTATGGCTGATAGTAAGTGAGTGTTTTGAGGAAGCACATTAGACATACGAATAATACTAGAAGGTCTAGTATTGTTGAGTAGTTTCTGCAATAGATCTACAGCCTCATCTCTTTCTTTTTGTGCAACTTTTACAAGATAAAATATGCTTCTAAAATCCTCCTCAGTTTTTCGAATTTGTTCTCTTGCATCCATTTTTGCTGATTCTAGTTCAATTTTGGCATATGAAATTCTTCTCTTCAAATCATCAATGCCCTATCAAAACCATGTATGTTAAAATAATTTTATTAATTTAGAAAAAAATATAAATAAATTAAACAATAAGTACACATTTTAAATATGAGTTACTAGATTCCAATTTAAACTATTTACTTTAAACGCAGGTAGTTTAACCTTTACAGTGTAAACACCATAACTTTATTAACTAAAGTACTGAACTATGAATGCATGAGAGAAAATTCCAAACTCTAAAACGATAAAAGTGATATACTATATGCACGAACAAAAATTCTAACTTTCAATTCCCACAAAAAAAAGAACTTTTGAAAAATCCCAAGATTCAAACTTGGGTAAACAGTGTTTTGACTCAAATAAATCAAGCAAATATTTCAAAGTTAAGAACAATACTTAATCACCAGATCCTTGAGTCAAAACGTGATTTTTTTTCCCTTCATGAAAATAAAATTAGATAAGAAAGTAAAAAAAAACATTAAAATTTATAATTACAAAATATAACATCTTATATACAATTGATACCCATCATTTTATTTTATTTTATTTTAAAAGTAATCCATAAACCATTTGAATATATTTAACGTTTAATATTATCATATGATATTTTTATTATTATAAATATTACTTACTATTTTATAAAAATGTTATTTTTTAAGTAATTTACGCCTATAGTAGTAATCATCGTCCTTATGGTTTGTACAAGATTTAGTTTGCTAAAGTGAAAGAATTAGTTTATGCTAGGCAATTTAAGCAATTTGAAAGACAATATTAGCCGAAACAAAAATACTCTGTAAATATTATACAGAATTTGATTAACAAAGTATTACTTTTTTATCACAAAAAGGATAAAATTTAGGAGGAAAGAACAGGTTGAAATGGTAAAACAAACAACACCCAAAATCGAAATTAAGATAATGAAAAAAATGAGAAATAACCAACCTCATGATAACTCCACATAGAACTATAGTAATAATCCATTGTGCCACAGATTATGACGACAAATGAAACAGAGAAATGAGAAAGAAGAAGAGAGGAGTCATATAACATTGTGAATTTTCACATATCTATATAGAATATATAATGAGGACATAGACGACAAAAGGGTTTGATGGGTATTTCATAATGTTACAGAGAAAAGGAAAATTAAGGGATTGTCAAAACCTTCCGTATATATAATTTTGGAGAGGCCATTTTCTACCCTTTTTTAAGAACTTTTTGTCTTTTTCTCGGACTTCTCATAAATCTTTTTATTTATCTTATGTTATACAACTCATACTATGTCAGTGATTTTATGGCTATTAGTTTCCTTGCTTCAAAAGTTTTATAAAAAGCCAAAAAATTAGCTGTTTTGATTTTATGCGGATATTTTATTTTTTTTATATATTTAAAATTTATTATCACAAAATTAATATTTATTATATCAATCTCAAATATTTTTGTTATTAAATCTTTTTTAATATATCATTTTACATTAAACGTCATTTAAATTAAAATATACTCATGTAAATATATTTAATGTTGTTGAGATATTATTTTCGTTGTTATAAATTTTCATGATGTTATATTTTTATAAATTTTAAAAATATTTATCAAAAAATATTTAAAATTTATAATTACAAAAAATAAAATTTCTTTCTTATTCTACGAAGAGAATACGTGGTTTAGTTTCGTTTATTGTTATAAGGGTATTATTTGTATTATTATAAATTTTATTTATATTTTTAAAATAATTTTTTCATATATTTAATTTAATACAAGAATATAATATTATTACATATTTTTCTATATTGACACAACAAGAATTTATAATTTATCATTTAAAATTAATAATATTTTTTATCTTTTTTAACACAATAGTTTTATATTATATATTAATGTTGTATACAATTCTCATTTTAAATAAATTCATTGTGAAAATAATAACAATGAGTGTCATTAATCACATTGCTCTTTAATTTTTTTCCCCTACATAACATTGCTCTTTAATTTAACTTCTTATTTATACTGTCTATATAAATTCTTAGGAAAAAAAGTTGAAGAAAATTAAAAAAAATGAAACTTCCTAAATACATTTATTGTGATGGCTTAGGTAGTCAAACATACACCGACCATTCAGATATAGATTAATAGATATTAAAAGGTAATTATAACAAATAATACTCACAATAATTATCATTATATATTATTTGCATTGCTTACCATTATTCTAATAAATAAATTAAATGGATATATATATATATATGAAATATAATTATTTATGTTATTTGATCTATTAAATTATAAATATTATTATTTAATCATTTAATTTTAAAAAAATATTCAATTAACAACAAACTATAATATTTAAATATTTTAATAAAAAATTATTAAAATAATATATTTTATTATTAATCTACTCATTTTTTTAAATTATAAATGAATATAAATAATTGATATAATTTTTAATTTATTAGAACAAACATACTAATAACTTAATATAAACTCTAGAGCATAAACCTCACTTCCTGTGTAAAACCTATGTTTTTACCATATGGCAAATAACGACAGTGCAATATACATGTAATACGTGAATTAGTAAAGACTCATGATTAACACAACACTATAATCAAAAAGCTTTAGGAATAATCCACAAACTCTCTATATATTTTCTCTCGAGCTCGAGAAATTTAGGGTTTTGAATTTCTTCATTTGTCTTTGCGATCCTACTCAAATTTTCAGCTCCTTCATGAATTAAGCTAGGATGCTCTTGAATCTCCTTCATTTGATCAATCTATGTCTTCTTAATTTTCTTAGTGAATGAAAGGAAAATCCGTGATAATCAGCTTGTTCTGTGAAGGTGTGATGCGCTTAGCTGTGAGAGTTTGAAGGTTTGTTTGTTCCTTTTGATCCTTTTTGGTTCCAACAATGATTGTGGAGGTTTAGAAATTCATCATCTTCTTCAACGATGTTACTGTTAAAAGAAGATGCTCTGCTGATTTGCGAAGCAAGCTTTGCAAAAGATCGTTTACTTCCTGCAATATGATCATTGATTGTTGACGACTGAGGACGAACAATCGCAGTCGACGAATTTGTCTTCTTCTCGGGGGCTACGATTTCACAATCATTTCTAATTCTCTTGCGATCTCCTCTAGTTTGTAGCTTCTCTGCTTCGTTGTTGCTCTATTCTTTCTTAAAAAGGTCTAGATTGAATTAAGGTTTAGGTTTAACTTTTGATTGAATTCTTTCATTTCAGTTTATTACTTGATTTTGTTACATCTAAAATCAGTTCATAGAGAATTAATTCCTTCTTTTGTGAACGTTTGAAGTGGCTTGATATTTTCTTTCTACAAAAATTGATAAGCAGTTGATGAATTTTTCAATGCTCTTGGTTGCATCTGGCATGATCTAAGTTGATAAGTAGATCAGATTGATATTGTTGCTTTGTTATTACACAATTTAGTACAGATTAGTTCACCTTTACTTTCAAATCTTGCTTAATCTGTTCTTGTTGGGCTAATTTTTTTTTTGTGTGCAAGATTGTTTCGTTTTATTAACCTATCTGAAAGGTGTTATTCTATTTGGATTCGTTTTGTTTGTGAACCTAATAATAGGTGTTGCTATTTGGTTATTGTACTACTTGAAATTGGTCTTGGTTTGTGTAGATTTGGTTTAGATCTATCGTTGTTATGATTTGGCTCTCCATTTTGTTCTTATTGCCACGTGATGAATCTTGTTTAGGATACACAAGGTATTTTTCTCCTTATTTATAAATACGATGTTTGATGCTAAGCAGTTATATTATCTTAATATTGTGTTTTACTTATGAGTTTAGCTGGATAGGTAGAGCATGTAAATACTATTACTGTAAATATATTAATGAAAGTATTTGGAGTATAAAGCACTTTTGTAACATTTTTTTACTTGCATTATTTTTATTATTTTCATAAACATACTTTACAGGAAGAGTTTTGATGTTCGTGAATTATTTTGTATATAAATTTTAATTTTACTACTAAATTGCATATTTTTGTAAAACCTACTTAGTAATCACCTTCTGGCTTCGCAATTGCTCTCATCCTCATTATTCTCTTATTCATCCTTGTTAGCATTAACTCTCATTGTTGTCTCTATTTTGTATTACTCACCATATATAGTGGTTCTTTATTCAGCTTTCTTTCTCTCGTGGAGGGTGATGGATTTGATAGGGTTTAAGTATTCGTTTATATTTATAACTTATTTTCTATCCAGATTTTACTATTGTGTCCCTTCATCTCTCTTATTTTATTTAAAAACTAATATTTCTTTTACCCTTCAATAGATAATATTATTTTAAGCATTATCTTAAAATATTATTATTATGTTCTAGAAAGTAATGATTTTTCACTTTTTCTTCTTTTATGATCCTTTTTAAATGAGCAAACAAAAAAAAATTATATTTTAAAGGATTAATAGTAATCTAAGACCTATAGCCATCCTTTTTCCAAAAACTTTATCTAGCCATGTTTGTGTATTTTCTCTATTCACATTTAAGGATGGATAAAAGAAAATTCAAAAGAAATACTTATTTCAAATTTTAAAATTTATAATATAAAAATAATATTTATCTATATTTTTAAAAAAATAAATAAACATAGTTTAAATATCCAATATTAAACGATAATAAGTCAGGCGTAAAAATCCAACTATTAGATAGATGTTCAATCTTAAAGTCATTTAGATCATGTTTAATATTATAAAAATAATATTTCTGTTATTATAAATTTTAAAATATTATTTGAAGTAATTAAAAAAATATACAAAATAGCATTGTTTTGTTTTTCATATTTAAAATTTTGGGTAATAAAAAGACAATATTACTAATTATTGTAAAAAATTGGTGTTGTTAATGACGAAAGCTGCTCATTTAAAAATTATTCTGGGCTTCTAAATACAATGTATCAACTAGCCTACTCCTTGTGTAAGTCAGTGATAATATTAAAATTATTATTTAATCTTGGTTTTATCCCTCAAATACCTCCAATAGTTGACTATTTCTTTACTATTATTGAGAAATATATTATCGATGTTGAATGAGAATTTATTTTTTCGTACATAAAAACATCCAACTCAATGAATTTAAACCTATATAATTATTTTATAGGTTAGTTTACGTAACATAGAACCTATATTTAAAAAAAAAAATTGGTCTAATTAATGTTTTATTTTTAAACAGATAAAAATTAAATTGATTTATTTATATTATAAATATATTTAAATTTTTATATATACATTATCTATACATTAATTAATATATTTTATTTTTTAAAATTCTATTTTTTAAATCTAATCACTCAAATAATATTTTTTTGTTATTTATATGTTATGTTTTGTGATGTAATTTTTGATGAAAAATTTATATGTTTAAAATAGTAAGGTCGACCACTCTCAGGTTAATATTATAGGTCAGTTTAAATGTAGTTTTTGAGGGTTCATGCTAATAATGCTTGTAAAATAGGTTAATACAAATTTTAACATATATTTGTAATGGTATATATAATGATCAAATAATCTTTTTAAGGGTAATAACTTTAAAAATAGATAAAATTATTCATTTTTTATTAATTTTTTACCAAATATCACATGATAATTATAAGTGTAAATACATTGCACGTAACATTTCACCTCAGTAATTATGCTAATTAACGACATTTTCATTAACACTCTCAACGTTAGTATTACATCAACTAGCATTTGATTTTTAGCTCAAAGGGTTTTTAGATCAAAGGGTGTCATTGATTTATAAATTTCAATTAAATTTATATATACATTATAAAAATTTTAAAATTTTTTAAATTTAAAACTTCGTACTAAAATCTCTAAATTTTTAAATTATACGATTTATTTTAAAAAATTAAAATTTGTACATATATGTCTTAAATTTTTGATTTACAAATGTATATATTTTAGTAAATAAAATATGACATATATGTAAAATTTAAAAAATTGACAATTAATTTGTAGAATTTAAAATTTTAATAGATTTATGTATAAAATTTTAAAAAATAAATTAAATTATATATTTTAAAAACGTGGAGAATTATGTATGAATTTAATTAAGATTTAAAAATAAATAATATACTTATTTACTTTATTTATAAAGCTATCAATTCCATATTTATTATTATTTAATAAAAAAAATGTCACATTATACTACTAACTAAAAGTGAAAATGTGAGTAAAAATAACAGTGTTCTTATAATCATATCATTGCTACAGATTATGAAAAAATCGTTATCATTGCTAAATTCCTCAAATGATAAAATTACATTACTCCAAAATTTCAAGAAATGCCAAATTCTCGTTTACTTGATGTTCATATCTTAATATACACACCACAGGTTCGAATTTGGGTTATGACAAACCGTTCAAGAATTGTGCGCTTAAAATGGAAATTCCATTAATCATTTAATTAATACTACATTCTCAATCTTATCCAAGATATTTTAATTTTCATAATTTATTTCTTATATTTTAGTTTTGGATAAATTTAGTCAAAATAATTTAAAATTTATAAAATTATAAATTAAATGATTTTGAAATAAATTTATCAAATATGTAAAGAAATATAAATTAAATCAATCAATCAAGATTAATTAGACTGAAATTGAGGAGGGAAAGGACCATATATTCTATTTGACATCGATATGACGTATGAATACCACTGCAAAAAAAAAAAATGAATGGTATCCATTAAATAAAGAAATGATTAATTTATAAATTGATACCTTAACGAAAGAAATATGGTAATAAATGTGCTGTCACGTATATTCATAGAAATTGATTAAAGCCACCTGACTAAAGGGAAAATAAAAAATAAAAATGAAGGGAAGATAAATGATTTTGGAGGTTTTGAAATAATTTTAGATAAAAAAAATAATCACATATTTTATTATAATGATTATTATTTTTAAATTTTTTTTAATTATTGTATAATTTATTTATAATTTTTTTCAATTAAATAATAAATTATTAATATTTAAAATATTAATAGTTAACTTATAGATTATTTAAAATATTAACATAAATATATGTTTAATTTTTTTGATAATAATAAAAATATTATAATTTTAATTAAAATAAAATTTAATACGAATTATTTTAATATTATAATAATTTACTTATAATGCACTAAAATGTTTATGACTAGTTACTTGGATATGTGTAAATACTTAAAACAATATGGATGTGAATGTTGATCCAAAATGTGTTATCATTTTAACTAGTCTTTCTGTTTATCAAAAAAAAAAAAAAACTTACCCTTTTCATTAGATAGAGAACCTTAGAGTGAGAAAATATGTTATGAACCTTCATCTTCTATGGCTGAACTTTAGCTCTTTGCATGGAGCTTTGTGGTAATCTGATCTTCAATTTTTTTTAATATCAATATTTTCCTCTCATTGTCCTTTATACTCTCATATCTTTTATATAGAGTATTTTTTCTTAATTTGCAAAAACCTTTTTGCCCATATTCTTACAAACTTTTCTTTTAAAATTATAATGGAGTTTTGTCGGAGGATTTAGAGAAAAATGAAGATGATGATATTAATAGAAATTTATTTCTTATATTTTTTGAAGTTAATTTTGATATATTTTAATGTTAATCGTATTAATGAAACATAAATAATAAAGAAATAATATTGATAGTGAATAATCAATTGATTTTAAATTATTTATATCATATTCTAAGAAAAGATGTAATTGGATATTTTTTTGTTAAGGTTTTTTAAAGAATGATTTTATCAATTGATTTAAGCAAACATTAACATAAATGAAAATGTAGAACGAATAAAGAAAGTTCTAAGTGTATTATTTCATCACTCATATAGTATTAATGTTGTTAATTTTTTCTATATGGTAGGTAATCATAGATAAAATCGAATTTTTTTACCATGGAGAAAATATCTTCGTAGGTGGGTTAAGAAATCACATTTTTTGCTCCCAATTTTTTTTTATCATTTTATATAATTTTTTTTATATTTATTTAAAAAATACAACATTATAATTAAAAAATATATTTTATTTTGATTTTTAATAACCATAAAAATAAATATTTATAATTACATCTAATATTTATTAAACTTAATTTTAAATTTATTTTATTTTTAAGCATAAATTTTATTAATTTATAACATTAAATATATATTATTAGTTAGTAAAAAATATCTAATCCTTGCAAATATTTTGTAAAAAATATCCGGCTGCCCCCACAAATGATTAGCATGGGATGAGATGTCAAAAATACAACCCCTCTTGATCAATCTTATCTTTTTAATTGTAATTTTGATATATTTAAAAAATTAAATTTTATATAATTTTTATACTTTTACTTCACGAGTAAATAAAAACTTTCCTTTTTATTATATATTAAAAAAATATGAAAAATTCGTACGCTAAAGTTTGGAAAAAGAGAAGGAAAACATGAAAGAAAGAAACCAGGTTCATGGTGGATCTGGGCTAAAGCATCATAAACCAATATATGGGCCAAAGCCTCGTATTCAAAAGTTTAATATTAAATTCCTAACTTCTACTTACAAACACACAAAATGAATCCCTATCATTTGAACTAAAAAAGTTTAAAAATTATTTATCATTTTTATGCAAACACATACACTTATTAGAAATATACAAATGACTTCACCTTATTTCATACAATTATAATCTATATTGTTATATCTCAATAATTATATTATTAATTTATGTTGTTATAATATCTACTCGAAAAAGTTAAGTCAATGATAGAAATTTTTTTTTTACATTTTTAACACATTTTTTTTCAATTTCAAACTTTTCTTTCGTCTCTCATATAAACTTTTTCATTATCATTTAAAGATTACAAGTAGAGGTATCAAATGAATTGAGTTGATACAACTCATTTAAGTAAATTATATCTTAACTCAGTTCATTATTGTTAAATAGGTTGGACTAAGTGGCTCATGAAGTGACTCATTTACCATTCTAATAAAGTAAAACAAAAAAATTTATTTATAATTTTATTTAAAAACAAAAATATTAAAATAGATATTATCTTTTAATTATATTTTGTAAGATAAGAAAGAAAATATTATATTTTGATTGATTTTTTATAATTATATTATAGTTATAAAAATATTATCATTAACATATATTAAATGAAACGTACAAGTTGTTTATAAGTTAAATGAGTTGGTTCATGAATTAGGTAAGTTAAATTTTTTTAACTCATAAGTTCATTAGAACTAGAAACGAATCTATAAAAATGACGGATAAGGAACATCATATATATATTTTAGAACCTCAATATTATTATAAATATTTTTTAATAATAAAAATATTACATTTAGTTAAGAAAGGACATCTATTTGAATTTACTAATAGATTTTTCAACTTCAATTTAATAAACCAGAAAAAAGTAAATTGCATTTTGCAGGTTTTGAACATCTTTTATATAGATTATAATAAGTTAATAGATTTTTCAACTTCGATTTAATAAACAGAAAAAAGTAAATTGCATTTTGCAGGTTTTGAATATCTTTTATATAGATTAGAATAAGTTTTGAGGCTTTTAGATATTTATTAAAGTTTATTTTTGTTTGAATTTTTATTGCTTTTAGAAGTATATAGGGACTCATCAAATAAAAAATATATATATCTAATAAAAAATTATTATTATTACATATTGATTTTTTTAAAATAATTGTGTAGGATTACGTGCCCTAAAGTCTTCTATTTCGATCCATATTTGATTAGAACAATCTTAAATTGATTGATTTAAATAAAACTACTCATTTAACATAATTAATTGCACCTATTTTAAGAATATATTACAATGATATGTTAAATTGTGTTGGTACTTGTTTTAGGTTGATCTGATTTATAGAGAGAACTTAGAGATAAGTCAAAATAATTGGTTCAATGTGTGGATTACATAAGAGGTTCATCTATTTATAGAACATTACACTGTCGATCACATAATACGTACACATATATGGATATCAAGGGGATACAATCAGTGTAAAGCACAACATTTTATGGATTGAGGTTAACCTAAGCTCGAGCTGGTAGTCAACCTTACAAGGGGAGTGGTTCCCTAGGATCGATCTTCTACTTGTTAGTGCGTTTCAAGTATGCAAAGTCAGGTACACTATCCAAAGTATTTTGTCTTACAGTTTGGATTGCTCACCTCAGCTCGGACTACTCACTTCGACTCAGGTTGAGCTATATGTCAGTTCATATGTCCAAATAGTACTCATTCATCCCCAAAACTTCTACCCATAAAAGATGAGTGAATAATAATGTAATCATTGATAAAATAAAAAAAGAAGTAATGTTTTGAACAATTAATGTGAGTTGTTCAATGAATAATCAGATAGTTTGAGCTACTATAATTTGATACAATCCATTATAAGAAATCCTTTATAATTTAATTAGTCAAGTAGGTTTATATATATACTATATAAGAGAAAATGCAATAAAAATTGAAAAGAAAAAAATCTCAATAATATCGATCTCTATTTATACCTTATTTAGTGAATGTTACTTCATTTAGATCATAAAATTTACTATATTTATATTAAGTATATTAAGTTTTACTTATCTATATTTAATCTAAATGAAGCCTTCCATTTTTGTTTAAATAGAAGTTGAAATCACTTTATTTAATTTTATCTAATAATCAATAAGCAGTTAATGATTGATTAGCATAAAATTAACACATATTAATAGTGATAAATAATAAATCAACAATTAATCAACTTAGATTATGACTAATCAATATTATTATTTATCATTTAATAATTTTTTAAAAATAATCAATTATTTTATTTTAAATAAAAATATATTTATATATTTTTATTTGAAGAGAATTACAAAATACTATAAGATTTAGAGAGAGATTAGAAAAAGTTAGATCCATATCCTAGGTCATATAGGTCTATCAATATAGACATCATTACCTCCAAGTGTCGATACTCTACTGAAATGACCATATCTAACTTTCAATTAGATCATTGTCATATGATGAGGTCACATTCATGTATCTTTACAATTCATGTCTTGTTGTCTCTTTATTATTTCTTGTATCTCGAGTATCTTGTTGGATTCATACACCTAAAGCTCCTTGTGTAACAGTAGGTCAAACATCTCATGAGACCACTTCGAGCCATACCGAAATGAGTGGTGTTTAAGTTCCTAAATCGAGCACTCTAAAATGTGTATCTAGCTCCTACATCCACCGAAATCTTGAATCCAAATCCACTAGATGCCTCAAGTTCTATACACATACCATTATTCACCTCACCATTCCTAATAAGGTTCATAGAGAAAAGAAACCACTTTGTGAGCCAACCGGAGAGCCAGTGGAAAAAATTCTCAAGAAGAAAATTCAGAAATTATCCACCAAGCTGACCATAAAAGACATGTATCGCTTAAGGACATATTCTATTCCACCCAGTGTAGGCTTAGTATTAGTTCCCCAACATCTCTTCAAAACGGATGATCCATCCCAAGGATAATATGTTTTGCATGAGGAAGCACTTTGTGTTGCTTTGAGGTTTCCAATACCTTAAGTGGTAGCCTTTTTTTAAACTCATACGATTTACCCTAGTATAGATAAATCCAAATGGATGGAGGATGCTCCTAAGCTTGGCTATAGTCAGGGGAAGAAGGATTCGAGCCAAAAGAGGGTAAGCTACGGGCTATGTATTGCATAAAAAGGAACAGGGTAGATGAAAGTAAGACATACATCTCAGCCATCACACTTTGAGATCTTATTTTAAAGTTACCCGATAGTCAACCCAAATGAAAGGACAAGTATTTTTATATTAGTAGTGATATATGGGATGGGAAACCCATGCTTCCTACATGCTCTATCTAGAATCACAACTTTGACACCACATAACCATGAGGTCAAGAGATGCTACTACATCTTGGTCATGATGGAAGAGATAAAGTTTACGTCTTGAGTTGCATAATTCTCACCATGTGATTTACAAAGACATCCTTACCGAACCTCGTTACAAGGCTTCTAGGTGTGAATGGACTATCACGCTCCACCCTCAGGTTATGCAAGGGGTACTTACTTTTTGATTTAAACAACTCGTTCTAGTTCTAACCTTTATTTTTTCTAATGTAGATGAACTTCACAACTATTGGCATTGACGGCTTGGTGTCAAGTCTTGAGGAGGATGAAATAATTGAAACTTAATCCCCCGATCAACACGAGTAACTTTCCCACGAGGTGGATGCCTTTGTAATAGAAAGTTCCCTGTCCATGCTAGTCTCATAGGAGAAAGAACTCAAGGTGGCATAATCTTCTATGAAACCTTCACCTCATAAGAAAAGGAAATTGGACTCTCCTTATGAATTAGAGACTAAATCTATTCTTGTGCTACATCTAGACACACATCGTATGTGAAGTTAAAAAATATACAAATTGAGAATAGCTCGATAATTATCTTTGAAGATGGAGCATTTGAAAAACTCGAGGTGTTGATGGATGTATACTATCACTTCGAGAGTGAACAAGAACGGGCTTGGATTCAAACAACTATAAAGAAGTTGGGTTAACTCACAAGAAGATGGCTACTAGTCGTATGTTGGAAGTAATGCATTTTGTACAATTTGTGAAATGCTAAGTATAATGTTAAGCATTCCGTGTTGATAAATACTTCTTGTATATTATAGGTTGTTTCTTTTTTAAGAAAGGGAGAGATTACAAATAATGCATGTCATTTCGGTACGTATGAGGTTGAAGTTCTTGTTGCTCAATTCCAAGGGACACTTGAGGAGAAAGACAAAGTGTTGGAAGAGCGTGAGAAGTTACTTGGGATGTAAGATGCCAAAATCATTCATTTTGGTAATGACCTGATAGATCGTACCCAAAAATTGAAGATCACATCAACTTTTGCTTGGAAAGGGGCAACTTGGCCAAAGAAGCAAAGGAATGGGCAAGGTTGGCTTAGAAACGGGCAAGGTAAGCTGAGGAACAGAATGCTATTTTGAATGAATTGGTGAGCATACTTAAGAAAGATTGTACCCGTGGTTATAGTGAATGGGTCAATTTTTGGAAAGAATTATAAAGTGCTATAAGGTTTAGAGAAAGAATAAAAAAGATGTTAAATCCTTATAATGGATCACATAGGTCCATATATATAAATATTATCACTCTTAGGCATGGAAATGCCATTAGAACAACTATATTTAACTAGTAATCAGATCACTGACATATGATGAAGTTACGTTCATATGTTCATATGTTCATATATCTTTGTAATTCATGTTTTTTTGTCTTCTTATCGGTTCTTATATCTTGGGTATCCTATTGAGGTCATACATCTAAAGTTTTTCGTACATCAATACAACCCCGTTTGTAACACATATTGTATACAAATACACCTTGTGTACTCAAACCACTTGGTGTAAATTTGTTTGCATTCACGTATACATAATAACAACACGTGTGAATATACCTCTTAGACACATGGAATACCTTAGTACGAAACACCCGAACAATTTTAATATATTATTATTTATGCATTCTCTTTCCAAGATATGAGCAAACGGATGGGATCCAATGTAGGGAATATTATCAGGGATAAGGTATAACACCAGTTTGGTGCTAGTGAGTATAGTTATTTGCCTTAGAATGCCAACTCACCGTCCATTGTTTATTATAGATTAAGACATAGTCTCATAGATAAAGTAATATATTTGAGAAGGGATCGAAGTGAGACCAATGTGTGTTTGCAAATTAATATTTAAATACGAATAAAAGTAATATAAAAAAGGAATGTTTATATTAAAAGGGATGACTTATAATTAATCGTAAGCCTAATATTGTATGTTATTATAATGAAAAGCACTCCAACTCTATATTATGATAACATTTCTTACTTTATAACATGATTATAACATTATGAATAAAAACAAAGGGCTGATTTTCTTTAAAAATAATGAAAATAATATTTTTAAAATTTATATTTATAAAATAGGATATATTATATACTCTTAATATATTTTTATTATTAAAAAAATATAATATATTATTTTAATTTAAATACCGTTTAAATTAAATTAAGATTATTTATGATAAATATTATTTAATTGAATTTTGTTTAATATTATTAAATATTATTTTTATTATTATAAATTTAAAATTACTATTTTTTCATAATTTCCAATTTTCTTTTCTTTTACACTCAAATCTCCTACTGATCTATCTTTATTGTTATAAACAAAAATTATGATAAAAAGAAATTATCAAATTCTTTTATTATGTCAACAACACAAAAATTGAAGGGATTATGTCACAATTACAACCTCTAATTTAGATGCAGTCGGTTTTACATCATTCACCAGTCAAATGATAAATATTGTGTCCCATTTGTGATTTCTAAGTCTTTATTTGTAATTTGGTCGTTAAAAGTGTAAGCATTAAAAATCTTATCGTATTCCTTTTGAACTAGATTATGAGTAACTTGGATCGAAAAAAACATTTTAACTTAATTGGCTTTGATATATTTTAAATAAAAATATCAAATAAATTTTAAAAAATTATTTAATTCATTAAAAAAATAGTTATTTTATACTTTCTTAAAAAACTTTAAAGAATGACAAAAGTTAATTTTTTATTGAATAAAATGATATTATTTTCTTAATATTTTATTTTATTGATAAATAAAGAAATGATAAAAATAATTTTTTTGTTATAATTTTTTTTATAAAACTATTAAAATATTAAATAAATAATTAAATTTTTATCATAAAAATATTTAAATATTAAGTAAATGATAAAATGTGTTATTCTTTCTTACTTTTTATAAAATATAAAAAATTAAATAATATCTTTATAATATAATAAATTAATTAATATAAATATCTTATATAAAAAATCATTATAACACCCCCACACTATATTTTATTATCACAAATTTTTTAAAGCATATTTTATAAATAATTTTTTTTTAGTATTGAAGAATATATATATTTATTTCACTAGGGGTCCACCATTTGCCACAATATCTAATCAATTTTAAAAGAATTTTAACTACTATTTGAGCACCTCATGCCTAATTAGTTTATTTGGCCCTAATGGATAGATGTATTCAACAACATGTTCTAAGGCTAAATTAAGAGGGTAGATGGCTCTTTGTTTTTTGTGTTGATTTCAGTCACATACCTATATAGAGATGAAGGGTTAACGTTGGTTGATATATTGGGACATGAAAATCATTTCCATATTTTGATTTCAATTAACACTATTACCATTTTCTTTTTGTTTGTTTGTTTGTTATAAATCAAATCACATAATCACGTGATTTGAGATATAGTTTATAATTTTTATATGATTTATTATGAAAATAAATTTCACTTTCAATCTTTATAGAATTTATATTTTTAGTTATAAAAAAATCTATATATATGATATTCTTTTAATATGTAAAAAATATACATGCATTATATAAATGAGAAATTATATTTTAATTATAAATAAAATATGCAAAAATCATTTAGATTCAAACTTTAGAGACAAAGTATACTTTTAAAAAAAATTATTTTATTAAAATATTATATTTAAAAATAACGAAATTAAATAAACACACATTTTATAAAAAACAAAAGTATATTAAAGTCTATTTTTTTTAACAAAAAAATTATTTTAGACCTATAGGTGTTACATAAAATTTACAAATCTATTATATTTATAAAAAAATATCATATTAAAAGTTCATTTTATAAAAATAATTAACTTGTATTAACTCATTTTTTGTTTTTTTTTTTAATTTTTTTTAAAATAACAAATTTATATTAAGGTTCTTAATAATAAGAAATTAAAATAATTTTTTATTAAAATAATATACTTAAAATATCATTTTTATTTTTATAAAAGTTATAATACCCTTCTTTATAAAATCAAACCACCCATGGTCCTCGTCGGTCACCACCACACATAAAAAGTATAATTAAGCCACAAATAATTAAAATAGTCGGTTAAGTTAAGCCAAAAGGCTACAGAAATCATTGGTGGGACCTACCACATTGGCCAAGGTCGGCCATATTTAACACATTTCCTCCACATGATCAGCTAGCCAAACAAGACACATCAAACCGTACACGTGTCAACATGTGATCGATTAGAGGTCCACCAATTGTACCTCCCTGACAAAGACATGTGGCTGCCAGAATTAAAAATTTTTCCATTCTACTTTTGTCGTTGAATGTTAGATGTCACTGGAAGGGTAACTGGCTATTCCGGTTACCAAAGCCATTAACTTCCTTTATATATATTGTCACAAACCAAAGCTAAAAAAATGAAAACAAAGTTAGCTTCAGAATCATAAGCAAATCCAAATTGTGATATTTCAAAAATGCCAATTACTAGCATTCATGTGGGATCTCCAGCTGATGTTAGGCATCCAAGTGCTCTAAAAGCAGCTCTTGCTGAGTTCATCTCAATGCTTATCTTTGTTTTTGCTGGTGAAGGCTCTGGAATGGCTTTCAGTAAGTCAATTTCATCTGTTTTCTTTAAATTTACTTCTGGGTATGTATTTATCAGTTTTTTTATTTTTTCTATGCATCTATATCTCACATTCTAGCAACTTTCTAAATATTTTTATTTTATAATTAGTACTAGAACTTTAAACAATTGTACAGCATGATATTTTACTTGTGAAACCATTACATTAATTTTAAAAAATATGATTAATTAACAAGTTAAATTTATAAACATAAAGTATCCAAAATGTAATGTTATCCCACTAAAATTTACACAAGTTGATAGGATTTTTGACTAAATTTTTAGAAACTAAATATCATAAAAGAGACCATGCAACATATGCAAATATACCTTGAAATCATCCTTTAATGGGTATTTAGGGAAATACTTTTTACTTTTTTTTTTCTCTCTCAAAGTTTTGAATATTCTTTATGTGTAGAAATTAAATTGAAATAAGATAAGAGTAATATAAATTTTTGGATTGTTTTTGGCAGACAAATTGACAAACAATGGATCATCAACACCAGCTGGGCTTGTAGCAGCTGCTTTGGCTCATGGCTTTGCACTATTTGTAGCAGTTTCAGTTGGAGCCAACATCTCTGGTGGGCATGTTAACCCTGCTGTCACATTTGGTATTTTTATAGGTGGACATATTAGTCTTCTTAAGAGTATTTTGTATTGGATTGCCCAATTGCTTGGATCTGTTGTTGCTTGCTTGCTTCTCAGGGTTGCTACCGGTGGATTGGTAAGTCTTGCTATCAACTAGAGCTTTTCTGTCACTTGCTAAGAGACATATATATATATTTCACAGTAGTATATGATGATATTAATTTGTGTTTTCATAAAGGGTTGATGTTAAAAAGTGTTTTCAAGAATAAACAAATGATTTGGGCTTTTCATACGAATTACAAAATATTATCTTTGAGACTTAGGGAACACTTTTAGCGAAAAAAAATTATTTAACTCATAAGCACGTTTTGGTCTCATAAACGCTCCAATAACATCTTAATAGCATTTTTAGCAACAAAAACAAAATGGCAAGAGCTATAAAAGTCTCTCTGACTGGTGTCGTTTAGTTACTTTAATTATAAAAAATATTTTTATTTAATTAATTTTTCTTAGAAACTCATTCATATTTTAACTCCAAACATATTAAGTTTAAGTTATAATTTTTTAAAAATATATTAGTTAAAAATAAATTATATTATTTTAATAATTTTTTTATTAAAAATATTATTTTAACATTTAAATGATCAAAATAAAATAAAATAAGTGTCTTAACATATGTAAAAATGAAATAATATATGCAATTATTTAAAAAATTAACAATTTACTATTCTAATGGAAGGTTATTTAAATATATATTTTAAAAAAATTAATAAAATATTTTTAACTTTTTTAAATTAATAATATTTTAAAAAAATTGATATTAAATGTCACATTATCTTTGTTAAATGTTTGATTTTTAATAGTATTTTAAGAATTGGAGTGGAAAAAAATAATACATTAATAAAAAATTATTAAAGAATTATTTATCCATCCCATTTATCAAAGCTAAGGATTAAATATTTTTTCTTCATAATATAGGACAAAACACACTAATTACAGCTTGAAAGACTTGACCGACCTTTTTCATAAAAATAAAATAAAATTAAAGTCGCTTTTACCTGCTTTTAAAGGCATAAATAAACAAAATTTTAGTCATTGTCATGCAAGAAAATCAAACAACTTTGTGAACTTTTTATTTGAAAAGTTCACTTTTCATAAAGAACCCTTTACTTAATTTAAAATGTTATTAAACCATAGAAACAGATCTTAATTATAACTTTATAATTCTCAATATTGCAGGTAACATCAGCTTTCTCCTTATCAACAGGTGTGGGTGTATGGAACGCTTTAGTACTTGAGATAGTGATGACTTTTGGTTTAGTGTACACAGTTTATGCCACAGCCATAGACAAAAAGAGTGGCAATGTTGTCATAATTGCACCGATTGCAATTGGTTTCATAGTTGGTGCCAACATTTTGGCTGGAGGTGCCTTTGATGGTGGTTCAATGAACCCAGCAGTCTCTTTTGGGCCTGCTGTGGTCAGTTGGTCTTGGGACAACCACTGGGTCTACTGGTTAGGTCCATTTATTGGTGGTGGTATTGCTGCTCTTATTTACGAGACTGTCTTCACTACTAGCTTATTGGAACAAACCACAGATTATTCGCAAATTTAAAAGTTGATAATTTGATATGATTTAGATTATGGGTGGGCTTCTCTTGTTTCCTCTCAATGGTTTTGTAGTGATTGATATGGTGTTGTTTGTATTATGGAGTTATTTATTGTTGATTCAAGTGAAACTGTTCTTGTTTTCTTTCTTTTAATCTTTCTCCGGATAAAATTTACATTCGATTCATTTATGACCTTTTTTTAAGTTATAGGTCTCAATGATAAAAGTTTAAAACTAATTATTTTATGTCAATTTTCATTCAAATTAAAAATATAATAATTTCAAACTCGTAATTTTAAGTGCTCAATTAATTATAGGTAAAAAAATATGATTATTTTAAAATATAATTATTTATATAAAAAATACTATGATATAAAAAGTCATCATATTAAAATGACTGGCATCATATCAATCACTGGATTGTTTGGGGTGGCAAATAGCTAATTGATTGAACAAAACAACAAAGCACAGCACAAAGGGATAGCATTAGTGAGATGAATTTGACCCTACTTTGATTTTACCATTTAATTATATCTGAGCATGTTCTCAACAAACATTGTTGCTTGAAAGCTAGTTTCATTAATTAGTCTATAATTTGGATAAAGTGAAATGATGCCCAGATCATGGAATATTAGTCCCTAACCACTCCCATTAGCAAAGAAGACAGTTTCCGAAGTATAGGGCAAATGACCTGCTTTGGTATAGTTTAAGTAGTACTCTCATCGATGTTATATGCACACGAGTTCATGGTTTTAAGATTGGATCTTTTCCAGTGTATAAAAAATAACCTCGATTACGCTTCTTATTAACTCAAAATTTGATCTCTCTTATTAACTAGGTGATCTAGTGATAAATTATGGAACATATAAATATAACTATGTATTTTTTGTATTTTATATAAATGTTACAACATTATTATATACAACAATAGTTAAGTTTATATATGAAAAAACTAGTTAATCAAAGAATATAAATAAGTAATATATAATATGAATCTTAAAATATTATGAGAGATTTTCTCTCTTAATTGTCTAAGATCTTCTAATATATTATATCAATCCCAAAATATTAGGAGATATTTTCTTCTTTAATTGTTGACAAGATCTTCTATGTTTGACATCCCACTCAAATTGATGGTAGTTGTCAACAAGCATCAATTTGTTCATAAGATACTCATGACGAGCAAAAGACATAGATTTAGTGAACAAATCTATAATTTGATCATGGGAGGAGACATGAACAAGACATAAAACTTTATCTTGAACCAATTCACGAATGTAAGGACAATCAACTTCAATGTATTTGGTCCGCTCATGATGAAATGGATTGGTTACAATGCTAATAGGGCTAGTATTATCACCAAATAGAAGAATAGATGTATGATCACCAATGACACCAAAATCAAGGAGAAGTCGTCGAAGCCAGGCAAGTTCAAAACTCACAAAAGACATAGACCGATACTCAACCTCAGTAGAAGATTTGGATTCCTGTTCTTGCTTCTTACACTTTTATGAAATGGATGAGGCGCCTAGAAAAACATATAAGCCTGTTGTTGAACGACGAGTGTCAACACACCTTATATAGTCAACATCAGAATAAGCTTTAAGAGTAAGAGGTGTGTTGGAAAGAAAGAGAAGACCACGGTCACAAATGCCCTTAAGATAGCAAATGTTTCAATAAAATGCTGAAAGATGAGGATGTCGAGGTTGAGAAATAATTTGATTGACAACCTTAACAACAAAGAGATATGAGGACGTGTGATGGTGAGATAAATAAGGCTACTCACCAAGCGTCGGTACAAAGTAGGATCAGAAATAAGTGCACCATCATCACATTTTAGTTTCAAATTTTGTTCCATCAGAGTCAAACAAACTTTATTATCAGTCAAGTTGGCTAACTTAAGGAGATTCTTAATATACTTGTGTTGTGTAAGAAAGATTCTATTAGAAAAGGATGATACCTCCAAACCTAGAAAAGAAGTAAGAGTCCCAAGATTCCTCATATGAAAGGAATTATGAAGAAACTTTTAAAACCCAATAATTCCTTGTTGATCACTACCTTTGATGACCATATCATCCATAAAAAGAAGCAAAATAACAATGCCATGAGAAAAGCGATGGATGAATAGAGATGGATCATTAAAACTTTGTTGAAAATCGACGGAACAAATAGTAGAGTGAACTTTTCAAACAATGCTCAAGATGTCTGTTTGAGACCATAAAGAGATCAGTTAAGTTTGCAAACCACATTAGAATCACGAAGAGAATAACTAGGGGGACACTCTATATAAACAGTTTCCTTCAAATGACCATAAAGGAAAGCATTTTTGACATCCAATTGATACAATGACCAATGTTGACAAGATGCAATTGCAAGAAGAGTTTTAACGTTAGTCATTTTTGCAATTGGAGCAAACATTTTTTTCGTAATCAATTCCATATTTCTGCTTATACCCTTAAGCTACAAACCAGGCTTTATAGCGGTCTAGAGTACTATCAGGATTAGCTTTAATAGTATAGACCCATTTGCTCCCTATTATAGAAGTATTAAATGGTCATGGGACTAAATCCCAAGTATGGTTCTCTATCAATGTCTCAAGTTTCTCATCAATAACCTTTTTTCAACTCTGTGTTTTAGAGTTATTTTGTCTAATTTATTAATTATAATTACTATGTTCTTAAGATTTTTAGTTAATTTTAAGTTTCTAAATTATTATTTAGTGTTAGTTTTGTAAGAAATTATATTTTTAGAAAAAATGAAACAATTTAAATTAAAAAAGACTTAAATGCAATTAAAAAAAATTGAAATTGAAATTGTTTTCTACACAGAAATAGAGTCTCATACGCAGAATGGATCAATGTGCCTCACCTACGGTCAAATCAGAAATCCAACAGTGCAGATCAGAAGAGTGAGATGCAAACGCTACGTGGGTGAATGGACGATATTTTCAGCAGCTTTTGCACAGTTCGACACACATAGTAAAAATAGGTGAAGTTCTCCATAAATTACAATGAATAAGATCAAAGGGTGCATCAACTTTAATAGTACTAGAAACAAAAAGTAATTTATCAAATTTGTTAAGAACACAAGTTTTACAACGTCTAAAAATATGATTCTTATCATTCAACCTATTCGAGAGAATCTGAGATGTGAACATATATTCTAATCTACTTATATGCGGGTAACCCAAAGGATGATGCCATAAATTTCAAGTGTTTTTCTCAAGTGAAGCAAATGAGGTGATTATAAGACAAAATGGAGAATTCTTTTTTGGATCAAGATCAAGGTGAAACAAACTCCCATGTTTATGCCCCTTCATGATCACTCGCCTCGTTTAAAAGTCATACACATCACAACCACTGGGTGAAAATTGACTTAATAATTATGATCAGTCAATTGTCCAATAGGAATCAAATTGGCTATCAATCAAGGAACATAAAAGGTATTAGGAAGACAAATGGATTTTGGAGAATTGGTTGGCAAGCAACCAATTCCAATTCCTTGAATTGGTAATTTTCTACCATATGTAGTATTGACAAATTGATTTAAGGAATAAGGCTTTAGATTAGTAAACACATGTTTTTGATTAGTCATGTGATTAAAGGCGACTGAATCAAGAAACCAAGGATTTGATTTATTTCATGTACATAATATCCCAACAATAGAAAAAACTGAAGAAAAAACACTTGGAAGTATTGACTTCATGAAGTCTTTAACCATATTTTGTACAACTTGTGGTGTGAGAGATAGTGTATTTGTATTTCCTATGTTGTATTTGCTGCCATTTGATCACAACTAATAGTAACATAGGTCAGTTGGCTTTGTTTATTCTTTAAAATTCTGCACTCTAAAATGGTATGCCTTGGTTTCTTACAATAGTTATATATATTACGCTTTCGACAATGAGATTGGACATACCCAAGTTTTTTGCAATAGTTACATTGAATATTTTCTTTATTTCCATTCTTTTGTTTTGATTGATATCTACCATATGAAGCAAGAAATACAGAATCAACAGTATTATTTTTCGTGCCTAGTTGAACTTGAGTTTTCAGGAGTGTTTCATCACGAATAAGTTCACCCAAAATAGATTCCATATTCAGATCACCGTGATTGTTCAAAATACCTCTTGTTGTCCCAGATTTAGGTCGAAGCTTTAGAAGAAATTGCATCACTCTTCCACGATCTCGTTCTTTCTTTACTTCAATGTATGCAGAAGGTGAGATTGTTGAAGAAGAGATCATGTATTGTTATATCCACAACTTTAGCATTGCAACATAGAAACTGTGAATATGTAGTAACAACAAGATCGATATCGGGTTAGCAATACCGATCTTGCGGATAATTTTTTTATATATTTGTAAACTCTCGTAAGTATACGAATCATTTTATAGAAAATGACAAGTATACTCCCAAGGTTGATCTAAAGAATAAATATATGTGATTTTTTAATTTATTATTCAAACTTTTAAAAACGAAATTAAATCTTAAGCATCCTATCACGATATTTTGATTTATGTTCCTTAAAAAAATAAGTGCAAATTTTTATATAGATATAGATATGGATTCAATAAACAATAACGCAAATTTTTATCATTTTTAACAATGAAGTATTTATGGATATAATAATTAAGTTAATTATGCTTGCTCATATTATTTAGATTATTAAAGATATAAATTGATATTTGTTAATTTTTTCTTTTTAGTGTAAAGTGTCCTTAGGCGGAGCCCAAATTCTTTTGTTTAATATTAATTAACTAATATCCTTAGGCGGAGATTATTAATTAATTAAGTATTAAATTTTAGTTTTATTTCTAATAAAATAGCAAACTATCTAATCACAATTTTGGACTTAGTCGGTTAATTAGACTTTATTCAAGGTATCCTAATTAAACTTACGAATTTAATTATCTGAGTACTAATTTTTAAGTTTTAAAACTATTATTGAAAATATGTTGTCAATACATTTTCGAATAATAGTTATTATAATTTTTTTGAAATAGAACTCCACTCTAATTACTAGGCGATTGTACCAATAAATAAAATAGCATAACTCTAAATCAAATCGGATAATTAAACCTTAAAATCTAATTTTCATATTTAAGTTTGTAATAAAAAATAATATATTTTTCTCTAACATCCTTAATATAAAATCTTGAAAAAAAACTAAATCAATTTATTTTGTAAAAATATTTTACCTATTTAATATTTCACAAGTATAACAATATTATTATTATATCATATTTACAAATAACCAGTCATGTTAAATATAACATATAAGTGAGTCCTTTTATAGGTGAAAAACTTGATATTTTTAGGTATGATTTTTACAATAGGAGAGAGGTTCCTTTTATAGGTAAAGAAAAAGTGAAAAAAGTGAAAAAAGTGAAAAAAATATCTTAAAAATGGGTATTGGACGCGTTTCGAACAGGCTAGCACGCATGTGGGTAGAGGTGCGCACGTTTGTGCATTGGCATCGATAGATGGGTGCAAATAGGGGAGTCAATCTCGGCGTGGCAAGCGTTGGTACACGCAGGACTGAGCCTAGATTCTTGGCATGAAGGGTGCTGGCACGCGCGAGAGCACATGACTCGATGGATGTGCACGTGATTGAGTAGTTTTATCCATTTTGTTCAATTTTTTCATTATTTTTATTTTTCCTCATTTTTTCTCAACATATTTGTGATGTATTGTCTCTAATATTTTTCTTTGAGTCTTCAAATTATTTGTGGATGAAAATACTTGAAAAATAATCAAAATACACGTGATTTTGAAAAGATAAATTTATATAAAAAATATGATAAAATCATACAGATATAAATGTATTTAATCAATTAAAATATATTAAATCGTGATAATTTTAGTATTTTTTAAACACTCATCAATGAGATTGTTGAAGAAAAATTCATGTCTTGTTAACATAGAAACTACAAATATATTTATCCTCTCAGCTGATATTTGCTATTTCATATTCAAGTTCAAATTGTCTTGAATGATTCACCTTAAAATAAATCCCATTAAGATGATACCATATAGCAGTAGTAGTTTTGAAAGATGAGAGACTTAAAGCAATGTCAGGTTCAACTGAGTTGAGTATCCAAGTGATAATTTGTGCATTCTTTGTTTTCCAATTGCTCTCTGCCTTCTCATCACTTTCATCTTTTTTAGAGCCATCAAGAATTCCAAATAAACCTTTTCTTTCAACAAAAATTCAAAAATAAAACTCCCAAAATGTAAAATTTCTTCCATTGAATTTGACAGATATCGTTTCGAATTTGTTTGTATCTATGATGAATAATCACAATAATTCATGCTAGAGAAAATCCTCTAAAAGATAGTCACAAATAATGAAGAAACAAAAATTCTCAAAAGAATATAAACTATAACATAAAATATTTTCTCAAAACTCTAATACCATGATAAACTATAGAATAGAGAAATAAAGCTGTATATATTTTCTATATTTTATACAAAGGTTACAACACCACTATATAAAACGATACTTAATTTATATATGAAAAACCTAACTAATCAAGGAATACAACTAAGTAATGTACAATATGAATCCCAAAAGATTAGGAGACATTTTTTTTCTTAATTGTTAACAAGATCTTCTCTATTTGACATCTAAATGGTAAAACAAAATTACCCTCCCTTCCATTTGAGGAGATTTTTTGTGGCAAAAAAATATAGGGAAAATAGTCGTTATTAAACAACAACTATTTATGCCAGCAATATTTAATATATTTTTTATTTATATAATTAAAATTATCAATTTATGATAATAAAAAAATTAGGAATAAAATAAGAAGAATAAATGAATGAATTTTTCTCCTTCTAGTTTTTCCAAAATATACTCCATCTCTAACATATTAGAAATAAAATCTAGAGAATGAATAACTATTTTTTCAAATATAATAGAAACCTCATATTCTATTCCTGTGTTTACAGCGGACGATTATTATCTAATCTTAAAAGTGTTAAAAAAATTAGATTAGTTCAGTTCACTTAGTCCAACTTATCTCAAATAAATTATAACTCAATTAAATTCATCTATTTTTTAAATGAGTTAGCTCATTTTTATCTAAGTTGAATTGGATTGCTCATAAACAACTCTTTTTTTCAATCACATTAATTTTTTTATTAAACTTTTTTTTTTTGACATAGATTGACTTCTTTAATTTTTTTTATAGGTTTATGATATTAAATAAATTAATTTGTTAATTTTGTTAAATTTGTTTTTACAAGTTTATAATATTAATTTTATAAATATTCGATAGTGATATTATGGTTATATTATAATTAATTAAATAAAAAAATTAATGATTTAAGTTTATTCATCAACGAAACATTTGATCATTTAAAAAAAATCGTTACTTGGGTAAAAAAATATTAAAAAAATTAGTTCAAAATTTAGTATCTTTTATCAAGCCAGTGATTTAGGTAGTAAAATGAGATTATCATCCCAGTCTTTTGACGAGATTTGTACGACAAAAAAAAGTATAGGACAAATGGTCCTTACTAAACACCCATATATTGTTAGGTAAACACCCATTGTTAGGTAGGTAGGACATCTTAAAAGAAAGAAAAAAAATATATAGGTAAGTCTTTTGATTTAATATATTTAAATTTTATAAAAAAATTAGTTCAAAAGATAATTTTTTATTTTAAAATACAAGACATCGGTTTTTCAAATAAATTGAACAAAAAAAATTTAAATGACGCTAAACGTCATTGGCTTAATCTCTAACATCCTATAAGTAACTGCAAGGTCTTTGTTTATTACTTTATTTCAGCGTTTTATCAGTATTATGTAGAAATGGAAAAGCTTTTATATGTAACTTTCAACAATGGATTGGATTCTCACATAGTAACATCAATCCAATTGGCTCTCAATCAGGCGTTTTACAACTAGTCCCTAGAATCGTTACATGCATGTTAAACCAAATGATCTAAAACCAGACTTATGGCACCAATTAACCCGATATGAGTTGCTGGAAGCCTACAGGCAAGTTATACTACTAGTATAGAGCTACAAGTAACCCATATTGGGTTGTTATGGAACCAGACGTCTGGTTCTAGCTATTCTGTCACTTTGGTTTGTTAAAGTTAAGCATTTTTGACAGCTTAAAATTCAACAGATGATTTTCGAAAGATGGGGCAGGGTATCGTTTTTAATTTATTTAAAATATCGAAAATATTCTTTATTTACTGTATATTTGAAAATTAAAAGAAGAAAAAATTACTTTTTAAATTAATTTTTTTAATTAAAGAAATAATGAAAATCACTTAAAAAAAATTATAAGATTAAAACATATTAAACTCTAATTAAATTACAGAAAATTATAAGATTAAAGTATATTAAATTCTAATCATAGAAACCTGATCTGTTTAGTAATTATAGACATTTTGACTGTAAATTCGGATATTCGTATTTATCTACACAATTGGTTTTATTTTTTTTGATTAATTTCGATAATAGGATGATTTAAGATATTATCCAATTACAACAATTTTGGGAAATATACAATTATATAGATATTTGTCTCCGTTCGTACCCGATATATATTATATTTATTTAATTAATTTATATATTTATTAAAATATTTTTGATTTTGATTATTATTTATTATTTGTTTCGATCTATTTTTCGAAAAAAAATCTTAAATTATAATAATTTTTGAACAATTTTAGATATAAATTTTACGCTTTAATTAATATACAATTATATCAAAAAAAAAATATTCCGTTTCGTACATATTGGTTTTTGTATAGCATAGGTAGTGGGATCGAATGCCACCAATAACGTGTCTGAAGTCATTAAGACTAATTATGATGGACTCAAAATTTCAAATCCGGCCTATAAGCCCATGCCCATGGCTATGCCAAGAATCACGTTATAAAACCCAAGTCGATCTCAATCTCAATCTCAATCTCATAGTACCATAAACTCCTCAATATTTGTAATCAATGTCACGCAACTTTAATACTACCATACCATTGAGTACCAATCCTCTGTAGTTATAATGTTCATAAAATTTAATAATATTAGAACATTATAGTTTATACTTCATATGCTATGAATTATACTTAATTTAAATTTTTTATGATTAACCTATGTTCATATATTTCACACTATATTAACCATATACACTGTTAAATTTTAAAATATTAAATTCACATCAATAATTTTTATTTTTAAAATAAATTTATTGTATTTTTATATGGAAGGGTAACCGTATAAATTTTATATTTATTTTAAAATAATATTTAGATTTTATTTATTTTTTGTAACAATTTAATTATATTATTATTAAAGTGATTTTACAATAATAAATAATTATTTTTTTAATTTTTAGTTATAATTTAATTAAGTTCTAACATCTTTTTATATTTGTGGCAATAGATACAGGTATTTTGTAAATACGAATTCATGCTAGTCTTCAATTTTTATTTGAGGAAAATCAGTCATTGGTTTTAAAATGAATATCTGAGATGTACATGAATCCTAATCAATCCCCATATTGCCATACTAATATTAAATATTCATTCTCGCTTTTCAAACTTTACCCTTTAAAAAAAGAGGGAAATGTATTGCAGGTAAAAAAATATAATTTAGTTTAGTAATTTATGATTTTGTATAAATGATACTATTATTTATAAAAAATTATATTTTAAAATAAAATATATATTTAATCATATAATTAAAATATATTTTTTTAAATAATTATGTGATTAAATTACTATTTTTTAATAATTATGTAACTAAATATATTTATAAGATAATACTCATCTATAAATTACAAAACTATAATATAAGTAAAAATTTGGTCCATTTCTTCCTGTCGTCCCATTAAAAAAACTTAGATAACTTTTTTATTAAACTCATCTTTTTAAACAGTAATTTAAATAAAAAATAAAAATTTTAATTACATCATTTTTATATATTATAATTATAATTAATTATAAATTTTTTATTATATATATATATTTATATAGATACGATTATATTTATTAATAATGTTGTATAATATCTTTTATTAAATCTATGACTTAAAAGTGAGAGAAATCAAAATAGTTTATTCTATAAGCATACAGAAGGATAATCGCTCAAACCCATTTTTCAGAATATTTTTTTAGCCAAAGTCAAGCATAATCTAGTTTTTAGAACAAGAATGAAATATTATAAAGAACCATTAATGGGATAAATAATAAATAAATATTTCAAATGATATTCGAATTATGATACCAAAATTATAGGGCACCGAGTTTATTACCAAACTACGACTGAATAGATATCTCCCGAAACTTTTTAATCATAAGTTCCTTCTATGTTCTAACCTTTTTACTTAAAATAATCACAGTGATGATTATTCATGATTATCGTAGTATTGATTCATTTTTTATTCAATAAATTTTAAAAAAATAAATAAGATATTAAATAAAAATTGAACATAAAATAATTTACATGATTTAACTGGTTATATTAATAATCGTATCCGTTCGTATTCAACGTTAATTATATTTATTAAAATTAAATTATATATTAATTAATAATTAATATTTATTAGAATTTTTTTAAAAAAAATTTTAAAAATTCTTTTCGAATATTTTTTAATAACAATTACAAACGGATAAAAAACCATCACAAATCATAATAATTTTTAAAAGATTTTAAATACATATTTTATAATTCAATTTAAGAACAATTATATCAAAAATCATACTCAAACACAAATTAATCAAATAATAAACGTCCAAACAAATTTTAGTATCAAACTGTTCGTAATCATGGAGAGTTATAATAATTTTTTACACTAAATCACTTAACCAGAATATATATTTTATAATTATATTTATGTTCTATCCTTAAGCACATAATGCACTTCAAGGACGACCAGTATCATGTTTCTTTTATTTAAATATATTTAACATAGTACTTTAGCTCAAACGGTTTAAAATGAAAACCAGATCAGACAGTATAATTATACTGGTCCGGTCCGGTTTTCAATATTCGGACTGCACAGCGAACTTCGTCGGAAGCACTTTTCAAATTCTAAAAAATATAAGCACACAAAACATTTATTCAATAACTGAAAGTTTATTATAAAGGATAATATAATACATATATATCCATGAAGACACCCAACTTCATGGAATTTTGATAAAGTTTTCTCTCTGAAAATTGAAACCATACAAAGCATGAGGAGGACGCATGAAGGAAGTTACATTACATCTTAAGCTAAAGAGAAATTAGAGGATATTACAGAAGTTATAAGACATCTTAGAGAAATTAAATCCACTATATACAAAATTAGAGACTTAAAGCTTGAATTTAAGGAACAGAGTAACATAGTATTATACATATGGACAATTCTTAATGAATAAAAATCCTAATCAGCCAGTTAGAGTTAAATCTTTCTCATACTCATAAAAGGAGAGAAATTGTTGATCACTAATACTTGTTGGGAAAATCATCTTACTATCTTTTTCATCATCAATTTCCCAAAGTGAATCTGAATAATAATCCCAAGTTGGAGAAGACATAACATGACAATTAGAGAAATTGCAACATTCTTGATCACCATAAACCATAATTGGTTCTATAATATTATTAACTTCAGGTAAAGTTATTTCCTTCCATATATCATCCATAAAATACCCATTTTCTCCTTCTTGTTTTTTATCAATTACCTTATTATTATTATTATTATTATTATTATTATTATTATTTTCTTTTGAAATTAAAATTTCTTGAACACCACCTGTGTCATAAAAGCTTTGAACCCCTGTTTCCTTATGGGGCAGTACTGAATTATGAACCTCTGTAGTAACATTTGATGAGGAAGAAATACTTTTGGAAGAAGATGATGATAATGGTGATGATGGAGATATAGCTTGCTTCTTCTTCTCCTCTTGAGCCTTTTTCCTCATATGGGTTCTCCAGTAATTCTTGATTTCATTGTCTGTACGCCCTGGTAATTTCCTAGCAATTCTTGACCATCTGTATCAAGTTTATTTCATTTTTTCACAGATTAAGTTAACCCATTTGAATAAATCAAAGAAAAATTGAAAATCAAACTGTTGGGCTATTAAATAAATTCAAATAGGAATACTTTGTTTGTGTTTCTATTAAAGTGATTTCAGACACAAACATTTTTTAGAAAAGAAAAAAAAAAGTTTCAGCAAATACAAAATAGCCTTTTAAGACCTCAAGTGCTTATGACAATTTTTTTCTAATTTGGTCTTACAGTGTTTTTATCTTTAGAAACATGTTTACATGATTCTAAAAATAAAAACAAACAAACAAACCGCAGTCAATTAGTTTGAAAAAGTGAAAGGATGATACAATAAAAGTCTATTAATCTTGAAAAATAGAAAACTCAATGTTGACTCTTAGTATCTCATTTTTCAACATTTTAGTGTGCCATGATCACTTTTTAAAGCTTACATCAGTTTTAAGTTTTGAAAATAAGATGTCAGATTTCGATGTTCTGTTTTTCAAATTTAATTGTTGTATTACGTTAGAGTATCAAAAATAACCTAAACCTAGAGTAAAATCAAACAAGAAGTTGATATTGAAGAGAAGACAAAGAAAGAAAGATGAAGAAGTAGAAGTAATGATGTTATGTTAATGAAAGAAGAACCTATTTCCCCATTTGGAATGAAGCTCTAAAACAAGACGTTCTTCTTGAGGAGTCATCTTTCCTCTTTTGAGACCAGGGTGAAGATAATTAACCCATCTTAATCTGCAACTTTTACCTGTTCTGTTCAAACCTAAACAACAACAAAACAAAAGAGATGGTTAAAAGGTATAGCTCTTTGCATTAACCTTTTTCTCTCCTTTTAATCATACCTATTATTACTTGTCTCCCGCCACCTTCAAACCTGAAACTTTTGCTATGAAATCCCAACGTCGATCACCAAACAATCCCACAAAGCAATTTAGTTGAAAATCCTCTTGTTCTGTCCATGGACCTTTTCTAACTTCATCTTCTTGATCTTGAACCATGTTTTTCATCTTTCTTTTTATGCTCTCTCTTTCTCTACTAAATAAGTTGTTTGTTTCCACCTAATTAGTACATGAACGCCTGAGGTTTAAGCTACTAATATTTATAGTTTATACCACTTGTTTACTATTGCTTAGAGAAAAAGTTCTACATGTACGTCTGTAGGTGTTTTGATAATTTTAAGAAAATAGTATTAGTATTTACATCAAAGTAAATCTATTTTCTTGAATTATTTATTTTTGGTGACGTTTTCTCATCTAATCGACACAATATTAATACTAATATGAATATTCGACATTTTAAATTAATAAAAATTTTAAAAAAATAAAAATTAAACACGTATTTAAAAATTTACGATATTAATGGTCCAAAAAGAGTCTATTTAACTTAGAAATAAACGTCTATATACAAGTAAATGTATACTTAAAAAATAATAATTGGGTGACAGATATGTGTGATTTAGTGTATGTTGTTATTGGATCTTCACCGTACATGTGGTCACGCATGCTTGTTCTTTTATGGAGTGATTGGTGCCTTATGGATCTGATGTCATCCACTAATTTGAAAATAATCAAAATAAATTGTTGATACGTTGGTGTAGCTTTCATGATCTGCTCTTTAATGTTACCCGACGTAGCACTAGCTTAATTTTATTATTCACTTGTTTGTGTTAAAAAATATTTTTTTTATTTCTGTCGAAAGAACAAAATATGTTTTCTGAATAAGGACACTTATATATATATATATATATATAACACTTAAATTCTTGAAAAAAAAGACTTAAATTTCAGTAACGTATGTTAATACATTTTAATATTTAAGTTATTTAAATAACTTATATATCTTTTTTAAATTATAAATTTTAATGGTAAAAAGAATACGATTTAATGTAAAAAAAATTAAAGTTTTAAAAGTAGATAGAATGAGAAGAAATTTGAATGGATAAAACTTTAATTTTGCTGGGCAGGAAAATGAAATAAATTGAACTCGATCACTAGAAGATCTTTACCCGTATCCAATATGAGATCAAGAAAAAATGGGCGCCTTTAGTAAGGCTCATAAATGGTGAAGGCTACTCAAAAAGCAAAACAAAGCAAAAAGGACAAATCTTTTAAGATAAAAAAAATATAGGGAGGATGAGATATTTAAGTGCCCTGTTAATGAATTTTTTAATTAAGAGAGAATATTTTTAAAAAAATAATAAAAATAATATTATTAAAATTTGTACCTATAAAAATAATATCATTTATGTTAAATTCATGTATTTTTATTATTTTTTAACAAAAATGATACATCATTTTACATTAAATATCGTTCAATTTAAAGTTTATATATTTAAATCTATTCAATATTAAATATTATCTAATTAGACATGGATTATAATTTCATTTAATCTCGTCGGAATTAACCTATGTTTTCAGTATCTCAATCGTTTAATCCGTTCAAAAAATGTTCATAAGTAGTGAAAGCTTTGTATAATATGTTTTGTTGTCAGTGTTATTGTATCGTAATGTTACCAAAATATCTTTATAAAACGTACAAATCTAAAATTAAGACTTGATGTATTCTTAGCATATAAGATGTATAATGTTATTTCAAAAACAAGGTGCCTTCCTACTCATTATTTTGAATAATAATGTGTCTTATTTGTGTCACATTGTTTTCCAAAAAGTGCACTACTTAAGTTCATGGTCTTGATTGTTTTTCTATAACTTATATTTTGAAATTTAATGCTCAATACTTCCAATAAATCAATCATATTTTTTGTTTATGACAAAGAAAAAAAAATCATTAAGGGAATTTAGTGGCTAAGCAGCCACAAGGAAAGATGATATACGGGTGTCAATGACAATAATAAGACCAAAAAAAAGTCTATTCTTATGATTTTCTATAAGCCTAAATTAACCTTGAAATACATGAGCCACACAGCAGTATCTAAAGAATAACATATTCTATTTTAAATTTAGAGAAAATTGTCACAAAGTTATATTAAGAAATTTATATAGTTTAATATTTTAAATTAAAAATACTTTCATTTAGTCCCTTATATGTAAAAAAAAGGATGAGTTAAAGAAAATTTTTATTATTTTAATGGTTTTTATTAAAATATTTTTATATCAAGTGATTAAATTTAAATGCAATTAAAACACAAGTTTCTAACAATGGAAAAACAAAAATTAATATAATTTTTTTCAATTTTTTTTTAATATTTGTTGATTTCTATTCTTTTATTTTAATATTTTAATAATTTTAAAAAATTAAAATATGTATTTAAATAATTCTGTGTTAGAATTAATATTGATGTTTTAATTAAAAAAAATCCAAATATAGGAAAACAGGCACCACACGATTAAAGAGGTCATTGATGTTTTTCCGAAATGCCTTTAGGACTATGAAGCATAATTCTTTCTACTTTTTACAGCAAAAAATAAAAATAAAATTAATATATTCTTTTTAGTTTGTTCTTAGCTAGAGTTTATATTCTTCTTCTAAAATCCAAAGCGAAAAAGATTTCCTCTAAACCTTTAGACTTATTGACTAAACCAACGTAAAGTAATTTCAAAGAATTGGAATACTTATTTTTTTTAAATCTATAAGCATTCTTTAACTCAACGCGAGAGGTAAATGAAATTAGTAGGATTTGATAAAATTATACCTCTCTACCTTGAGAAGGAGTAACGAGGTGAATATTCTCTTATGGATTTGAAGTTAGAGCAATTATTTATGTAAGAAGGTGGAATTATAAAAGGTGAAAAATATTTAAAAATATTATTAATAATAATATTCTTAAATTTTTTAATAATACGTTTAATATTAAATTTTTTTACCACATTATTTAATATTAAATACGATTTAATTAAACATTATTTACATTAAACTCTTACTATTTATACACTTTCCATGTTTATCTCCTTTTAATTAGAATTTACAATCCATAATTATACTCACAATCCAATGAAAGTGGAAATTCCACCTATACATTTTGGGGGCAAATAATTGCCTCAAGGTTTATAGTCAAACTAAGAAGAAACTTTTGTATGAACTTGATTTATCGATGATGCGTAGAATTTCTTATTTTTATGTAAAATGTTCATTTTAGAAAAATAACTTGTATCTAAAGTATAATACTTAATACTTGTTGTAAAAATCTCAAAAACTCTTTCTTCTTATTATATTAATCATTATATATTACGATAGTATATTTAATTATATATTTATTAATATCATATAAAATTATTTTTTATTTTAATATAAAAGTTAGTAATATATTCTTAAAATTAATAAAGTATATTACGTGATCAAATATCATTTACATATAATTTTTTTTTTCAAAGGATGAGTAATTAGCCCCGCTCTATCTAATGCATCTTTTAAATAATATTTCTATATGGAAAATGACCAATTATCCTATACTATGTTTTTAAAATAACGTTGGACACTAAATAAGGTTAAAAAAAGTAACATAATTACAAATTAATAACATATCCTTATTTTTTTTATTTCTTTATAAATATGCATGAAATATTAAGAATATGTATATATGGATTGGTTTGGAGTTATAACAAAATCAAAACTAACTCAATATGATTGATTCTTGAAAATAAGAATCAATTCAAATCAATAAATTTAAAAAGAACCAAAAAATTTAACTTTGTTTGAGTTTGGTCAAAAAATTTCCTCCTTTTACTAGTAGGTTTTGTTCATTAATTTTTTAATTCTTGTATTATAGTTTCTAATACTTTTAATGTTAAATTTGTTATAATCTATAAATTTAAAAATTTATATTTCAATCACTTACTTAATATCATTATCCATATCATTTACAAAATACAAAAAAAAATTAACGATATATAATAAGGAATAATAATAACTTATGCAATAAAATTTACTAATTTTCCTATCTATGACATCCATAATGTTATTAATCCAATGCAAGTTCTAAAAGTAAAAATATAAAAAATGGTGTAGTTATAATAAATAAATAATTAAATACTAAAATATTAGTATCTCCACTAGAACTACTAATTCGTTGTTTGTGTGCTTATTCTTCATTTGTATAGGTAATTGGATGAGAGGCGAGGAAAGGTAGAGCTAAGAGACAAGCAGAGATAAAATTCAAAGGCAAGTAGAGCCAAAGCTAAAAGACGAGTAGAGGCTAAGAAGTTAAGAATCGCAGCTATTTGATAAATAATAAAAAATGAAAGGGTGTACAAGAAAACTTAAGGAAAGTTTTAAAAAATATTTGTATAAAATAAAAATAAAAATATAAAAATAAAAATAATAAATGAATTAGAATGGTTTGGTTTGGTTTGGTTTGGTTTGGTTTGGTTCTTATAAGATTTAGAAAAATGAGAACCAAATAATTAAATGTAAATCATTTTTTAAAATTAAGAATTGGCGAGAGAAATTTGAGTTGGGTTGTTTCTTTACACACCACTATAAAACATATATTTATAACATTATCAATATATACAAAGATATGTTATAGTTAAATTGTATAGTACTGTCGAGAAATATTAAGAATTCGTGTTTTTATTAACATCGTTATTATTATTGGTGTGGTAATGGTTTGTCTATTATTGCTTATCCATATTTTAAAATCAGTTTTTGAATTTACACGAAATGACATTTGAATAAAAAAAACATATGCAAGTAAAGATGGTAATTAAACTCAAAATTAAAAGGTACAGGTTAATGATGATGTTAAGTGCAAAGCTTTGTGACATTTTTAATTTGAGAGAAGTGCGTGGGTTGTAAATATCAGGAACTTCTTACCGTGAACCAGAAATTTAAAGACCGAGTTAGTGAGTGGGTTGTAAATATATTTCCAATTTTTGATTTGTTAAAAATATGTTACTATTTATGTTGTAAATATACACTGATACATGTATTATCTAATTAAACACTATTAAGGGAATTAATGGTGCATACGTAGTTTAGTTAAATTTTATTACTTAGAAACTCAGTCCTAACTCTGAACCCAAAAGTCAGCTTGTGAGTTAGAGGATTGCCTAGACTTATAAGGAGCATTGTTACCTTACTCTTAGCCAATGTAGGACTTAACATCCCCTTCCACATCGGCTAGAGTCCGGATTTACGGCACGAGGACCAATGAAAGTACGAGGAAACTAAGAGCCTAACTCTGATACCAACTTAGAACCTGCGCTAACTCAACCCAAAAGTTCACCATGAGTTAGAGGATTGACTAGACTTATAAGGAGTATTGTTGCCTTACTCTTAGCCAACGTGAAACTTAACATTATTAACGGTATGACAATGATATATATGAAAAACAAAATTAGGAACATTATTTCATTGAGAGTATATTTGCAAGTTTTCATATAAAAAAAACTTGATGTTATAATAGATATATGTTTTTTTGTGAATATTATTTAAAATTGTAAATATATATATACATGTGAATGTAAATATTTTTTTTAATAATAGTTATAAATTACCTTTAGCTAAGATGTTATAATTAATAATATATACTAGAGATGTAAGAAGTGGGTTAGAGAAACTAGAGCAATAGGAATAAATACAATGAGAAGATATTTAAAGTAGGATATGGCATTCGCTACCCTCTTGCTAAAAAAATACATTTGTGGTTGTGATGTAGCTAGCATCGTACGAAATTACCGTAGAGAGAAATTAATGAAAGGAATAAAGGTAATAATGGTAAACTAATTTTGATAAAATATTACTAAAGCTTATTAATTTTTGAGTAAATTACTAAAAGTTTAATAATTATTAAAAAAAGTATTAAAAGTCTAAAAAAGATAATATCTTTGATGGAAAAAGGTTCACAAAAAAGATTGAACAACTTGAAAATGCAAACTTATGTTGGAGAAGTTGATTTGCGATGGAGGATTTGAGATGATGATTTTAGGGTTTTATTTTTTTAAAAAATTAATTATCATTAAGCATAACTTAAAAAAAGATAATATTATTTTTATTAAAATCCATATATTAGTTGGTATAATATTATTTCTTTCATAATTTTAATTTTTTTTTACTTTTTTTTAATAACTATTAGACTTTTAATACTCCCACCAAAAAATTACTAGATTTTTATGCTATTTTGTTAAATCTGATTTTAAATAGAAGTAATTTAAGGGGGAAAAAAGGTTTTAGAAATTTGCTTTTTAAACTCTGAAAACGCTTTTTACAATTTTTTTCATGTTCAAACATGAAGCTTCTTTTCTTTTGATGTTAGAGATGCTTTTACATGTTCAGAAGCAAAAATAAACCGACTTAATTAGCAGCTTATAACAAAATAAGCCACTATCATTTCGATACCACAAACTATTAAATTGTGCCTATTGAACTTACTTTTATTTACCAATCTTTATCTTTCAAAATATATTGTGAAAGAAAGGTAAAAGGAGAGAGAGAGAGAGAGACCTGCATGAATATACAATTCCAAGTAGACGGTTGATATGGAAAAAATAGGTCCAATTAATTAACAACCTTACACTTACAAGACATAGCTAACAAGTTAAAAACAGTCTCTTAATTTTATATTGTTATTTTATATATATTGATTGAGAAGAGATTTTATTGCTTGGATTTTGATATTTTTTTAAATTAAATAATATTTAATTTAAAGTAAAATAATAATAAAATAATTCTATTGTTATATCAATAAAGGAATCATATCATATTTATATTATATGGATAGTAAGCAAGGCTTGTAAGAAGGCAAATATTTTATATATGTAAATAGTGCATTAAATCCGGCCATATAATTTAAAATTATTATAACTTTACTATATATAATAGGTAGTCATAAAGAATGATATGATGATATAAAAGTCAACCTAATTATGGTTCACTGATGATAAGATTGTCTTTTTCTTTTATATCAAATTAAAGATTCGAAAGTGTTACTTTTCTATTAAGTGGTAGAAGCCTAAGATTTTAAAGAAAATAATAGGTAAAATTCCATTATTCCAACCTCCAATTTTCTAATAGTGTTAAGACTTTAAGTTCTTTAGGTAAAATAAAAGCTAATCCATATTCACTAAAATAGATAGATTTTGTATATAATTATAATTTTTTTTCCGACACCACTCTATTTTATTTATATAGTTAATGCATAATTACCTACGGTTGTGACGTCAACGCTTGACACCATGATTAAGATATCTAATTAACCAGCTTGTAATTTAACTTAATATAGTTCTTTGTGAAATATAGAATATTTTTAAATTTGAATTTAAATAACAAATATTTGAGTAATGTAATCATTTAAAAAAAATTGTAAAGCAAATACAGCCATCAACTACAAATCTAATAATAAATGTGGTGTCACATAAGTTGAAGTTTTAGGTTTGAGCATCACTTGGGTATTCTCAGTAATTTACCCGATAGGAATGGTGGCTTTAAAATTTCCATTCACTTGAAGAGTTAAAAGTAATTTTGATCCCTAAAAAAAATGTAGTAATATACATGTGGATCATATTGGCCTGTCCCGGGTACCACATTTTAACACCAAATGAATATACGAAGAAAATATAAAATAATATATTTTATTTAAATTTTTTGTTTAGAATTCTATTTGAATAATGATTTATTTTGTTTAGAATTCTAAGAATTCTAACGTAGAAACATATATTTAGAGTTCTTTTTATTTATATTATTAGAATCACATATAGAAATTTTATGAACTATTATAATGACTTTTCAACTATAAATAGCTACGTCTTATGCTTGTATAAGACATCTTATAAAATAATTAACTTAGTAATATTAAAAAAGTTGTTTTTTTTTCTTTTTTCTCTTATTCTTAATATTTTAGAAATAACTCTTCTTTTTTCTGTTTTGAAGTTGAAGTTCTCTTATTTGTGAGGTAGAGTTATTAAAGTGCTTATCTAAAGATAGATAACATAACTATGTTTGTCTTATATTAGATTTGTCATAATGCTTACCTAGATAATAGTTTCATTGTATTTGTTTCATAACACAAATACGATGACCTCTTGTTAGAGAACGAGTATGACTAGTTTGAACTTTTTTCATATTTTTCTTATACCCTAAGTGCTTCCATATTATTGATACATTTGTGCTTCCGTTTTACATCAAGTGGTATTAGAGCCAAGTTTAGTGTAGGAGAATAGAGCTTAATCAAGTGACGCGAGAAGAATATCAATAATTGTGTGAAGAAATTTGACACCTAATAGAGAAGGTTACTACAACCGTTGCTCAATTGACTAAAAATGAAATTAGGTCTCAAGTCCAAACCCAAGCCCAAAAAGTAAAGGGTGCATGTGGAGATAGGATATAATCAATACTGTCAAGAAGACAAGTTGAAGGATTACCCCTAAGAAGACACAATACGCTCATTGATAGTTCTAGTGATGAAGATTTAGAAGAATAATATTTTGAAGGTCAAGTGAGAAGAGGACATCATCAAAGAGACCAAGAATTATAAGATTATTGTTGCGTGTTTTTCAACACACGAACTCGTGCAAGTATACACGATCACAAGTAATATGATTAGTAAGTAAAGATCGATCCCACGAGGATTTGTTACTATAGTTTGTCGAGTACTAAAATTGTATCTCTCTGATTTTATCCAAAACAATCGTTGATTAATAAAAAAGTAAAATAAGAAAATAAAAGAAATCTATGATTGCAATTTTTCACCAAACTAATCCACTCAAATCATGTTATTTTCTTTTGATTTATATTTTTTAGTACATTTAATTTGTCAACCGAAAACTTCTTTTTTAATTATTCATACATCTCTTTCGAGCTCCGTATAAACACACCTCGTTAAATTAATTCACTATATCTTTATGAGAATTAAATTTACCGAGATTCGTTACGTTCTAAGTTTTCAAATGGCCACACATACAATTAGGGTATATTTCTATCCTTCATCATACATGTCATTTTATTTACGAGCAATACACACACAAATGCCTTTCTCAAGTTTATTCATGTGCCACAGATCGTTTTGATAAGATTCGTAAATAATCAAAAAGCATTAAGAACAAAATAGAACGAACAAATCGAACGTCTTATAAATCTATCAAAAATAATTAAAATCAAAGCTTCATAAATTTAGATCGAATGCAACCCTAGAAAAATTAAATTACTTCATAAAATTAAAATAAAAATTACAAGAACTACAAAAAAATAAGAAGAAGCAGAAATAAAATTAAAACATCACTTAAAACAAATATTTGGCACACGCAAAACACAACAAAAGCCAAAAATGGCTTCTTCGTGTTTTGCCGTCCAAAACCGAGCAACACAAAATAATTTCCAAAACTAAACTCTCCAAAAAAAACTTTCTTACAACTAAAAACTATCTCCTATTTATAGCAAAAAAATACATCAATAAAATATTAAATTTAATATCCACGCGAGGGACAAAAAAGTGTGGCGAAAATAATAAATTACACGCGTGGGGGACAAAAATTGTATCGAAAATGGGATCGAAAAAGTGAGTGAGACGCTACGCGTTTTTGTTTTAATTCTCTTCCACGCTGCCACGTGTCGCGTTCTGATTCGCGGACACAATTAGTGGGACACGTGGCAGCATCTCATTCGTTGAAGGGAATCGGGCGCACGATGAATTGTCGCACGGGAGCCAACGGTTACAACACAGTCTTGATCCAGCGTGGTCGCGCTCATTGTAACATACCACGTGTCGGAATATGATTTGCTGAAATATTAAGTGCAACACGTGGCAGATTCTGGTTCGCGTAATAACCGGGCTCACGTGGATCGGCTGCACGGGAAAAGGGGCGCACGATAGTGGGGGACAGGTCTGCGCGGCGTCAGACGAGTGGGTCCCACGCTGCACGCCGGCCTGCGCGGCAGGTGGGCCCCACTCGGCGTACCGAGCCGCGTGAAAATTTGAGACCTGCACCCACTCTCTTTGGTCGGGTGTGATAAGGATGCGCGAATCTCAACCGTTTCTTATCTGATCGGACGGTCCACGATTCGCGCGTGTAGATTGGTGCGTATATTCTTCTCACTTGCGTAGAAAATTAAACTTTATTAATTGCATTTTGACCCACAAATATATTTCAATTTACATTTTAAACTTTCTTTAATTACAGTTAAGCCCTTTGCTAATTTTAAATTTTAAACTTTTAATAATTAAAATAAAGCCCAAATTTAATTTAAATTATATTTTCGATTTTTATAAATTGTAATTAAGAACTATATTATTTGAAATTATATTTGTGGACATAAATTTGACATTAAGTATATTTTCGATACAAATTATTTACTTTTATTAAAATATATAAAAAACAGTAAATACTAATTTATTAATCAAAAATTAACTAAAAACATCAAGAACATAGCAATTATAATTAATAAAATAGGTGAAAATAACTATATAAAATACAGTTATCAATTATCGTCTCAAAATTAACCTTTTTGTTTTCTAGGATAGTATGAATATGGAGAATTTTCTCGATTTGATCTCAAAGGTGGAACAATTTTTTGATGTTATAGGCATTCTAGTGGAAAAATAAGTCAAGTTAGTAGCCTACTAACTCAAAGGAGAAGCTTCATCATGGTGGGACCAACTCCAAAAAAATAGATTGAGATAAAAGAAAGCTCCAATTAGAACATGGCCTCGCATGAAACAATACCTAATGCATATGTTTATTCCTTCTAATTATGAGCAAATATTATTTCAACAATATCAAAATTGCAAACAAGGGAATCGTTCAGTTTAAGAGTATATCACAAAATTTTACCGTTTATTTGCGTGAAATAATTTGGCAAAACTTGAAGTACAACAAGTTGTATGTTATATTGGTACTTTGTCTACCAATACAAGATTGAGTATCCTTGCATCTAGTATGGACAATTACTGATACCTATAATATGGCCCTCAAAGTGGAGATGCATTTAGGTATAGTAGGACAAGTTGAAGTGTAAGATCACAAGCTCTGCCAAGGCCATAAGTTGAAACAACTATGCCAATACATAATAAGGGAAAAACACTTGAGGATGGCACATTAAAAACAAAGTAAACTTAATCAGAGGAAAACATTACTATAATTCTCCACGGAGCCCTTATGCATGCCCAATACTCAAAAAATGTTATAGATGTGATCAAATGGGTCATCGTTCTAACCAATACCCAAAAAGAGGAGGAATTAACCTGGTGGAGCAAGATTATAAAGATCATGAGAAAGAACTAGAATATGATGACTATGAAGGTGTCCAGTTTTCTGAAATGGATGAAGGAGAACGTTTTAATTATATTGTTCATCAATTCCTCTTATCACCAAAGTAAGACATACAAAGATACAATATCTTTCATACTTGTTGTTTAATCAATAATAAATTATATGATGTAATTATCGATAATGTAAGTATCCAAAATATTATTTCTAAAGCTCTTGTGGAGACACTCAAATTAAAAACTGAATAACATCCATCACTATATCTAATTGGGTGGATTAAAAAAAGAGAAGAAATAGAAGTAAATCATACATGTCAAATCTCGTTCTCCATTTAAAAATCATTTAAGGATGAAGTTGTATGCAATATTGTTAATATGGATGCATGTTCTGTTGAGGAGACCATAACAATACGACATAAATGCAACCCACAAAAGCATAGATAACATTTATCTATTCTATTGGGGAGAAAAAAGATTGTTTTGCAATCTTTACTAGAAAAGAAGAAGGTACTCATTGTTTTGAAGGAAAATAAGTTCTACCTTAATTTAAAGAAATATAACTTCTTGACCAATGAATTGGTATTCTTAGGTTTTGTCATCATTGTTAATAGATTTGAAGCTGATGAGGAGAAAGTACGTGAAATTCAAGATTGGCTAACTTCCAAAATCATAACCAAAGTTCAAAGCTTTCATGGGTTAGAAACCTTCTACCGAAGGTTCAATAATAACTTCAGCACTATTGTTGACCCAATTATTGATTGCCTAAAGAAAGAAAAGTTCAACTTAGGAGAAAAAGTTGAAAAAGGTTTCTAGTTATTAAAAGAGAAGTTGACTTATGCACTAATGTGAGCATACTGAGACTTTGATAAGATCTTTCAAGTGGAGTGTGATACCTCGGTAGTAGGAATTGGATTTGTTCTATCTCAAAAAGGGTGAGTTGTGGCTTACTTTGGTGAAAAGTTCAATAAAACACAACAAAAGTGGACTACATATGAACTTGAGTTTTATGTAATATTTCGCACTTTGAAATACTGGGAATATTATCTCATCCAAAGGGAGTTCATTTTGTTCACTAATCATGAGACATTGAAGTTTATCAACTATCAAACTAAGCCTAGCAAGACACATGCCAGATGGATTTCCTACCTGTAAAAATTTCTTTTTGTTCTAAAATACAAGTCTAATCAATATAACAAAATGGTTGATGCATTCAGTCGTAAGGAAATCTTATTGGTTATTTTAAGCACTAAATTTGTAGGGTTTGAATATTTTAAGGACACATATGCTAAAGATGAAGATTTTAAGAACCTTTGGAAAAAGCGTCAACTGAAACAAGATGCAAGAGACATGCACATACAAAAGGGATACTTGTTTCAAGGTACCCAACTTTGTATCCTTAAGACTTCACTAAGGGAGAAAATCATTCAAGACTTACATGCTAGAGGATTAAATGGGCATCTTGAAAGAAACAAAACCATCAAACTTTTTAAGAAAGATACTTCTGGCCTCAATTGAAAAGAGATGTTAGCAAGTTTATCTAAAGGTGTTATGTGTGCCAAACATCCAAAAGACGAGCTCAAAATACAATATTATATACATTTTTACCCATATTTGAAACCATTTGTGATGACTTATCCATGGATTTTGTGCTAGAACTTTCAAGAACCTAAAGGGGTGTAGACTTAATCTTTCTTGTTGTTGATAAGTTTTTCAAAATGATACATTTTATCACATGTTGTAAAACTATAGATGCGTTGAATATTGTAAAATGGAACTCAAGTTATGTGATTTACCCAACAAGGTTGAAAAGTTAAAAAAAAAATTTAAATCAAATTGATCATTTATGTTATATAGCTGGATGACTTGCATGTAAGATGATTTAAAATGTTCAACTTTTGTGACATGCATTATGTTATATTCATTCTTCATAGTTCATAAATATATGCCATATACAAATACATTTGCTACTCCATACTCTAAGATGATAACACTTCAAAAAAATAAAATCCAACACTTAAATACTTATCCAAAATCAACACACACTCAATTCTATTCAATTTAGGCCCCATTATATAAATTTACATTATATATACATCGTGATAATGTAAACAATGTGATTAATTATGATTAGTTAATTTGGCTTTTGTGTTCCGTGGTGAGTTATTAACCCAAAAGAGGAACTCAAGTTCTGTGCTTTACCCAACAGGGTTGGAAAGTAAAAAAAAAAAAAGATTTTAAAATCAAATTGATCATCTATGTTGCAATTTGCAGAAAAAAGCTTAATGGTAGGCAGGGACATCAAATATAATAATATGTAATAATTAACAACCCCTTCTTTTGGGATAGTGGGGAATGTCTTTTTGGTGACCGAGAAAAAGCTTTCCTTAATTGGGCTTTAATTTCTATATTAAGGAAACAGATTTTCAAGTTTCAATTATATTTAAATAAAAGCCTATAAATGAATAAAAAGAACCTAAATTTTTTACTGATATATAACGCTACTTTTACCTATCAGCCGGGCCACATCAAGGCATATTTACTTGTTCATTGGTATTACTTAGATAAAATTCGTAATTATTGAGAATAATTATAAATTGATAATTAATTATGTTTTCAATATACCTAATTAAATGTTTTTGAATGATAAGTAATTTTTAGATGAAGCTTTGCTTTTCAATTATTGAGATACCTATGAATTGTATTACTTTTCCATATGGAATAGTTAAATAGAGTTCTGATCATAAAACAGAGAGTAGTTTTAATGTTTTATATTTCCCCCCTTACATTTCTAAGATAGTAAATATTGAAACTTCTTATTAATAATAGTTGTCATATTTATTTTTAAAAAAATTCAATAAAGTTAAGAGTTCTAAAATTTAGTTCAAGTTTAGTTCGCAAAATGAAAAAATAATAAAAATGATAATGATAATATAATTAAATATAAAAAAATAATATTATTATTACAATATTTGGTTTGATAAATAGAATAAAAAAAGAATCAATATTATAATATTTGATTTACAATTAGAATAGAATCAAAAGTAGAATCAATATCGTAGTATTTGATTTACAATTAGAATAGAATGAATAACATTGTATATAATCTTAATAGCTTTATATTCAGTCAAGTTTAAATAATATCATTTAATTATTATTTCTTCTATTAGACAAAATATATTATTAAAATTATTTTTTAAATTATTATTACTTAAAAATATTATTTAATCTTAGAAAGTTTAAAAACAAGAAATATTTTTGATAAATTTTTCTTCCATATTATTTGTAAAATAACACCTAATTATTAATATATGAAAGTAAAGTCTTATTGTTGATACATCATATCAACGCTAAATATCACGTGATCAAAATTGGAAAAAGAGTTTGGGATTTAGGTTATAGAATTTAGGATTTAATTTTTAGATTTAAGGTTTTAGGATTTAATAATAAAATTAGAATAATATATTTTTATACAATAGAAAAGAATGAAATAACAATTCTTAAAGATGATGGTAGAATTATAATTCCAAATCTTTTAGGATTATTTTTATTTAATTTTATGTGTACCATACAATCAAACATAAACATGTGTTGAAATAATTCATTTATTAGTTTCAATCATACCAACCAAACATCATCTTAGTGGTTCTATATTTAGAATCTAAAAATTAATAACAATTATAATATGATAATTTTTTGTTAAATATAATTATATTGATATAATTGTATTTATAAATAATATTTTGTTATATTGATTATAATTTATACTAAATTTATTATAAATAAACTTTTTAAAGGAGTAAAGGAGGATTTTTTTCCGTCTTAATTTTCTACTACTGATCAATAAATGTTAACACAGAATATTTGTTGCAATCAATAATATAATGATTGAGGAAGTACTATTTAGTTACATCACCTTCCACTTTACTTGGCTCTCCTCCTTGGGTAATAGGAGGAAAAAAATAAAAGGGATAGAGTTTAAAATCAAGCATCAGATTATTCTAAGATTAACCTTATTTTCTAGGACATTTCCCCTTTTGTTGAGGAAGTGACATAATTGTGGGTTTGATTCCTTGAATGTATTGGGTTTGCATAATTATAATTATTTATTGATTAGTTTTTAGGAAAAAAATTAAGAATAAAAATGGTAAGAAATATAAGTTATTTTCAAAATACCCTTGATATTTAGCAATAAGAATGTTTTTTATTAGTTTCTTAATGTTTTTTTTAATATATTACAATCATATTCCTTCAAGAGAAAGAATAACTATTTGTCTCATCCAAATGAAGAATACATATTCATTGTCTCAAGAGAATCAGGGTTCGCTCGTAATCGTTTATCTTTTTGATTAAAAATGCTTTCAAATATATCAAAGTATTTTAAAGAATGTGTATTAATATATATGAGAAATGCTCTTTAGAAATAATTATTTATATTTTTAAAATAACTAATTACTTTTAAAAGAAATAATTTAGAATGTATATTTAAATTCTAAAATAATTAGTAAATTGTCACCTAAAATTACTTTTAATAATTTTATGTGAAACATTTAGATGCTTTTATTGAAACTATTTTTTATCGATCAACTTTATCTCAAACCTCTTCCATTCAAACCACTTAAAAAAAATCTCTAAACGGATTCTTAATATTTCTAAGGAGTTTAATTTTTTTTACCTTAAAAGTTGAAACTGTTAAGAAATTTGGATCAAATGGTATAATAATAAATTCTTCCTTTCAAGATTCTCCTTAACAATATATCAAATAATAGAGAAATAGAGAATACATAATACAAGAATTATAGTGAAAATTTCAAATTAAAGAAAAACCACTTTTGTTGTCAAAAGACAACCAAAGAAAGAAATTTACTATGTGAAAAATTGTTACAACCACACTCTCAATAATTTTCGCACACACGCAAAAAATAAAAGCAATTACAAGCCCAAGATAATTTTTCCACAAAATTCTCTCACTCAAAAACTTCTCATATAATTTTTTCTCTATTTTTTGGATGATATTAACAATGAAAAAATAAAGTCATATTTATAGCCTTCAAGTTCTCATTTCATATGTCAAACATTTCTTCATTCAATAAAATTAGACTAATTAATTTTTCTATTCTTTATTCAAACAAAGTTAATCATCTCCATCTTTGACAATATGTTAAACCACCTTCCATAAATTTTCTTCTAAATTAAGCACCTCTTATTTTGACTAAAAAACTTAATATTATTTTTAATCAATTACAACAAAAATAAATAAATAATAGCTATTTATTCATGCATCTATTCTCATTTCCAAAAACATTTTTTTTTTGTCAATTGATGAAGTAATGTTTCAAATATGAAAAAAGGAAATGTTATCTAGTATTGTGATGCTGATAGAATTAAGAATATAAGATATGATGACTACTACTACTTTGTGGGAACTTTGTGAAGGAATACTAATACGTGTAAGTTCAACAGAATGGAGTGACCTTTTGGGATAAGGCGCGGATTTATATTTCTACTGCCTAATCGCTAATTTGAGTATACTGGTCATAAGTGCAATGCTGTCCAGGAATGCACGTATTCAGATATGCTAATGGAGTAATGGTATTAAAGCAATTTGGCAGGCGTTGCTTATCTATATTGTTAATTGCTTATCTTGATAGCACAACAAAGTCAATATAAACCGATTGTGATATTTATTTGTTTTAATATAATTCGTCCACTACAAAAAGCTTAACTAATTAACCATAGCCTAGGATTTAAAATTTGTGTATCTACAAAGTTAATCGTATATTCAATAAAAATAATATTAATTATTATTTTTTAATTAAAAAAATTATTATATATATTTCATTTTATCGAAAATATATTCAATTTATTAAGTTTATTTATTTGTTATTATTTGTTTTTAAATAAAAAAATTATTATATGCTCTTAAAAATATATTCAATTTATTAAATTATAGTTAGATAATGTGTGTTAAAAGTTCAAAGTTTAAAATTTATAAGTGATATAATTTTATTTTATATATATAATTTTTTTATAACTTATAAATATCATACTTTACTACTATAAAAATGGGTATTTAAGTCGATACGTAAAGTCAGTTTTTAGAAAAAATTGACTTTAAATTGGTTTAAAGTCGGTTCGGTGTAGAACCGATGCTATCCACGTATGATGTAGAGTCAGTTGACGTGTCGAACCGACGCTATGCATGGACGTAGCGTCGGTTGACGTGGTGAACCGACGTTATCCACATAGCGTAGCGTTGGTTGACACTTGGAACCGACGCTATCCACGTAACATAGCGTCGGTTGACACGTGGAACCGACGCTACACACGTGGATAAATTCTTTTCTCTTCTTTCTTCCCAGACAAAAACTATTTTCAGCGTTGCAGAACTCTAAAAAACCGAAAACCTCCTCCATTTCTTTCTCATTTTCTGGCCACCTACGACTACCATTTCTAGCACCGGTTAGTGAGTTTTCTTCCTCTTTAACTAATCTTTTAGATCCCCTATTATTCATATTTTATTTTCTGTTATTATGTGTATAAATTTTTGTATTATATATGTAGGTTTGTATTATAACATAAGGAGAAGAATATGATGATCTTGAATAAAATAGAACAAAACCATGGTAATTTTTCTGGTATTAATTAATATTTTATTTTTCAAATATTTGTATTATTTGAACTATTTGCTAAACTGATTTTGTTTTTTTTTCTATTCGAATACAGGTTTTTATTTGAGTAAAATAGAAAATAAATAAATTAAAAAAAAAAAATTAAAGTCGGTTCACCGCGTGAACCGACTTTAAACTTTAAGTCGTTTCATTTAAAGTCAGTTTTTAACCGACTTTAATGTCCCTTTTGTAGTAGTTCTTAAACTTTTATTCGTTGAATAGTGCTGAATCGACTTTAAATTGGTTTAAAGTCGGTTTTTAACCGACTTTAATGCCCCTTTTTGTAGTAGTGCTTAAACTTTTATTCGTTGAATAGTTGAGTATTACATAAAAAAGCTTATTTTTTAATTCTTTTTCTTAATAATTTTAAAGTATCAAGTACGAAAACTTATTCATTTAAGGCGAGAAAGATGGTTTGTGAAAAATGGAAAGTGACATTCTATATTTACCAATTGTGCTCATTATATTTAGATTTTATGTAATTGATTGCATACAAGTTTAGAATCCATCATCTTATAATCAAGAAAACGATTAACTAAAAAACTTTTGATATTGTTATTTTCAATTTCATATTTCTAGTATAATGATTTTCAAAAATCTTTAGTTATATTCTCTTAATTGTATTCATTGTACAAAGAATCAGTTAAGTTATTTAGAACATATTTTCGACATAGATAATTCGAATGTTTTCATACTTCAATAACACTAATAAATTAAAAATCTTGTTTACCCTCAAGTTGATTGAGAATTTCTTTAGTCAAAAACCTTACCAAATTCAAAATGATGAGATAGAATATCATATTTCTTCTTCATCTCATAAATTTAAGCTATTAAATTTCTCTGGTTTCTCAATTATCAAAGGAACAAAAACTAGTAAATTCTATGAGCTATAGAAGATTTCATTATTTGGTCTATATTAGAACCACTCACAATATGATCATTAATATTTATAACTAGGTTATAAGTTTGGGACAATAAAGTAGTTATTTCATAAGTCATTTTTATTTTATTTTTTGAAAAATACACAATTAAGAACAAAATTTTAAAACACCAAATAAAATTTTAATTTATAGAACAAAATTGTATCGAAAATTGATAAAATTAAAACAATTTAGAAACACTATTAAAATCAGATGACCAAGGAATAAAAAATAAAAATTATAACTGGAAAAAAATTGAAATTACAATCCAGTCCTTAAGTAATTCAATGGTAAAAGGCATAACATGTAAAAGAAAAAAAACAAAATTAAACAACATATTAAAAGAAAACAAAATAATAAGGAAAAAAATCAAAATGAATTATGTTATATATTAATCATATAAAAGAAATAGAACAGATAAAGGCAAAGCTAATAAAGGCATACAAATTGGGCAACACTACTTAAATCAATAAAATTAAAAAAATATCAATACTAATTAACTATTGTAAAGTAAAGAAGCTGTAACAATATTGTAAAATAAAATAGCAGGAAAAAATAAAAAATCAAACTCTATTTCGAAAAGAGTAACAAAATAAAATTATTTGTCAATAAATAAATAAATTAAGAATAAATATAACAATAACAGTAATATAAAAAGGTAAAAAACAGTAAACCACTTAAAGAAAGACCAGTTTGCAAAATTTAAAAAAAAATTTAAGATTCTTAATTTGTTTGTCTCGGGGAGAAAAATTATATTAAGAAAGTAAAAAATAAACAAATAAATTAAAAATAAAATAAAATTATATTATATTATTAAACTTAAAAATATATAAATATAATTATATGTATAAATTATAAATATAAAATTTAAACAGATTAAAAAATTAAGGTGTATCATACAATATTCTTAAAATAATTAAATTTAAATCAATTAAATTTTTCATATATTTTGCAGACACTGTCAAAGAGATAGAAAGGTACCTCGGTGGTGTTTGCCAAATAGTCGGTATAAAGATGAGAGACTTTTCACAAACAGTTGGTGGGCACAACACGATAAGGCTGTGTAGTCCATTTTCTACAGCACTAAGAGACAAGGCAGAGCTACCTTACGTCAAGCATGGTCCCGCAAGGTGCAAAAGATAAAGCTCTGATGTAAGCCTTTGCATACATATGTAAGATAATGTGTTTTATTAGAGTAGTGCTAAACCCACTTATATTTGGATTTTTTGTATAGCGCCACACGCATCGATCTAGTATCCGGGTCCTGTTATCAATTATCATCGTAATTTTTGTGATTGTCGATTCGTTTTGTAAGGTTTTTGTTTCGTGATAAGAATCATTTTTCTTTCGTTTTCATTTTAATTTAGTGGCGGAGTTTAAGAGTTTTTTTTTATTTGTAATAAAATAAAAAATTATATACAAAATAATTTATAAAAATCATAATTTTTATAATAAGATATATTATATTGAAGTTATAAAGATAGTACAAGTAGATGTTTAAAATCATAAATATAATAAAGTATTAATAACATACCAACTAATTATTAAAACGAAGTGTTCACCTGCTATTAAAAGAAAAAGAAAAAATGGTAATAAAATAATAAAAAAATAAATGAGTTTTTTTTCTTTTACTTGCTTACATTAAAAAATATAAGAATAATTAATAAAAAAATATAAGAATAATTAATAAAAAAATAAAAGTAAAAGATTTAGCATGATAGAAAGAGATGGTACGTGATTTTGTTTGATATTTGTTGCTCATGTAGAGAAATTTTTTTATTTATAAATTATTTACTTTATTTTTGTATTTTGATTTAATAATTTTTTTTTTGAAATAATCATAGTATTAACACACACTTAAATGAAGTTTAAACTTCACGCATTCTATATGACCAAGTGGTTTACTTGATATTGAACGATAAGTTTGTTGATTTTTTATTTTTTTCTTTAAAAAATTATTAAGTTGGTAAATTTAATTTTTAATTAGTTTAAAAAATAACGTGTTTATATTTATGTTATAAAAAAAATTATCTAAAAATTCAATTGGGCTTCAACACACCCTTATTTACGTTATGATCTGCATTTATTTCAAGTCATAAATTTAAATCATATCAAATGTTATTTAATATAAATTTTTTATCTTTTAATCTTTTATTTTCGATGGTTATATTAATACATCTAAATTATTATTACCACATCAAAATTCATTAGTGACTTTATCCAATAATAGTTGTATAATTAATAATAAAGATAACATATATATTTTATATATTTTTATTGTGATAATAACAAAACAGATTTGAAAATATTATTCGACATAAATTCATATGTTACAAATTTTGTTTTCTAAACATATAATACATAAACTTCTTTTCATAAAAATGTGTATCACATTATTTATAAGTTTTATTGTACTCATGTTTGTATATTAATTTTTAGTATACAAAATACAGTATTTGTTATTTTGTTTAATGTTTTTATCTTCTTTTGTGTAAGATTGGTTACTACGGATTAGTAATTCACACATGTAAATAGTTACGTACACTTTGTCTACGAACATGTTTTCATACATTACGAGGTTGGTTTTCGTAGTGTGCATGCTAGATAGAGTGTTGGTTTTTAATGAGCATGCGTGCAAGTGAGCTGACATTTTTACTTGTGATTTTTGGCATGTTTCGAGTGTATGTATTTAGAAATAGTACTTGGTATTTTTTGAAACAAAAAAATATAACTTTTTAGTACCTTGCTACCAAGCTTGTCGCCACCCTTGGCAAGGTGAAAAAACCGAACTTTATAAATACCCCACTCATTTCTCTCTAAGATTTATATCTATTATCAAAATTATTTTGGTGAGAATACTTTTGAGAGTGAGTTGTTTTATGAGTTTAGTAATCAAATCGTAAGTTGTGTGCGTATATGGTTTAACTGTGCGTCTCTTAAGAGTATGAGTTGATACACTTTCAATTACTGATCTTTGGTTACAAATCACACCACATTGGGTGATGTTAGTTATGAAAGATAGTTGGGTTTGAGTATTGTATCTTATCATTGCAAAAACGGCAAGTAAATAGCAATAGTAGAGAGTTAGGATGGAGTTCCCCACTGATAGAGGTAGTAATGATTTTATCTTCTATTAGAGTTATAACTTGTTTACTATTGAGTGAATTATTTGATTGTAAATGGTTGCCTTAAGTAACTCGACAATTTTACTATATATATAGGTTTCTATATAAGTTTATCTTATTGCATAGAGTGTTATACATAATCACTTATTAAGCTAGTATGATATGAGTTTAGTGTGTATATATCTCAAAATATTGAAACATAAACTCTTCTTAGAAAACATTTGGTTTTTACTTGTTTTCTGTTATTAATTTATAATATCAGTGATTAACAATTATCTACTTTTAATATTATACATTTTGTAATTATGTTGTGAATTGTATAAGTGTTATATTGTATAAGTGTTATATTGTTATGTTTCTTGTGTGTTAGGGTCGAGTCATTTAGGAGATTATTTCTCCTTACCCTAATCGTATACCGGGTTGTGGACTCTTTCAATTGGTAACAAAATAAGTGCACCCTTTTGGACTTAACTGCTCCGATGTTAATTCAATTAACTTACGTGTTCAAACACACACACATTTTCTCTGATGGAGTTGAGAGAAAGTGGTAATGTAGGTAGACTTTCAATTTTCAATGGGTTAAACTATACCTATTGAAAATCACAAATTAGGGCTTATATGGTCCTAAGAAGACCAAGTGTGGTTCATTGTCGAGAATGGTTAGACGTATCCAACCAAAACCCTACATGATAACACTGTGACTCCTAAACCCATGAGTGAATGGATTAAAGATAAGCATAAGAAATCTGAATGGAACAATAAGGGACTCTATGCAATCATCAGGGTTATTTTTTCAGATAAATTTCAAAAAATTAAGAATTGTACTTCTTTAAAATAAGCATGAGAGATTTTGGAGATCACTCATGAAGGCACTTTCATTGTACAAAGATCCAAAATTTTAAAGTTGAGCATAGATTTTGAAATATGTATCATACAAAAGGATGAAATTTTTGATAAATTCTATTCAAGACTCTATAGAAGTAGAGTTATCAATGTACTTTTTTACTTAATATTTTTCTTGTTTTATTCAATAAATAGTATTTTTAGGGTTAAAAATATTAAAATATAAATTTTCTAGTAAAAAGGGCTAAAAATATATTTTTTGAGATTTTTCTAGAATTTTTATGGATTTTTTTATAAACAGGACCAATCAGAAACTGCCATATGAACACCAAATAAGCATGAGACTTGACCAAGCAAGTTATGTGAATGTCACACAAGCAGAGAGGCCCAATCGAGAAATTTTTTGTGTGTCGTGTGACATAATGCAATTCCATGTGTTAGTAAAGCATCTGTTCTATGTTCTTCACTTGGTCAACACGCTTGCCACGCATCATCACATGATTCATCATTATTTCCACCTATACACCATACAATCCGTAACCACGAATAACAGAGCACCACATGGCGATGACTTAGCTTGTATTGGCCAAAACCATTCTACCGTGCTATGCATCACCCATTGATTAGTTCCATCTTTTCTTCATGCCACATGGCACACTCTTATTGGTTGGCGCTGTTAATTTTTTCTTTTTTCATCTGAGCTCTTTATTTGAAGCTAATCTGATGGTCTAGATTAACCCCTTAATTGCCTCATAAGCCTTAATGGATTGAAATTAACATAGTTTTTATCAAATTTTAGAGCCAAGAAGAGCAAAAAATACAAAAAAATTCAAAAAGAGATACAATTTTGGAGAAGATTCAAGAGAAAATTAGTACTACAATTTAAAAGGTTGATTGTATTTCTTCTTCTTCTTTTTATCCTTTCTTTATCAATTTTTATGTTTTTCTTTATGAAAAATATGAGTTTCTTAAATAAAATTATGTCTGGTTAATTTATTAATCTAAAGATCTTATGAACCCAATTTTTAACATGTAATGATCTAATATTTTATCCTGATTATGATTTTAATTTAATTATATTATTTAATTTGATTTTTATGCTATTAATTATTTAGCCAACAATTGATCTATAGAGACAATTAAATAGATTTGAGAAAATTATTTAATTATTTGTCTTGATTAAATAACATGAATAGTTTATAGGCAGAGATGTATAATTCTTATGCATGTGATCCATAATTGATGAATTTAATGAGTAGTATATAATTTAATTTACATGCGAGTATGATTAGGTTAATTACTATATGGTGTGTAGTTTACTTGAAAGAGGAATACATGTTGTGTTAAATTCAATTGATAGTGTAATTAATTGATAATTATATTGGAGGATTTTAGTGATTCATGTATTTAAAAAATTAAATATTCCTAGATATTTTATCGTATATATTTTTAGTTTCCAAAATCTAATTTAATTAATTATTGTTATTTACTTTTAGTTCTTTTAATTTTTCTTTCTTAAAATATAAAAACACAAAAAAAAATTGTATATCAAGATTGGTTCAACATAAGTGTATATTTTGATTTGCTTGATTTTGCATAGCATATCATGATGGCATATAGAATAAACAATAATTGCATACCACACACTCTGTATGACATCAAAAATTTAACCCTACTCTTACATAAATACATCATAGATTGATGAACATGTGGATATTTATGTTGAATGTATTGTTGATTGTTTATGGACCCTCTGATTTGTTGAACATGCTTTATTTGCATCCCTTATTCTGTGTTTCTTGTTGTCTACTGTGTGTATATACTTTTGTGTTATGGGTGTTTGTAAGTAGAATGCATAACATGTTTATTGTATTGCATGCATATTTTTAAGGGGAGAGTTGTGTGTCTTATGTTTGCTATAAAGGGAAATGATGTGTTTGTTTTCCTTCCTACTATTTGTCCTATTTTATGAGTTTTGTTTTTTGTTTTGTCTTATTCATGTGTTGTTTTCTTCTCTTTGTCATCACTTTATATGAACTATGTATAAATAAGATTGTTAGTATGATATGTTGCATGAATTGTATGCAATCTCTTGTTTCACATGTATGCCTATGTGTTTCTCTACTTTTTGCATACTTCTTTCTCTACTTTTTGCATACTTCTCGCTTATCGTTCATTGCATAGTAACTATTGCTAGAATACATGACATATGTTTTCTTTGGTAAATTAAGATATTTTTTACCTATACTTATCTTTGGTTGCTCGTACATTTAGTTTGTTGCATGTTGCACGATTCTCTCTACTAGTTTCTCTTGAAACATGTGTTTGCTTTATTCTTACCGTTCCACCATTCCATTGCATTAGTGTTAGGATTATATCATATTTTTATGTCTTATCTTCCTTATTTTGAGGTGTTCTTTTAACTTTTTATGTCAAAAAGAGGAAAGAAGTTTATATGCACAACTATATGTTTAAAACATGTTATATGTCATATGAGTTGTAAGTGTAGAATTATACTATATATTATGGCTTGAATTGCATGCATTCAAGGAGAGTATTATGTGAAGTCATAGGGAGCTATGCATGTTTATTTATGTTTATGTCTATCGGTGTGTGCCTATGTAGGGATAACACAATATTATATGGTTTTAATACACACTATTTTTTGTATGATACATTCACGTGGTGTGTGTTTGTTTCATGTGTGCAAGTTACAAGTGTAGAGTGAAGTCATCGAGCTTCAAATGTGTTGTGTGCAATAAATAAGACCCTCGTTATTTAGAGTGACAGAATGAATGAGTTGATAAACGAAGACGGATGAAGTGCACAAGATATATGCACTTGGTGTAGGTGTGTCTTTTAGGTTTTTATGTGTGTCGTTGTATTTTTCCTGTGAACAAACAACTTTAGGACATCTTTACTATCTTATCATGCTTGATAAGTTTATATATCTAGTTGTGCAATGTTTTGATAAGAAAACCAAAGGGAGGAGTTGTAAGTCCTGTTGTGCTCATTTTTTTGTGTAAGGTTTCTGTGTACAAAACACAGTGTCTATTATTTTATTTAGTATTTTTATATTCTTCTGTGTAAAGTTAGTTACTGTGGATCATCAATTCACACACTCACATAATTGGGTACACTTTGTATGTGATATTTTTATACATATCATGGGATGTTTTCATAGTGTGCATGCTAGGTAGAGTGCCCCTCGTTTGTTGACTTTTTTACTTGTTATTTTTGGTGTGTTTGAGGTGTTGGTATTTATAGATAGTACTCGAAACTTTTGGAAAGAAAAAATGTAACTTTTAGCACCTTGTTACCAAGCTCACCATCACCCTTAGCGAGGTGCCAACGTAGTGGCAAGATCGAGCCCTATAAATACCTTATTCATTTCTCTCTTCTATACTCCTCGTTTAAGAACCAAAACTCTGTCAAAATTTACTGTGAAACTTATATATGTTGTCGAAATTACTTTGGTGAGCATACTTTTAAGAGTAGGTTGTTTTGAGAGTTTCAAATTGTAGGTTGTGTGCATACATAATTTGAATGTGTATCTTCTTTGATACTATTGTTGAACTGTGTGTCCCTTGAGAATGTGAGTTTGATACACTTTCAGTTACTATTCTTTACTTATCAAGCACACCACATTGGGTGGTGTTGGCTGTGAAGTATAGCTGGGTTTGAGTGTTGAACCCCATCATTACAAAAACAACAAGTAAAGAATAGTATTAGGCAATTAAGACGGAGGTCCTTTTGATAAAAGTAGTAGTGGTTTTAATATCTATTAGAGTTGTAATTTGTTTACTATTTTATGAATTATTTGCTATTGAATGACTGTTTTATACAACTCAAGGATGTTACCATATAGATACGGTCTTTAGGTGGATTTACCTTGTTATATCGAGTGTTATACATGATTACTTGTTGAACTAGTATAATTTGAATGTAGTGTGTATATATGTCAACATATTAAAGCATAAACTCTTATTAAAAGTCATTTGTAGTTTACTTACTTCCTGTTATTAATTTATAATATTTGTGATTAATATTTATTTGCTTTTGATGTTATACTTTTTGTGATTTCGTTCTTCTATTGTATGAACTATATAAATGTTATATTGTTTTGTTTTTTCAATATAAGAGTCGAGTCTTGAAAACAAAAATAGTTATCAACCAAAACTTTAGCATGAACATAGAAATTATAAATTTGAACACATGATAAAAGATTTCTTAATTGGTAGAATTAAATAATTTTTTAATAGATAAAAAAGTAGTAATAATTTATTAATTTTTAAGTAAAATATTATAAGTTTATTAATTATTAAAAAATAGATTAAAAATCAAAAACTTTAAAAAAATGTTGTAAATAAAACATGTGAATACACACTTATACATCTATATATTTTGAGTTGTTATATGTTCATAAATTAATTGTTATGTATTTAACTCTACTTAAATTCTTGTAATTAATTTAAAGAATATATAATATTTAAATTGTTACATATTTTTTAAATTAAATATTTTTTATTATTTTTTAATAATTAATAAATTTATAGTTAACATCATTTTTTTCACTATATAAATAAGTTTGTCTTTCACACATTTATTAGTTATTTTAGAATACGGGAAGCAGAGAAAGAGGTAATGTTGGCTTCAGCTCTTTTGTCATGTTTGTAATTTTGAAATTTAGGAAAATTATTAGACTAAGCGAAAATAAGGATAGCACTTTCTTCGTAATTAATAAATATGAAGTATATATATCTTTTACGATTAAGCTGCTTACAAACGGAAAATAAATTATTAGGATACTTTTTAAAAAACTTAAAATAATGATTAGCTTGTAAAATATAATGTTTAGAAAAATATTAAGATTAGTTTGTCGTAATAAATTCGATACATATTCTTTTAATACATTTGACAACTTACCCACATAAAATTCGAATCTTTAATTATATATGTATATGCCTTAAAAAGATATTTTAGTGTTATAAAATTACAACAACTCAGTAAATTCTTAACACAACATTAATATTAAGAAAATATTATAAAGTAATTAATTAGATCAATAATCATAACAAGAATATCAAATGTAATTAGTCACAAAGTCTATTATTTTTATACCAGAGATCGGGTTTTCATTTTTACGAATTCTCTCTTATTTATCTTTATTCTTGTTATTATTATTGAATAAATTATAGTTAGTATTTTAAATTTAGTGTGATATATTCTTCACTTAAATTTTTATATAAGGTGACATGTTGACAAGTTATCTTAATTTTATATTTTATTTTTCATATATATATTAATATTTAGACATTTTATGGGTAGTATATATTTTCAATCATTCAAAACGTTGTAAAATATCAAATTTTACAAAATTTATATTTTTCCTAATGTGAAGAACTGAACTTCAAGAGAGATAAGAAACAAGAAATGAAGAAAGCACAAAAATCCCATAACTCAATAAAGATTAAAATAGTTTTTTAATTTTGCATTCGATTTTTTTATGCAAATTTATTATCGATAAACATGATATATTTTTCATATTTTAAATGAAAATCATCTCATATTTATCTAAAATAACCATAAAATTAAATAATGATTGTTTAAAAAAAAATTATATTGTGTGGTTACATTTGGGGCAAAGGTGGCTAAAGCTTATCACTCTAGTAGGCTGGTGATGAATGCTGTACCCAGTATCTTCTTGAATATGGATTTAAATCTTCTTCTCCATAATTTAAAACAATTAATTAAAAGGATTAAACAAAAGATGGTTAAGAATATATATATAGAAACGAATGCACATCGAATAAATTTTGGACGGTTCTAACCAATTTTTTATTTACTACATTTATTGCTATGTTTATGATTTTTTTAATATCGACGCAAATGTGCAGTGAATAAAATTTTAAAAGATTTTATCCTAATTTATACTTATTGCAATGTTTATTATTTTTTTAATGATTATCATATCTTAATATTTTAGTTACCCATATTATTGCTCTTTAATTTTATACAAATATTATTTCTCTTTATTTTTTATTAACAATATTATCACGTTTATGAATTTTTATTAGTTAATTTATGTTTTAAAGATATTTATGATTACTATGATACTTAAATTTGAGAAGAGATATATTCCTTATTATCACTTGTAAAACATTTTTAATTCAAAAAATAAATTTATTTTATGAATATATTGATAGATAATAATTCAAGGTAAAATTAATTTTTTTAAAAATAATAAATGATATTTTAAGTTTATTTTTATTAAATAAAAGAAATGTTCATGATAAAGAATGAAAAATCATATCACGCTTAGGTGAATATCAAATTTGATTAGTCGTAATATTTAAAAATTTTGACTTAATATTAATTAAAAAATTTATAATTACAAGTTTTAAAAATATTATTTTTATTGTTTTCTTAAATATATTTATATATATTTTGGTTCAATAATTGTTAATTTAACAATACATTCTAAAGAAATTATTAAATAAATAATAATTTATTATTTTGAAAGGATAATGCATAAATAGAAAGAATAAAAAATGCTTACAATAAAAATACATATTGCAAATAATATATTATCGAATATTATTGTACTTTATTTTGTTTTAAAGTTGTTTAAAAACATTAATATGTGCATCTACAACTTATGACACTGTTATATTTATTTATTTTAATTTATATCATTACCCTATTATTATATTGTGATATTACTTCTAAACGTGATTTTATAAACTTAATTTTATATTGTACGTGTAAGGTACGGTGCACTTAAATATATATATATATATAAGATTATTGGTAGCGTAGTATTTTTCCCAAAAACCAAGATATAGGGAAATTCTTCTTACATCCTATAAAATTCTTTAAATACATACTTTTAAAGTATCTATTTTTAATAATTTTAAACCTTGAATATGTATTTAGAGGATCTATTAGAATTTGTCTAAAGTATATGCAAAGCTTTAGAGTATATGTCCAATAATCTGACCCAATTGTAGCCCAATAACTTCTTTGTTTAATGAGAACGTGAGGCTACGGCCCAAAGAGTTAAATTATTTTTATAACTATGTTGTGATATTTGATCCATAACTTTTTCCGCATCTAACACAAATCAACTACTAATAAAAGAAAGTTTTGACATTAATTAAGAGATTAATCAATAATTTTGTATACTATTAGAATAAAGGTAATTTTAGTGAAGGTTTAAAGTTGATTCTAAATAAAACCAATTTATAATAAATTTTAAGTACATAAATTTATAAACTAATTTAAAATTTAATATCGATTTTAATAAAACACGGACTTTAGATAAACTTAAAATTAAAAATATTAAAAAAAATTATAATATTAATTGTATACGTTAATTGATATTACATATGACTTCGCATTAATTTTACATATCAATCGATACAACGCCACATGTATCATCAATTAGTACGCCGTATTGATACTAATTAGCTTTTTTTTATTTTCTTCTTCCCCCAAGAGTTTCCACGGTTGTCTCCATTTTTCTCACTTTCTTTCCTCGTGCGAGCCACCACTTCTTTCTCTATTTTTGATAGTTTTCGACCACCATTTTTTATTCTGTCACTTGGGTTTTGTTATCCAACATTTATTGATCTACATCCACCCATTGTTAGTGCTTAAATTTTCCTTTTAACACTTACTAGTTTTTATACATTTTTCTCCACTTTTTTCACTTATCAAACAAATTTTTATTCTATTTTCTTATTTTTTTGGTTTTTTAAAGTAATTTTTATGAATTACTTTACATTTATTAGTTATGTTTTTATATTTTTATTTTATTTTTTAGATTTAAAGTTTATTTTTTATAATTTTTTATGTGTATAATGTGTTATTAATTATTTATATATATTTTTTGTATTATGTAAATTATTCACACTTGAATATAGTTGTCTATGCATCTTAATATATTAACCCCGATTTAATACTAATTGTTAAGAAAATAAAAAAATTAAGCAATTAAATTTACGATAATATGAAATAAATATGGATAAAATAACAACAAAAATTTACTATAATTATTTTAATAAAAAAAAGAATTATAATATTCGCATTCAAATTTAACAAGCTTTTTTTAAGCTTATTTTTCTCCTCTTTCATCTTTTTTCTCTCTTCCCTTCTCACATTTCTTTTATACGTACAAAGTCTTTTATAATAATTAATTTATTAATATAATAAAATTTCATATCTTAATTTACAATGAGAAAAACTATCGTACCCTTTCCTATTTTCTTCCCTTTTTATTTTTTTTATTTATAAATAATGTAATTAATTATCATTTGGTTACGATTTGAATAACGGACAAAAAATAAAATATAACATTTTTAATAATTATTATAATTTATTTAAAATTAATTCTTCTTAAAACTTAACCCAATAACATCAATAATATATTAATAAACATAATCATATACGTTAAATATTTATAATTTAATAAATAAAATTATTAAAAATTAATTTAAAAAAAATTAAACTATTAACTAATAATATTTTTATATACTTCTCAAAAATGTTAAAAAGTAAGTAGGGGAAGCCATATCATCGCTGCCTGTAATCATGGAATAGATCAGCGTCAAGTTATATTGTATAACTGATGACCTAACACAACGTCGAAAACAATTCAGTCAGATGAAGAAAAAGAAGAAGCTGAAGTATGGGTTAGGTATTAGAAGAGTACGGGTATGATACATATCTATATCAAATGTCATACCAAGGTACTATTAAGTCATGTCATGCTTATAAAACTATCTTACAGGGAGATCCGTGAGATACTAGTAAATTTGTTTTATTATAGCTGGTATTATTTAGGATATATAACATAATTTATTTTCAGATAGAAGTTTATTTTAATTATTCTTTTAAATGTTATATATATTTTTTCAGATAGAAGTTTATTTTAATAATTCTTTCAAATGTTATATATATATAAAAGGGTTGATTTCACATTCAATATTTAAATTTATTAAATTGGTACTTAATTTCTTAAGTTTTTTTTAACAATTTATTCCTTGAATTTTTTAACTTTTATACTTAGATTTTAATTTTTTTTCTAACAATTCAGTTTTTTAATTTTTATACTAAAATCCTAAATTTTATTTTATTTTTAAATTTAAAATTTATGTATAAAATTTTTAAAAAATTAAATTATAAGAAATTGTTTTTGGATAAAATTCAAGATTAAGCCATTATTTAAAGGTATGGACCATCAATGGAAGGTCGGTTCACGTGGAGCACGAATCCAGTCATGGACAAGTGTTTTTAATTACTCAATATTGGTTTTGGATTCTCATGCCGAAATCTTTGAACTTTAGACCAACCCACCTTACCTTTCTCTTACTTGAATGATTGATTAAATGTTAAAAAAAAAAAATTAGAAAAACTCACATCATATCCCTATTTTCATGTTTCCTAGTTTTGTCTTTGGCTTTAACTTTTTGCAACATATTAGATAGGCCAAAAAAGATGTAAACCCTACATCAATTATGATTTATGGTCTTATGTTGCCCAGGGCCAACCTTATAGAAACATTTGGAATGTAACGTAACATGGCATTGGCAGCATATATAGTCCCCTGTCAATAGGATCTCTATGCATCTTAGCTTTTCTTTTAAGATTAGGCAACTTTAATATTTATTGTATAAAAATATAAATAAAATATTCATATCAAAATAAAATTAGTGAAACAGATTAAGTTAGCTTATTTCCTTTATAACTTTTATATGAAAATATGTATCCTATTCCTAGCGTTAAAACAATAGGTTCTATGCAATTTTTGTGGTTAGACAATTCTAATAAGAGTGGAGACAGGACAAATTTTCTAGAGAGGTCAAGTTTATCTAGACTTAGAATTTATTTCATAGGAAAATCGGAGCAAATTAAATTTTGTGTTATAAGTCATTTGATGATAAATAAAATTATATTTTATATAATAAATAAATATAAGATGTTTTTTAAAATGTAAAAAAAAATATTAATTATTTTATTTATATATATAATAATAATAATAATTTTATTGAAATATGAAAAATCAAATATCTTATTTTATTTATAAAAATAATAAAAATTATATATTAATTGAAAAAATTTAACAAACAGTGGTATTTTCCATCCTTGATTCTAACCAACACGTGATATATTTTATCATAGAGAATTTTTTTGTATCATAAATTATTTTATAATTATAATTGGTATTTGAATCAAAATTCTTCAATCTCGAAATATACACACGGGGTCTAAAGTTTAGGCGTTGATGTTCCGTATTGATCTATGTTCAAAGTAGAACGATCATAACCTGATATATGTTTTTTTCGCTCTCCCCAGGTTTTTAACCCTAGTTCTGATTCTTAAGACCTTTTAACGCTATTACAAAAACGGGCTTTAAAATCGGTTAAAACTCAACTTTAAATGACTTTAAATGGAAAGACTTAAAATTTAAAATCGATTCATGAGTTGAACTGACTTTAATTTTTTTTTTTACATATTTTACTCATTTTTTATTTTATTTTAGAACCTGTATTCAATGACATATAAATTTATATAACAATTATGTGATTATTAGGGTTTTTTTTAAATAACTACATTATTTCAAATCACAGATATTTTAATGAGCATCATATTGTTCAATCATGTCTTTCTCATTTCATAATACTTATACAAAACTTACATAATAAAAATAATAACATACATATACAAAAATTTATACACATAATATATAAAAAATAATGCAAAGTAAATAATATGTGCGTAGGATTAATACAAATAATGAAGAAAAAAAAGTGTTTTGTAAGTGAGAAAATGAGTATAAAAAATTTGAGTATTTTGTTCAAAAAAATAGGAGATCTGGAAGATAATTTGCAGAGGAAGAAAACTCACTAAACGATGTTAGAATTGGTGGTTGTAGGTGGCCAAAAAATGAGAAAGAGTGATGAAGATGAAACTCGGTTTTTGGTTTTTGGGTGTTATTTACAACGCTACAAATTAAAATTTGTGTCTGATGGGAGAAGAAAGAAAAAGAAAAATTCACGTGTATAGCGTCGGTTTAACACGTCAACTAACTCTATACGTAGCGTCGGTTCTTTACCGAACCGACTTTAAATTTATTATAAGTCAATTTTCTCCAAAAATTAACTTTATATATCGACTTAAATGTCATATTTTGCAGTAGTGTATAGAGTAACCTAGTACCATCTGGGAGCTCAGATAGTATCAGCTTACTTCTCAAAGTCTACTTAATGCTTAGATCCTGGGTTTAAGAGCTGAAGAAAGCGAAACAAACATTGTCTAATAAGAAATTAATTTGAGCAATAACGTCTTATCTTTGAATCTTACGTATATATCCTGAGATGCCTTGTAAACTCCATTAAGCTAGGCGCGATACAAAATACGTGGTTTAATACTTATACCTTTTCTTTCTCATTATGCTTACCATTCTTGATCTTGAGTAATTACAAATTAACGTTTTTTATTAAATAAATTTTTGTGAACAAGATGCATTAGTTTAAAGATATCCAAAGGCTGAAGATGATACGATCTCTGTTCTGTCACGTATGGTTGATAAAATTAGTTCAAATCTTGAAATTTATTGTAATTTTTCTGTTGTGATAGTTGATAAAGTAGTTTTGATTCATTGATATGTATGAGTTACGTACTCATAAAAAAAAGAGTAATGGACTAGCCTCCATTTATTAACCCTTAAATTCTTGTCATTAATATTTATTACTCCCATGCTCTTAACTGGTGTTTTTTTAAGGAAAGCACAAAATAAATCTATATTATTGAGAGTTAAGCCATTGCCTTTGCAAAAGTCAATTGCAATTTTTTTTAAAAAGAATCAATTGGGATGACATTAGTCATTATAATATAAAACTACAATAGAACCACGGACTAAGGAAAAAAATAAAAATTATATAGAATAATAATCTAAAATTTATAAAAATAAAAATAACATTTCAATAATATTGAATTGATTTTAATTAAATGATATTCAACATGAACGAATCTAAATGACTGTATTTTAATTCAAACATTATTTAATTAAACAGCGTTCAAAGTGAAATGATGTATTAATCTTTTTTTAATAATAAAAAATATATGAGTTAGATATAAGAATAGTTTTTTAGTTATAAGTTTTAAATATACTATTTTTATTTTTCAAAAAAGAACTATACAACCATGAATTATGAGGGTATCTTTGGACTATAAATATTCTTGTTTTGTCACCAATTTTGACCTTTATTTTCAACTAGATCACATGAAATATTTATACTTAAAGTTGTTTGTAATTGTAACTATGAGATATCTCAATTAATTAATATTATTGTTAAAATTAATCAAAATATATATCAATAACTTAAATATTGATATTTTATGTGTTTTAATTGAAAATAAAAATTAAAAATGATATCAAAATAAAAATAGAGATAATTTAAATATATCAATTTTAATTAAGGGGATAAAAAAAGAACTACACAACCACGGATTACCTAAAAAATAAAAATAAAAAAGACATTACATAACCAAACTTGAAAGAATTTTTCAAGTGTTACCGATGTATTTACTTTCTTAAAGAGAAAAATACAAACTATATCCCTATAAAATAGAGAGATTTGTGAAAATTTTAAGAATTTTACTAGTTTTGGGGTGTTGAGTTTATTTCAGAAACTTGGCAATTCAGATGCACTATGTGCTTTTGATCGAATGTCCACTTTCCTTAAAATCAATCAAAGTCGTTCAGCCAGTTCTACAAATTGTCCCAAAAAAAAATAATAATAAAGGGCAGCCGTTCGACCAATCACACGTATAAAAAAATTATTGTATGAGAATATAATATTTTTTTAAGAGATTCTTATTTTTGACATGATCATAATTTTTGAAGGAAAAAAAAAAGAAAAAGATGGTGTTTTAAGGTTGATTTTGAGTGGAACTTATTTTATATAAGTAGATAGTTTTCATTGATTTTGGATTCTCTTATATTAGTAATTCAAAATAATATATTAGCTTGTTGAAAATAGTTTTAGTTGAATGAGAAATTATATCTCAAAATTTATTCCTTGAAAAGGAAAAAAAAAAGCTTGTTTATATTTGGCCGATATTGGAAAGTTAAGAACACTTTGAAAATTTTATGTAGCATTTAGCTTTCAAAGTATGATAAGATATTGCAACAAGAATGATGGCTCATGTGTGAGTGCATGGAGGTGCAAATTCTCATATGATTGGCCTGAAAATTCAAAACTTTGATAGCATGCATGTCTACACGTCTTGCAAATTTTAGCTACAAACAAATTTTATTTTTTTTCTATTGGATGACAATTCAATACAACTAATATGGAGGTTACTACTATTTAAAATGTTATATAATTAACTGTGTAACTAAGCACAAATATAGAGAAATCAATAGCCACCAGTCCCAACTTTTTGGTGGTATTCAACAACTATTACTTTTTATCTTAATAGATATTTTTCCTTTTGTTTTCAAACATTCATATTAGCCCAAAATATTTATCTTAAAAAAATTGTGTAACTTGTAACTCATTCATTTCTTTAATTTTTTTGTTTCTTTATCTTTTTTTCTAAATTTACAATTTATATTCATTTTGTGTTTTGATCTATTTTAATTTATATAAAAGTTTAATTTTTGTTTATCTCCTGTCATATTTCCTACAAATTTTATATAATTATAAAAAAAATATTATTTATATCTAATTTATATATTTTTATGATTAAAAAATATTATTTATTATTTTTAATTGAATACTATTTAAATTAAAATATAATGATTTAAACAAATTTAATATTAAAATCTATTTATTTGATTTTATTTAACGTTATTAAAATATTATTTTTATTATTATAAAATTTAAGTTGTTATTTTAAATAACTTTTCGAAGAAAAAAAAAATCCAAACACTATCCTTCACTTCAAAAATAAGTGTAATGATAAACACTACCATTTAACATGTATTTTAATAAAAAAGTATGAAGATGTAAATCTTGCAACATGAATATTGTTCTAAATTGGTAGGTATTGTGCTGTCCAATTTTTATTATACACAATTTTTTTTTGTAGTGAATGCTAATTTAATACAGCTAATAAGGAGGTCACAACTATATTGAACGTTATATATAATTAATTTCATAATTGAGCAAAAGCACATAAAAATCAATAGCCAATCTAAACTTTTTAGTGGTGTTCAACTATTGCTATTTGATTGTTTTATACTATTTAACTATTTCTATTTGATTATTTTATACCATGAGATACTTTTTTTTTCCGATCATCATGTGAATGAAAAAAATTTATCTTTTCGATCATCACGTGAATGAAAAAAATTTATCTTTTAAAATTTATGTAATATGAGATTCAATCATTTTTTTAATTTTTGTTTCTTTATTATAATTTATATTAATCTCATGTTTTGTTAAATTTCAATTTATATAAAAATTTAAATTCTCATTTGTCCACTATCATATTTCCTACAACTTTTTAATACATGTTTAATTTTTTTTTTTTAAAACACAAAAATAATATTTTTTAAGATTTACAATCACAAAATATAAAATAATTTATATTTGATTTATATATTTTTATTATTAAAAAATTTAGTTCATTATTTTAAATTAAATTTCGTTTAAATTAAAATATAATCATTTTAACTTATTTAATATTCAATACTATTTATTTGATTTCGTTTGATATTATTATAATATTATTTTTATTTTAGAAATTTTAAATATGTTATTTTATATAATTTTTTATTAAAATTAATTTTGAATGATAAATACTACCGTTTAACGTGTATTTAAATCAAATTTATTTTTAAACATATAATTAACTTTTGGTTATGAGTAAAGAGGTGAAAAATGTAAATCATTAAGAAGGGGTAAAAACTTACAACGAAAATTGAAGAAAGTGACATCTCAAAGGATGTTGACAGGTGACGTTGATTAGGAACTATAATTGAATTTTCAAAACAAATCCATTATTCAAAAGAGAGGGCGAACCTCAATCAACGCAGTGACGTCAAAGTCCAAATTAGGTGTAGATTTTCTGAAACACATGAATGGAGTAGCTAAGTAGTCAACTCTCCTGTTTGGATTTGAATTTCATTATAAAGCGTTTGAATTTGAATTTAATTAAAACAAAAGTAACTAATCCAAAAGCAAAAGTCAACAACTTTATGATGTAATAAAGCTATTCACTTGTCAATAATCTTTAAGAGGTTGACGTTGAAAATGTTTAAAAAATCTTAAAAAATTTATTTTTAAATTTTTTATAAAGTATTAAAACAACAAATTATTTATATTTTTAAATTAATTTTTATTTAATATATATATATATATATAAATAAATAATTATATTTAATTTAATCAATAAATTAACTAATAAATTAGAATATTATAGTACAAATAATTAAAATTTAAAATAATTATTTAAATTATAATTTTTAATGTTATTATAAATGAAAATCTCAATGATATATAATTAAATTTAAATTATTAAAAAAATTATAAATTAAATTAATAAATTAAATGTAAAAATAATGTATAAATAAAAAATATATATAAAAAGAAATGTAAAATATTATCTTAAATAAATGATATTTTAATTGAAGAAAAATATTATAATTAGATAAATTTAAAAGTAAACAATGTAGAAAATAAAAAAATTAATATAAAATATTTTGTTGACAATTTTGCAATGATATTCATAGTTTTTACCATATTTTAATAAAAAATTATTTTTTTCTCTATATTTTATTGATAATGTTACTGCATTATCGACATTTTAATCAAAAAAATATTAATATTATATTTCGATTTTGAAATATGTACAAAAAAATCAATATCGTGACAGTTTCGACAATATTATTTATATTTCAATTCTTGCTTGTAAAGATTAGATAAATAAAAATGTTAAATTAATTTTTTTATTATAAAAGTACTATACTTTTTGTTTAGTTCAAATAATTTTATTATTAAAATTAACATATTATTTTATATTTATATTAAATATCGTTCAATTATATTTTATTTAAATTAAATTACAATCATCAAGACTAATTTAATGTTTAATATCTTCTAATTAAATATCATTTGATATTATTGAAATTTTATTTTATTATGATAAATTTTAAAAATATTATTTTTAATTTTTTTCTACAATTTTTTAGGTTTTATTAACACGTGAATTTTAATAATAAAGAGTAGTTTCTATGTGAGCAACATAAATGATGTACCACTTAATACATGCATTATTATAATAATAGTAATTGATTTTTGGTTACATATCACCTATTTTATATGTGATATTATTTATCGATGATGTTTTATTAGAGACAAAATCATTATTGTTTTGATAAAAATATGATCTTATTTTGAAATTTTCTTGTAATATTATGAAGATTTATTAAAATAGTAAATATGATATCTAGTAGTGTAATAAAGATTACAATGATTGATCTTCAAATTCCCTATAGATTATAGATTTGGGATATTTTGTCTCGTATCCCTCGAATTTTAAAGATTGTTAGGCAATTAACCTTTCAAAATTGCTTAAAGGTTAACACTAATGACGTAACATGTGGAGCTTGAAGTTTAGCGAGTTGTGCAATATTTTTTATGACTTTCTAGTCTTTTATGTGAGGTTATTTTTACATTTTGTTTATCATTGTGCATGCTTTTGAGGTAAAACTTGTAGTGTCTATTTATGCGATAAAGTATGCCAACTTGTTTGGTTTGAGGAAACTCTAACTCAAATCGAATTCAACATATGTGGTTACACTTTTTACGCCTAACGCTTTTTTGGGATCCTAATGTTGACACCTAACTTGGATTGATTGCTTGAAAATAATTACTTACCATCGAACATTTTTAAGAAAGATAATTATGTAGTTGATATTATAATCTTTATGACTCACAATATTTATACGCGACTTGATGATTAAATGCCCTTTTATTTGCGTTTTTTTTTTGTTTCTTCAGATTTTATAAACGCGACTTGATGATTAAATGCCCTTTTATTTGCGTTTTATTTTTTGTTTCTTTAGATTTTATAAATTTTCGTAGATATAGGTTTTACTAAATTGCTTGTATTTTATATTTATTTCTATATTTTGTTCTTATTATCAATAAAATTCATAGGTACAGAGGTGTCAACATAATTAAGATACCCTAATACATTTACTCATTTATGTCTCCTATAATCTTCACAAAAAAATATTCTATTATAGGTAATAATATATTTATGCAAAGACTCGTATAATCTATCATATAAGAAGTGCATTGTGAATTTATATCATAAAGTAATGTAATTATTCAAAAATAATTTAAAATTTCATATTTATTATATTTGATTTTATTTTTACATTTTTGTCCCAATTTTATTAAAAATTAATTGCATAAGAATAAAGTTAATTTTCAATTTTTTCAACTATATTAGACATGTGATATTTTTATTTTTACAATTGTAGTTAAAAATTTGAAAAAAAAATAAAAACATAAAAAAAATGCATTAATACTATATAATCATTTTTAATAATAATAGAATTAAACTGTAATAAAAAATATAAAATCTAAGTATTACTTTTAAAATTAATATAAAACTTCTACATTTTAAAAAAAATGGTAGTTAAAATTATGTAAGTTAAGTTTCAAGTGATCATTAATCTTTTAAAATAAAAAACTTTTTTGGTCACGTTGTTATTACTAAATGGGCCATAAAGGATCAAATATGATTATTATATTATTATTTAGGTGAGTGTAGAATATATATTTAAATTAAAATATCAATAAGACAAAAAAAATAACACATTAAAGTGTTTGGTTATTTTTGAATTACAAAAATAATAATTTAAATTCTTATTAATGAAATAAAGTATAAATCATGTGAAATTTAATTTAAAAATATTCAAAAATTAATTTCAACAACCTGGATACATGATAATTGCGTGATTTGATAAACATTATATACGATTTAATAAGTAGAAAATAGGTTGTCATAAGCGTTTACATAGAAAAATCGTTACATATAAATCGCTCTAGATTCTTAAGTATATTTCCCATATCGCCTACAGAAGGGGAGGATCGAGATCACATTGGGATCTTACAATTTCACTAGGTCTTGATCTCTAAGACCTCACAACACAATAACGAAGTGTAATTGTTTGATTGGGTTGTATGCTTTATTGAGCTCGTTGGACTCAAGTTATTGTTAGGTTATCTCTATAACCTCATTGTATCATAATAGGATACAAACATACATTATATCGCGTACCTATTACATATTTAATATAAAATAATTGATAAATAATCTATATAACATAAAAATATATATAGTAATTTACAAAAAATAACAAATATAAAGGAGAGGAGGTTACATTAAGTACTTAAGATTGAAAAACACAACTTAATCTTTTCATAAAGATATATACAATAAAATATAAGAAATAACATGCAAAAGAATAAAAAGTAAATAGAATAAAATTGAGAATTAACATAAGACATATTAAATAACAAAGATAACAACTTAGTAAATCATAAGAGCTATCGTCTATATGATATGACATATGAATAACATAATGAAATTATGTGACGTAATACTTACGTAAAATACTATAGAAAAAATGAAGAATTGAAGACTGAGAGGTAAATCAATAAAGGTAACGGATTTAAAGATTAGTTTACACTTATTTTTTTTGTATATATGTGTAACACATGTTAAATTTTTTAATAAAATCTTAATTTTATACATTGTTGTATTTAAAAATAAATATAAGGGTTATTATTATATTGTTATGAAAATATAAATTAATATTTATACATTTTGTTGAATAGAGATATCGTTATCAAATTTTTTAAATGATATAATTATATATTTTTTATTTATATAGTATGTGACAAAGTTATGTATATGTATATGATGAAATTATAAATAGTTAAATAAATTATTATTGAATCGTTTTAAAAATTATGGATGGATGTTTTCTAATTAAAAGAGGTATGACGAAGGAAAAGAAAAAAGGGGGAATGTCGGTCCATCTATCTACTTGATCCTTAGGATTTGGAATGTTTCCGACACTAACTGGAGAATCGTTTTAGTTTAGTTTAGTTTTTTTCTTTTTAATTATTTTATATGTGCTTCTTCTGATGGGAACGTAACTTTGAAAAGAGCTTTAAAATTTGGAGATTAACCGTGAATTAAAAGATATTCTTACTCAATGTCATATAAAACGTATTTAAGCATATAAAAGATTTGAATAATAAATAAGAGTAATATATTTATATAATAAAATTAAATATTTATTTAAAATTAAATTAAATAATTTAAATACTAATGGAATAAAAAAAATATTTTGGATAGTAAACACAGACAAAGACTATCAAAGGTAACATTTACCCTACCAATTCTTGAACACTAATAGATAACATTGATAAACAACTTATTTTATTGAGACTTTTTTTTTTCCTTTTTTAACCTAAAAAAATTTCCTTGAACACTATTATGATATTTCAAAAATGCAAAATAATACTGTTTTATTGTATAGTATGAAATCACATTTTACTAAATATAACACCAATGTTTTATATTTAGGCTTTTCACTTATTTTTGGAGTAACATTGTAAGTATCTTGTAAATATTGATTAAATGTTAAATTGCATATCATTTTAATAGGAGTAACCTTATAACAGTAACAAAATTTATTTTAAGATATCATATTTCAAATTTCACATATAATCTAATGATTGATTAAGAGAAAGTTTTGTATAATGCTGGATTATAGATGATATGAAAAATATTTACATTTATTATTTCATTTATCTGTATTTAAAAAAACTTATTTTTATTGAATACAAATAATATCTTGAAAATATTAAGATACCTAATCTATTAACATGCAAATACCTCAGATTAAAAAAAAACTGTAAATATCACAAATATGTATAGATTTTAAATAATGTGCTTGAATTTAATTTAATAATAAAATTAGAATAAAATAATTACCAAAACGAATGGTTGTTAGAAAAACTTGTACCTGGGGATTGAGATGATGATCCTCAGATCCAGACGTCCAGTGACTTAAATGTTTGTTGACATTTGGCGAAAAAAATTAATTTGTCCTTTTCTATGTTAACTCGTGTTGAATACTTGAGTGCAGGTGTTGTTTGTTACAAATACTTTTATCTTATCTATCAATTAAAACATTAAATTTTTAAAAAAACTATCATTATATATTACATAATTTATTAATTTATAAAAAATTATTATAAATAAACTTTTTTATTATATATTTATATTAAATAATATTTTTTATAAATATAATTATTTGAATATATGTTCACAAATCTTAATAATATATGCATACGTTTTATGTTTGATTATGAATATATACAAGATATTAATCTAAAAAAATGTAATGCATTTTTTTTTCTATTTCTAACTCTCAAATATAGTATTTACTACTTAAGAGTTTAATAATAAACGAGTTTCTATACAAACTAAGTAAGAACAAATTATGTTTTTGAATCTGATACTAATCATTTAAGATCTTAATAGTATTTTTTTACCGTTGATTTATAGTAAGATAAATTTAGATAATATTTGTAATTTTTTAATATTTTAACGAGTCTTTTGTTAATTTGCTTTTCATATTATTAGCATTAATGATATTTTTAGTAAATAACCTGTTTAGGTTTTGAATTTTAACGAGGAAGTAAGTAGAATTGTTATTTAAAAAAATATTGATTATTATCAAATATTTTCAACATATTTAATTAATTATTAAATTTTATTGATTTTATTTAAAAATTAATAAATTAAATTATTCTTAATTAAAAAAATTAAAGTATAGGAAGAATTATAATAGCATTTGAAATCTCATTAAAGTAAGGATGTTTAAACTATTTTCTCTGATTTAAATGTGTTTTGATATAAAAAAATAGGTAAATTTTACCTTACTAAAACTATAATATTCATTTAACTTATTATTAATTATATTTTAATATAATTTTTAGTAATAAAATATTTTTATACTAATAATAATTTATAATAAAAATTATGTTATTAAAAATATCGTTTTATTTTTCAAAATACTAATTTTAAGAATAACATCTTTATTTTATTGAAAAGAAACAAAATAAAAGTGTCTATTATTAGACTGTAAATACTGAAATCCAAAATAGTCTTATTTGTTGTGTAGTTGTTGTCTGAAGCATCCCAATTTGAATATATGTACACCATCCAAATCTTCATCATTTCTTCATTTTTCAATCCCACACCGTTTCTAAATACTCTCAACTCTTCTTCATCGTTTCTCTTTGTCCACTTTCTCTTCTGGGTTAAGTCACTTTCCAGCAGTTTCTTTCTCAGCCCCATTTTGTTTTTCTCCACAACCAAACATCATTTTAGTATCTCACTACTTCTTACTTACACGAACGTCTTTGTTATTGGACAGAGAAATGGCGCTCACGACTTCTAGAGGAAGAACAACTTCAGAGCTCCAAATCCCAAAGAAATGGAAAGATAGTAGTGAAACTAGTCCTGAGAGAAACAGAGTCTGGACTGAACCTTATAAGAATACTGAGAAAAAAGTCCCTGTTGTTTACTATTTGTCTAGAAATGGTCAGCTTGAACACCCCCATTTCATGGAGATCCCTCTTGCTTCCCCTGAAGGTCTATTTCTTCGAGGTAAACACTATAAAAACCCACTTCTTTTTTTCATTTTTTCAATCTTATTTTATCAGGAATCAATCGGAAAATAAACATTGTTGCTAATTGTGATCTCATTCTCTGAAAATGCTGTTCCTCAGATGTTATTAGTCGCTTGAACTTGCTTCGAGGTCAAGGCATGGCGAACTTGTATTCCTGGTCTTCAAAACGGTAAGTTGTTGATTTTTATCGTTCTGATCGATAGTCGATTCCTATTTCTGTGTTTAACTCTGATTTTTGTTTTTTCTTAATTTTTCAGGAGTTACAAAAATGGCTTTGTTTGGCACGATTTATCAGAAAACGATTTCATATACCCAGCACACGGCCAAGAATACGTTCTGAAAGGTTCAGAGCTCTTTGTTGAACCTTCTCTCGATCGTAAAAGCCTCCAGTCGTGTTCTTCGCGAACCCTAAGGCCACCATCGGAGTTACAGAAATCCAGCGACGAAACTGATTTTCCGCATCGAAGAAACCAGTCTTGGAGCTCGATTGATCTCCACGAGTACAAAGTATACAAGTCCGAGTCTGCCATGGATTCTACCGGAAAAGCCGCCGCCGACGCTTCAACTCAGACAGATGAAAGTAAGAGACGGCGAAGACGAGCTCTGAGAGAATCAGAAGAGAGAAAAGAACCAGAGGAACAAAAAGGTGAGCAGGAAGAGTATCAGAATCAAAGCACGGAGCTAAATAGGGACGAGATTTCGCCTCCGCCGTCCGATTCAAGCCCCGAGACGCTTGAATCGCTGATGAAAGCTGGTGGACGGTTGGTGATCTCCAATGACGGTACAAAAAAAGAGGAACCAAATCGAACGGCTGATAATTTCCCAAGTGGGAGAATGAAGGCGTCTACGGTTCTGATGCAGTTTCTATCCTGCGGTGCGATCTCGTTTAAGGATTGTAGGCCTACGTTTGAGAAAGATCAAGGGCTTTCATTGTTCGGGCATTATAAGGCGAGGTTGCCTCGCGGAGTAGGGAACCAGATTGGGACTTCTATGGAAAACTCGAGTTTTTCAGGGTTAAAGTTGGAAGACCAAGAATATTTTAGCGGGAGTATAATTGAGACCAAGAAGGAGAATATTCCAACGTTGAAGAAGTCTTCTTCTTACAACGCGGATCGGTAAGTGTCTTGCTCTAACTTTTGGTTTGCTTTAGGCTTTGTTTTTTTTTGCTCCAGGAGAAAGTGCTTTTAATTAAAAGGACATAAAAGCGCTTTTACAAGGTTTAAATGCAAAAGCACCCTTAGCATTATTATTTCGCTTTGACCAAACAACAACTACATTCTGTTAACTTCTAAAAAATTTACGATTTTGTTCCTAATTTTTTTTCCCTTATATTTTGTTGGTATCATTTTATCTTTCATAAATTTGTTTCAAAGTAAACTTAAGGATGTACAAATTGATCCTTAAAATTTATCAAATTTTATAATTTGGCTACTTAATTTTTAAATTTTTTTTTGTTAATATTACTAACTATTGTTTTAAATTTAACAATTTTAATATATATTTAAAGATAATTAACTAAATATTTTATTTTTTTTAAATTAAGTGACTAATTAATGTAAAAATATTTTTTTAACACGTTTTTAAATTTAGATTAAATATGTTAAATTTTAAAAGATAATGAATATAATATTATAAACAAAATTTAGAAATCAAAGTGCAGAATCTAACAAAGTTTAGAGATTAATAGTATAAATTAAATGCATAACACTTTAACATTTAAGCATTAAATTATAAAAAAACTAATTTTAACACATTAAATCTTACAATTATAGTATAATTTCAACATAAATTATACATTGATTTAAATTTATTAATTGAAAAGTCAGCACATAATCTTAAAATAATGTAATTTGAACAATGGAATAATTTTTTGAAGTTGTCAAAAAATTAAATATTTTAAAAGATTAATAATATTTTTATATAATTATTATTTTATCATAAAAATGTTGTCTCAATATATTATGCAATTCAAATACTTTAATTTAAAAATTATGTTAATTATATTGGATCATCTATAATACCATGGTACAATTCTTTAAAAAATCAATTCTTTTAAAAATTTAAATGATTGGTGACGAAAAACTAATAATTTTATACATTAATAAGTAATTTAAAAAAGTTTAACTGAACATATATTTCGTTCCTTTTGTTATTAATCCTAATAGTCAAGTTTGCGAATCAATCTTTAGTTCTTGGTATCCCAAAGATCACTCTCACAGTTTTTAGAATCTGATTGGAGTTATAATACAAAGCATAGATAGTTTTAGGTACAATGTTTGTTTTTGTTTTAAATTTCATATGAGAAGTGGTAGGTACTGATTATTAGCTGTATTTAAGAAACGTACTGTTCTGTGCTATGACTTAAATAAATGTACTTGATTTATATATCATTTTGGCTTATCTTGTGGTTCTGAGCTGCATAATTTCTCTGAAGACCCTTTATGTCTGGTAGCTGATTTAAGGCAATATAATTTTTCCAATTTCAAACAAAAAGCTAGCTGGCTACTTAACTAATCTGCAAAAGCTATTAGTAGTATTGAGCTATTGACAAGTGATTTTGTACTGCTCTGTGTGTAGAACAAGTATAATCTCTCAATCCCCATATATTAAGTGATCTTCTCAATAAATGATTTTGGTCTTGTGGGGACTACAAATTAAAATCTTTCAGCTTATTCAAATCTTCAAAAAATTAAAAATAAAATAAATAAATAAGAACAATGCTATTCACAAGTCTTGCCCATAAGTTCTAATTAAGTGGGGACCAAAATAGACTTTTTAGTTCTGTTTTTTGAAGCTAGTTGGGTTGGTTTCACATACCCAGTCAAACTTGTAGATTGAATTAAAAAGGGTTGACTTCTTTTTGTATAAATAAATTGCCATTATTTAGACGTTAGAGAGTACTTTATTGATGTTGATGAGTTAATATATTATATGTTTCTTGATTTGCAGGAGTTCACATTCACAGTTGGAATTGGCAGAGAAAGAAATAGAAGGGGCTCGATCTAAATGCATACCGAGGAAGCCAAAGACAATGCCAATCAAGAAAGAGAAAGAAAGTAGTAGTAATAGCAATGGTCAAGGAGAGAGCAATAGAAATGAGTTTACTCAGTAAGTTGGAAAATAGAACTAGAGCAAACAAGTTAAAAACCTTGCCTTGTAAATTTTGAAGTCTTTGTTCTTGCAATTTGAAGCTTATCATTTCTATATTATAGACAAAGGGGACTAAGTGTTTTGCATAACCAAACTACTTCTAAAAAGTTATATTACAACAGTTGCATGTACTTATCTCACTTATTTGATATGAGTTTATAAATTATGTGATATGAGGAGTAGTGAGTAAATTATAGTAGATTTTTTGGAGGAAGCATTAAGGGAACATACTATTTTGAAATGCAGATCACGGCAGAGAATGCACAAACATTGAGAGAAGAAAAATAACTTAGAGTTTGATGATTGTCTCATTGGAATTTGGAGTCTTGAGTAAAGGATCAAATATTAGGTACCTTGGTGTTAGTGTAAGGGTTGAACTTTGGCCTTAATTTCCGCAATTAGGTGCTTACTTCCAATAGCATTAAGACCTTTTTTTGACTTTTGAAACATGGGAAATGGAATTTTTGTCCTAGGTATTATAAACGACTTTGGTATGCTTTTCCTTGTTTTTGAGCATGCACGTGAGGTCACTATGGATTATCATATTAGTCTATGAGTATTACTAGTAAAACTCTTAATTACGAGAAATTATATATTAGTTTTGAATCATTGATAACAAGTTGTTTTAAATTAATGAAATGAAACAAAAGTGTAATAATTTTATTGAAAAATACAACTACAACGATCAATAAAATTAGTGGAGAGTACCATATCAATTGTTATATTAATGTACATTTTTTTCTCAATTATGTTCTTATTTTCACTTGCATCATTTTTTATTTTACATGTATAAATTTAACTTCTATTTACACATCAATTTTTCTTAAAAAACATGAAAAAAAGTATGTCACTTAAAGAATGTTGAAAGTGAAAAAGAGATTATAATTGAGAATCTTTTTAATTATCCTATTTGTTAAACGTTTGGTTGTAGTTATAGAGATTCGTGAGACCAGAGTTGGATTTCCTTTTTTTTATTAGTTTGTGCGCTTGATTGATTAGGAGTTTAGGACTTAGGAGACCTTTGCCCTCATGTGTTTTGAGCAGCATCATTTATTTTCAATGTAGTTCCTAGAAAAAACAACTCTGTATTTTTTGTTTTTAAATTTTGTTCATCGTTTTGTTTTTTAATTTCAATTAATGAGTCACTGTGGATCTCTCAAAGCTTTGATGTTTTCTTACAAGTTCATACTTCATAGGGCTTTATAACCATAATGATGACACTGAGTCACTTCAAAGCGGATGCTAACCGAACCAAAACCAGGAGCAGCTCAAGGGTTATTGTGGCCTTAGGCGAAATAAAAATGTATTACTTCAATAATTGTATAACTTCTCTAGAGTCGCTTTATTAATGCACTCCATAGAAGAAGAAAAAAACTAAATGCATTAAATTTGATTCGAGTATAACCGATCTCAAGAAACTGTTCCCAATAAAGAAGTACAATGTTTATACATTATTAATACAATGGAAACTTGGGAAGAAATAATAATCAAGGTGGTAATTTTCCAGACAAGTAGAGAGAGAGTTTATCTCTCAAATCAACACCATTTGTGTCGATAGTTCCACAGATTTGTTGATGATAACCTGAGTCATGGTTATGAGACAAAGGCATCTCATCTTGCACCTCATCTTCCATATCAATGACAATGTTATGAAGCAAACAGCAAACAAAAATGATCCTAGGCAATCTATGTTTATCTGGTCTCCACATAACTCCTTGAATGATCCTCCACATATCTTTTAATCTCGTTAATGCCCGTTGTGCTACAACCCGAGTCGCACAATGTTGCTTGTTGAACTCAACTTTTGACAATATGAGTTCTTTTCCTTCGTAGGGGATTATGAGATAGGGCAGTAAAGGATAACCAACATCTCCAATTATATATTCTCTTATTTCTGATCCTTTTGTGAGCTCAACCTTTTTTGCATTCAATCTCTCCCCTTTTTCACAAAGTTGGCAGAAATTTGAACTTTGAAATACCAACCAATCCTTCAATTTACCTGGCCAACCGGTGACAATGTCACGGAACTTCATGTCAGCATCAACAATTGCTTGCAAAACCATGCTATGATTCTTCTCATGATCAAGCCACACATTACTCGTAGGGTCTGAACCAGGCAAACACATCATGATGTGGGTTGCATCAACTACACCACAACAATTAGGGAAGCCCCAAATTTTCTCGAACTTGGATTTAATTTCTGTCATTTCTTCTCCTGTGGCTGGCCATTGTAGGTGGTGAAGCCCTCTTTGTTCCATGGATTCCACAAACCGCCATGTGATTTGGGAGACAGTTGAGTGGTTCAACCCAAATGAATCCCCGATAGTCACGAGTGAATCACCAGAGCTCAATCTTCTCAAAGCTACAGCTACTTGATCACATAAAGACATTGGCTTACCATTTGTGAACACAAAATGTGCAGATTTAGCCATCATATCTTCCTCAACTAGTGAGCATATGTACTCAAATGTTTTCCGGGATATCTTAAAGATTGATTCGAACTTGTGCAAACCTTTCGATGGAGATTGAAGACCTGCAACAGTTTGGTTGAAACATGGTGTTATCATTCCAAAGTGAAGTCTAAAACTTGTGTTGAATGTTGCAATATATATTGCAAATGGTATTATTTAATCACCTGGATATAAATGCAAAATCAGACAATTTAATTTTTTTAATGATACTTATTTGTTGTTTAGATTATTCTGCAAGTTAGTCAAGGATAGAAATTATAAAATATGAAATTGGAATGAAGCTAAATGTGAAAGAACTTCTTTGAGATGATATAGCTAAAATGATAACATGATCAAACCAATAATTACTTCGATATTAGTTCATACATAATCTAATTTCAGGTAATACAAATCAATAGATGCAGATAACTTATTGATATGAAAAAGTGTATATTCTGTAGCAGGATGATATTAATATCAACATGCAGCATTCTATCACATATATCAGATTCCAAGTACAAATAATTTCCGCAAAGAAATAGTTTTCAACATGTATCACATATATAAGATTCCAAGTTCAAATAATTTCTGCAGAGAATAGTTTTCTAAATATATTATTCAGCCTTAACTAACCCAGTGGCCCAGAATGATAAAATTTTCCCTGAAAACCAATTTGCATCAAGGCGGGTAGGGCAGTAGGAGTTATACTGCAATAAATGATAGACTTGCTGAGGAGATATATATTTTTGACTATGCATCAGAAAGAGGTTGTTTGAACATTTGAAGCAATAAGATTTGCGATCTGTTTCCCAAAAAGCTCCCTTTTCTGTTCACAAACGAAACTTTCAACAAACTGACCTACCTAATTTCCAACTAAATTGCATTTTGATCACGATGATATTCAAAAGGTCATAACACCAACTTCGACTAATAGTTTTGTAAACAGATGAGCTCTGCAAAACACCAATTCTCGTGAAGTCTCCCCGGCATGTATCCATCTATTTGTGAAGGAAGTCTTCATCTTATTCAATAGGGTTACTGCACATGTGTGTATTCTTCAAACACTTACAAAGTTTACATTTGATGAGTAACAAAATAATAGATTTTAGAATACATGACTTTGAAGTAATAATGTGTTCCAAAAGTTCAATCCTAATGGAGTCAAGCAAAATGGCCGTAGATGCTTTAAAATTAAGAACACGTGTTTAGAACCCACAGGTGTAAAACTTTAGTTGAGGATTGCATGCAATTTTACTTGAACTACATCAAGCCCTATTGTGACAGTTTAATAATGTACGAAAAGTGTTTAACTCCTTGGGTGCCTAAAACACCCCTTGCCTCTATTAAATCTTCCATATAGACAGCATGGAACTGGCACATTTCCACGTAAGTGATATATGTTCTTTCTCCTATGATGACTCTACGAGAACCATCGGTACATTTCTCTGTTTAATATTTGTTTATTTTATTCAATAAGTAATATTTTTGGGTTGAAAATATTAAAATAAAAAATTTTCTAATAAAAAGAAGTAAAAATATATTTTTTGAAATTTATAGATTTTTTATGAATTTTTTTAAGTAGTACCAATCAAAAGACGTCATGTAAGTAAGTTGACTAGTCGTCATCACGTAAGCAAAGGGACCTAATCAGAGTGCACTGCGTGTACTAGGTGATGCAATCATTGCCACATGTCGACATGACATTCGTTTAGAGTTTTACTGCGCGGTCAACGAGTGTATCAAACGTCGTCACGTGATTCGTCCGTTCATTCCACTAGAGTACCAAATAATCTGTTTATGCAAATCAAAGTGCACCATGTGGCACTGACTCAGCACACATGGACTACAACTAATCCACCCCGCCACACGTTCCACGTTGATTCGTCCAGTGATTCTCCCGTGTCACGTGTCATGTGTCATGATCCCATTGACCAATGCTGTTAAATTTACTTTTTTTCATCTCAGCTCTTGATTTGAAGTTGATTTAACAGTTCAAATTCCATTTGATCCTAATTTAACCCCCACTAATTGCCCCAAAAACCTAATGAGCCAAAAATTGACAATTTTCTATTAGTTTTTAGAGTCAAGAAGAGAGAAAAATACACAAAAGTTCAAAAGGAGATAAATTTGGTAAAGATTCAAGAGAAGATTATTGCTACAACTTAAGAAATTGATTATATTTATTTTATTTTTCTTTTTTTTTTATCAATTTTTATGTTTTTCTTTATGAAAATAATAATATTTATGAACAAAATTATGTCTAGCTAATTTATTAATCTAGAGGTCTTATGAACCCAAATTTTAAAATGTGATAATCTAATATTTTACCTCAATTATAATTATAATTTAATTATATTATTTAATTTAAGTTTTATGTTATTAATTGTTTGGTGAACAATTGATCTATAAAGACAACTACATAAATTTAAGAGAATTATTTAATTATTTATCTAAATTAAATAACATGCATAGTTTCTAGGCAGTAATGTATGATTCTTACATATGTAAACCATAATTAAACTTAATGAGTAGTATGTAATTTAATTGAAATGAGAATGTGATTAGGTTAATTACTATATAATGTGTAGTTTATTTGATAAAAAAATACATACTAGGTTAGATTCAATTGATCATTTAATTGATTGGTAATTATATTGAGAGGGATTTTATGATTCACATATTTAGAAATTTTGAGATTAAGTATTCCTAGATATTCTCATATATCTTCTTAGCTGTCAATTCTGAATTAATTAATTAATGCTATTAATTTTTAGTTCTTTTAATTTTTCTTTCTTAAAACATAAAAACATAAAAAAAAATTATTTATTTTTTAGTTTTAAAATTAGTTTATAATAATATAATATCTATGGGAACAATATTTTCTTATCATTATATTACTTATTACGATACGTATATTCGCATATTCATCGCACACAATTCATATCGATCAAATTTTTGGCGCCATTACCAAGAATTATAAACATTGTAAATTAATTTTTGTTTTATTTTAGTTATGCTTCTTTATTTATTTTTCGTAATTTTAATTTTAATTTATTTTATTTTATTTTTTGACATCTTCTCTAATCTATTAGAAATATATTTAGCTCTATTACATGGACAGAGTTAATAAGTGAGAAATTTTGTCTTTAGATCCCTAAATCAAGCATACTTTCAAATTAATAAGAAAACAACAAGTTGTCAAGTGAAAAAAAATGGTTAATCCATAAGAAATAAACAATAATGAGTTAAATTTGAACAATTAGATTCCGTTAATGGATTATAAGGACAGAAATATAAATGAATATGTATTACCTATGTTGGAATGACTGAATCCAGGCATTACAAGACCAAACATTCAAGCTAATCAATTTGAATTAAAACCAATGATGTTTAAAATGTTACAAAGAGTAGGACAATTTAACAGATTACTAACAGAGGATCCTCATTTACATCTCAAATTGTTTATTGAAATTGGAGATTTATTCAAATTCAATGATGTGACTGAGAAGACATTTAGGTTTAGATTGTTCTCTTACTCTTTGCGAGACCATGCTCGAGTTTAGCTAAACTATTTTTCACCTGGTTCCATTACCACTTGGAATGGTTTGGCGGAGAAATTCTTGATGAAATAGTTCCCACCAATAAAGAATGTCAAATTTAGGAATGATATTACCTCTTACCAACAATATGAATAGTAATCTTTATATCAAGTACGAGAAAGATTCAAATAATTGCTAAAGAAGTATCACCATCATGGTATCCCTCATTGGATCCAAATAGAAACTTTTTATAATGATCTCAATGCTTAAAGAAAAATCATTGTATAAAAAGAAAAAAATACAATCATGTGTTATGCTATAGAGTAAGGTGAAATGTAATACATTCTACGTAAAAAAGAAAAACAACTCATAATATAATCATCCCTCTAAAAACAAAAGAAAAATAAGTTTAGAAGTATTGTGAAGTTACAAAAAAAAAAGATATGAAATAAAAGAATATGAAAAGAATCATAATATAGAGTGCACTAAAATATCAAGTAAAAGCTCAATTGTAATTAAAAAATACATGATAAATAAAAAAGCTAAAGTGTGAAACAAGCCTAAATGTCTTCATTTATCGACCCCATCTAAGTCTTACATTACAATCATGAAAAACCCTTATTGATCTTTATCTAAATACATATTTATATTAGTGAAGAGGGATGTAAAAAATACTTATTTGACTTATCCTAAGATTGAATTGATTAGCATGCTCATAAAGGTTGATTTCATGAGTCCATTGGATGAATTGATGTGCAATGCATACACACGAAACAATTCGTTAAAAACCTTACATATTCGTTTATTGATGGAACATTCATTGATAAAATATGTGAAGCTCTTTATCATAGAATTATACGACTATTGAGGAGGATATTTTTCACTAAATATACATGTATTAATAGATATATATTTATGAATATACTACGCATATTATTTTATCTAGTTAGATTTAGCTTTACTTGAGGACAAGCAAAGAGTTAAGTTTGGGGATTTATTAATTTAACGATCTTATGAATCCAATTTTCTACATGTGATGATATAATATTTTACCCTAATTATGATTTCAATTTAATTATATTATTTAATTTAATTTTTATGTTATTAATTGTTTGACCAGTAATTAATTTATAGAGGCAATTAAATAGATTTGAGAAAATTATTTAATTGTTTGTCTTAATTAAATAATATGCATAGTTTCAAGACAGAAATGTATGATTCTTATATATGTAATCCATAATTGATGAACTTAATTAGTATGCAATTTAATTGACATGAGAATATGATTAAGTTAATTACTATATGGTGTGTAGTTTACTTGAAAGAGGAATACATGCTAGGTTAAATTCAACTGATTAGTAATTACATTGGAAGGATTTTAATGATTCACATATTTAAAAAATTGAGACATTAAATATTTCTAAATATTTTCTCATATTTTTTTAGCTATCAATTATGAGTTAACTAATTACTTCTATTTATTTTTAGTTCTTTTAATTTTACTTAAAATATAAAAACACAAAAAAATAGATTTTTATTTTTTAGTTTTAAAGTTAGTTTCTAATAACATAATCTCCATGAGAACGATATTTTCTTATCATTATATTACTTGTTACAATACGCATACTCGCGTATTCATTGCACACAATTCGTGTCGATCATCCTACATCTTCAAATTTTCAATGATAACCTTCAGTAGTTTTCATTAACCATATTGTGGAATTCACAAAAAAAAAAAAACAAAGTGTTCTGTATGTCTGTGTGTTTGTGTAGACACAAATACACACATCAAGGGGTTGTGAACCTTGTTTAAGGTAAAAGAGTCATAAATATAAATAGAACTGCTGCAGAGACTTTAGAGTACAGCAAAAGTAACTTTGGGATTGCTAATGAATCATGTATAAAATCGGGAATCACTTAGTAAATCAGTCGGTTGACTGGTACCTCAGTTGGTTGTGTCTATCCCTTTGAAAAGTAGAGGTAACAAGATTGAATCCCATCAATCCTATACCCTTCCCCCCAACTAAAATGTATACCTATTGATTGAAATAAAAAAAAAATTATGATTTCCGCTACGAATCTGAATATTAGGTTGGAGGTTCATGGTTGAAATTCGAAACTCAAGAACTTGAACTTAATTACATGGAGTAGTTCCCCTATCAAATCCAAACTCTACTTGGATTATCAATGTTGGGCTTGAAAAGTAAATCGGCATAAAAGAGCAGCACTGGGATGCAAGTCTTATTCGTACAAATCAAGAAAAAATGCTTCACAAAAAATAGAACTTTGCTCATTCATCTTCTCCTCAAACAATCTCATGAAAAGCACAACTTAATACATCATAGTTAACACGCACAAAGAAAGAGAAACAAAAAAAAGCAAGAAAAAAACAAATACCCAAATAACAAAAAGCTACAGGCCACGAGGATAGTGAAGTATGGGGAATTTTGGGGCAGAAATAACTATGTCATATATAATACAAATTGTGCTTCCCATTCAAAAGTTTCCAATACCAACATCATAACTGAATTTCAACAAAAGAAGAGGCCCAAACATTTCAAAACATCAAATAATACTAAAAATGATAACCGCCTGCACTCTGTAACCAAAACATCTAAATGTATGACAAAAGAACGAGATTTATTGCTTCAAAATTCTATTAGAGTGGATTCTTGAACATCAAATGTAAGAGACTTCACTCAAGTATTCACAATAAATATATTGTTAGGGCAATCACCAGTTCTTGCAACCTCTAAACACTCATCCGCACACGCGCAAGAAGTCTTGCAAAGCAACGCAGCAAATTGAAAAGAAAACACACATAAAATCATAAAATACACACAAGAGTTTGTTACGTGATTCTTCCTCAATGTGAGGCTTACATTCATGGTAACCAATGTAGTTCTAATCCACTAGCAACAATAAGTAATCTTAACAAAAAATTTAGCCACCTCACAATCAGATTGATCTTGTTTGACAGTCTAAGAAAGATCTAACTCAAACTCTCAAGAAAGCATTCTTTACACAAGCTTTCTCTCTAGTTTACACAGCACATACAACTTACTTTCTCACCATACGATCATGTGTTACAATCCAATTTGATACTACAAGTTACACTCTCTATTTATACCCGAGAGAACCCCCTTATAGTCTTCTAACCCACATGCGATAATAGCTACATAAAGTAGTTTTTTGTTAAGATGCTTATGAAACCATTATTTCTATTACACCAATTGAACATTTGTTATCACATGTCTACAAATCTCCACCTTGATGACAAATGACTCATTTGCTAGTTGAATTGAACCATGCACTACTTGTTCCATCCATCATCTCTATCCTTCACCAACTCTTAGCAAGTTCATACAATGCATGAACTTACTTGTTGTTACTACTTTGGTCAACATGTCTAATGGGTTTTCTTCTGTTGAAATCTTGGTCACTTTAACCAACCCACTGCAAATGAAATTCTTGATGAAATGCAATCTTACATCAATATGTTTTGTCCTCTCATGGAACATTGAATTCATCGACAAATAAATTGAACTCTAATTATCACACCTCACTTCAACAGCTTTCTATAATACCCCCAATTTACTCATGAACCCTTTTATCCATAGAGTTTCTTTAATTGCCTCAATACGTGCAATGTATTCTGCCTCAATAGTGGATAAAGCCATAATTGACTGCAAATTGTTCTTCCAATTCACTATGTTTCCAAGTAAGGTGAATACATAACCAATAAGTGACCTTCTTCGATCAAGATCTCCTACAAAGTCTATATCTGCAAACCCTTCTACCTTCATAACTTCAGTTGAGTTCCTTCTGTAGATCAAACCTACCTTAGAAGTCCCCTTAAGGTACCTTAGGATCCATTTGACTCCTGCACAATTTTGACATAAACCTGCTTACAACACTGACTGAGTGTGCTAAGTCTTATCTAGTTGCAATCATAGCAAACATAAGGCTACCAACGGCAATTGAGTAAGGCACATTTGTCATTTCTTATATTTGTTGATCAATTTTAGGAGATTGATCTGCAAAAAATTTAAAATGGGATGCTTAAGGAGTTGATACTGGTTTGGATGTGTCCATTCCAAATTTCTTGAGTACCTTCTCTAGATATCCAGCTTGAGTCAATAACAACTCTCCTTTCTCTCTATTTCTTGAAATCTCCATGCCAATAATCTTTTTAACCTCCCCTAAGTCTTTCATTTCAAACTCAGTTTTTAGAAATTGTTTAAAGTGAATCAAATCTTTAAGATCCTTGCTTGCTAACAACATATGATCTACATACAAGAGTAGATATATTATGTTTCCACTGATTTCCTTTCTGAAATAAACACAAGCATCATACTCACATCTTTGAAACTTTAAATTCATCATAAAGCTATCAAACCTCTTATACCATTGGAGTGGTGACTATTTAAGTCCATATAATGATCTTTTCAAGAGATAAACTTCATCCTCTCTTCCCTTAACCTTGAAGCCCTCTGGTTGTTTCATGTAAATAGTTTATTGTCATATATGCAATGTTCATAGATCCCAATTGTTATAACCTTATCTCCTCACAGTTTACCTTGTTTGTAAAGTTTAGTGAGACCTCTATCATTGATATGCCCAAGCTTGTTGTGCCAAAGAGTAGTGAGAAGTTCAGATGAGGTTGTCAAAGCATTTCCATGGTTGAACAAAGTTTTATCTTGGAGAATGTAAAGTCAATACTGGCTTAAACCTTTCATGACAACTAGAGATCATTTAAGTACCTTTAACGTACCTCGTTCTAACTTGATTGTATGACCTGAGACATCAAGTGCTCCAAGAGAAATCGAATTCCTCCTTAAATTTGACACATATCTAACATTAAGTAGTATCTTTATTGGGTCATCATTGAGTTTAATTTCAATGCAGTCAATACCTTTCACTTCACATTCATAATTGTTCCCAAGTAATACCTGCCCATGGTAACCTTTATGTAACTCCCTGAACCATTTCTTGTTGGGACACATGTGGAACATGCAGCCAGAATCTAACACCCAATAATTTTCACATTTTTCAATTGTGACAACTAAAACATCAGAGCTTTAATATCCTTCTTTAACAATACTAGCATCTACAGTGCTCCCATTATCAGATTCATAATTCTTTCTTTTTCTCAAAGGACAATTTCTCTTAAAATGGCCTTTCTTGTGACATATGAAACATCTAAGAATTTTTTGCTTTGCTCTTGGGATTTGGACTTCCCTCTCCCCTTAGGCACATCGTTATTCTCCTCTGTTCTTCCTCTAACAAACAACCCTTCACAGATATCTCCTGATTTCTTGAACTTCTTATGATCGAGTTCCCAAGATTTTAGAGATGAACAACAAAATTGAGCTTGAGTTCTTCTCTTCCATACTTGATTGTAGTTTTAAGTTCACTAAAAGACTCGGGTAAACTATTAAGTAGGATTATAGCTCAAACTTCTTGATCAACTTCCTTGTCCAGATTTTCTAACTAGGCATTGATCATCTTGAATTGATCAAGATTGTGTTCAAGGCTCTTTAATTAATCCAGCTTGAAGCCAAAGAGTCTTTCTTTCAAGAAAATCTTGTTTGACAATGTCTTATGATCATATAAGGTTTCTAACCTTTCCCAGATTTTCAAATCTTGAATTTTCCACGAGACATTATTAGCCAAGCATAGTTCTATGCAACTAGTAGCTTTCTTTATGATTTTCTCCTTTTCTTCCTCTTTGGTTTCAGCAAGAAAATCTTCATCAATTACCAAATCCACATCTTGTTGTATCAAAACATTCTTCATCTTCCTTTTCCAAAATGCAAAATCACCCATTCCATCAAACTTCACGACATCAACTTAGTAGAAGCCATAGATACCTTCATGAGATTTATTCCTTCAAGAAGATCATAGTGTCAAGAAAATCTAAGAACTGAAAGACGCCATGTTCGAATACCTTGAGTCTTTCTTGATTGCCACAGTTTGTATCCATGTAAATCAATTCCTCAATCTTCTCAAATCTAGCTCTGATACCATAATTGTTAAGACAATCACCAGTTCTTGTAACCTCTAAACACTCATCCATACACATGCAAGAAGTCTTGCAAAGCAACATAACAAATTGAAAAGAAAACACACATAAATCATAAAATAACACAAGAGCTTATTACATGGTTTTTCCTCAATGTGAGGCTTACATCCATGGAAACCAATGTAGTTCCAATCCACTAGCAACAATGAGTAATTCTCACAACAATCTCAACCAACTCACAATCAGATCGATCTTGTTTGACAGTCCAAAAGAGATCAACTCAAACTCTCAAGAAGGCTTTCTTTACACAAGCCTTTCTCTCTATTTTACACGACATATACAAGTTACTTTCTCATCATACAATCATGTGTTACAATCCAATCTGAGACTAAAAGTTACACTCTCTATTTATACCCGAGAGAACCCCCTTATAATGCTCTAACCCACATGCGATGATAGCTAATGCTTATGAGACCGTTATTTCTGTTACACTAATTGAACATTTGTTATCACATGTTCACATATATTTTACAAGCATTATCTTTATTTGAAAATATCTACATATGGATATCTATATCAGTAAACTTTCATGCAAAACTGTATCTAAACATCTATAGCCTATGAACAACTACTATATACTACAAATATATCACAATCACAACTCAAGTAATTGTTTCTCATATAGTCATATGGATCCGATTATATTTACCAATCACATTGTTTCATATCATTTGAGATTCATCTCAAATTTGATATATATAGAATTTTTCACTATATATCATAAATTTGTGATAATCACAATTGTCATGGCAACTTATTATTGAATATATATCTATAGGTCTCAGTGTACTTACCAACCATATTGTACCATGTCTTTTGTGATCTATTGATGAATTAATAGACTTTTTCATAGCCTATATGTTTCATACTCACGTTAAGGATATAATAGACTTTTCCATAACCTATAGGTTTCATACATATTTAGAATTTGTAATTCCCTTTCTCAAAGTAAATGTCTCTAGATAATTCTATTGACAAGCTAAGATAACTAGATAAGTACAAATTCTAAGTAGTTGGAATAACAATAAAATAACAAAATCCATGTTAAACTAAAACTCATACAACTATACGAGTCATAGACTCACAGGCAAAGATCAAGATTCCATGTTTTGTCTTAAATGCCCATCATCATCGAAAGAATGACTTCGGAGAAAGATCAAGTATTTTCTTATATCAAATCAAATGCATTCAATACATACCAAAATATGACTTGAAGCAGAAAATAAGAAAATAAATTTGACCCACTGCTTTAAAGAAAAATCGAGATTTGACCCATCAAACAGACTTCAAAAACACAGAGAACAAAACCTACCAATCCATTAATATGTGACTTTTCCAACAAAACAAGGAAAGAACAGAGCAAAATAATAAAATTAATCAAAAAATAAATAGCATAAACCAACAATATAATGAAATAAAACGTACCACTTATTCTTTTCGAGAACTGATCCCACCAATCTGAAGAACCCTCCTTCTCCGAAGACCCAGAACCATAACCATTTTCATCAGGTTTCTTGTCTGTCTTTTTCCTCTTTTTGAATCCTCTTATAGGACCCATTAGAGCTCAAGAGCTTAATTGAAGCAAAACCTAGAAATAAACAACCAGAATCAAACATACTTTGTTATAAAATTTATAATCCACAAAAAAAGATAATACCCATTTGAAGAAAACACAATAAAATCATATTTACCCAATAAACAAAAAGATCATGGAAGAATGATGAAAGAAACAGAGGGTCGAAAACATGCAAAAGAGTTCCCAAATAGAGTGTTACTAGAACTGTGTTAATAACTATGTAAAGGGTGTAAAAAGCATGCAGGAAAAAGAGAGAGAGTGAAAATGTGAAACTATTTGGGTAAAACAGATGAAATATACAAAGAAGGTATGTGGGTTGGTTCTTTTTTAGGACAATGTAGCAAGAGAAGTTAAAACACATTAATTTTGGTGCTTCAGCTGCATAGACAGAAAGTTCAAATTTAAGAGAGAGAAATAGATAGATATGAATGGCTTTGCTTAAATTTTCAGGAGCTGTTGCCTTATTTAACAAATTTCAAATTTAAAAGTGTATATGTTTTTTTTAACTTTTGTCAGGCGGGGTAGGATTTTCAATAATTAATAATAAAGAATATATTTAATATTTATTTATGAAAAATAAATCTTATTCTAATAAAAAATATTTAAAAATTTGTAATGAGTTTAAATTTAAAGAGTATTATTTTTCATTTTATGAACTTTTTATGCCAGAGAAGGTAGGTGCCCTCCTTGCTTCCTAAATATATCCCAGCTAAATGCATTTGAAAATGACAAATATGTCGTTGACGCATTTCCTTATAAAGTTATTCACATGATTGCTAACTATTTTAATTTACAACAAGCACCTGGTAGTTTATAAATAAAGTAGGTTGAATTCTATCAATTTCTTCAAAAAAAAATTTTATCAGCCACACAATACAAGTGATGCTTATCAATTGAATAAAAATGAGAAAATTTAACCAGTAAAATAAGAGAAAATATGTTAGTAAATTAAAAAATGAAATAATTTAAATGTATAAAAATTTGTTAATAAGTACTCATAAAAAATTTAAAAATAAAAATAACATATATTAAATAAAATATAATTTAATATTATTCAATATTTTTAAATAATTGTAATTTAATTTAAACAATACTCATTTTAAATATATTTTCAAAATAAAATAACATATCATAATTTTTTTTAATAATAAAAATGTATAAAAATATTACTTTTGTATTTATAAGTTTTAAAAAATTTATTTTTATTATTTTTTAAAAATAAACTCATTATGAACAAAGTTATCTTGTATTCTTAAAAAAATAAAATCTACCAACGCTTAAAAATGTATCATCTAAAAACATTGAATGTCTGATTATAAATTATCAAGCAATCATATTTATACAAGTTAATAGTTGCGTAAAATGAGCTCAGATGTTCGTATTTGCTTAAGTTCACTTTAATTAAAATATAACTTAATTCGGATTTTTCATATTTTTTAATTATGTTATTTATATATTTTATTAATAAAAATAATAATAATTGTATTCTCTTTTTCAAAAAAGTGAGAAAAAAATAGAAAAGATGAAAAAGTGTTACCAATTTTTTTATATTTTTTATAATAAAATATATAATTTTTATTTTATTTTTAAAAAATTATTTTTTAAAATCTTTTATTTAATTGATTATATTTTTAAATTATATGAATAATAAAATTTAACTAAAAAATTACAAAATTAAAATAACTATGCAAATATTTAACTTAGTTTAGTTTTATTTATTTTAAATAAGTTATATTTTATAACAAATGAATCAACTTATTTTCGATTATGAGGAGTGAAATAAAAAATTATAATTTTATTTTAAAAATATTATTAATATAAATATTATTTTTAATTATTAAATAAATATATTTATTTACTGACGATAAAGATATATATATATATACAAATTTATTTTAATAATAAATTATTTAGATAAATTATATGAATAAATCCTAATCAAATATTTAAAGATATAGATATTAATAAATATACATAAGTTTAAATTAATAATTTAATTTTAAAATTAAGAAAAATATTTAATGATAATTAAAAATAGATTGAGTTTATTTAAGAGTTAAAATTGTTTGATAAAAATATTTGTTTAAAATATTTGTTTAAAATATATATATATTAAGAAATCGGAGTTAATTAGGAGTCTTAAAATTTATTAGAACTGACATAATTCATACTACTCGAATTAAAACAATAAAAAAATGGAGATAATTAGGAGTGTTAAAATTTATTGAAACTGACATAATTCATAATACTAGAATTAAATCAAGGTAATATTTTTAATTTTTAATTTTTATTAATTTAGATTGTTTTTATTTTTATATGACTGATTTATATTAGATTATTTTAATTCTTATTTTTATACAACTGATTTTTATTAAGTTGTTTAAATTTTCAATTCTTAAAACCTTATAAAAACCAAACCAACTCATATATATTTATTTATATTTTTATATTCATTATTTTATTTTATATAATTATTTTTTGCTTTTAACTTCAATTAGAGTTTTCTACAAATAATTTAGATACGACAATTAGAACACGTAAGTCATTATCATTTTTTATTATATATTTCACTTTCTTTTACATGAATAATGAATCAATAAGACATTTATCAATTTTCTTTTCTTATAATTATATTTTAATTTTAAAACTTAAATATTAATTACTTAAATTTAAAAATATTAGATAAGTGATTAAAATTTAAAAGTTTTAAATTTTTAGATTATAATCATAACCCTATAAACTATAATACATGAATATAGAAATTTAATTAACAAAACTCATAAACAAAAAAAAGGGAATTTTTTTCATAAAATTATTTTGCCTAACTCAATGCAACTTAACTCAAATTAAATCAAAAAATTATTTCGAATTAAATTGATTTCTAAAATTTATTAATTTAGATATTGTTATATTTCAAGAATCAATGATCACAGCTTGGTTCCAATGATCTAAAATCAAATAAAGTATAATGCAAACTCCAGTAGATAACAAAAGATAGTCGTAAATCGATCGTGTTGAGGAATATGAGAGGTTGAAAGATGAGAGTGGAGGTTGTGCACTTGTGTTAGTAGAATTTAGAATTACTCGCCTAATCTTTTTTTTTTTCTTCCTTTTTTTTACTATCCATTTTCCCAAACTTATTTAACATAATATAATTACTTATACTTTTTTTATTTACATAATTTAATTCTTAATATTTTTAAATTTATAATTTTAATTTTTATTAAATTAATTTAAAAATATTATATTTAATTATTAACAAAACTTAATTTTTAAATTCAAGTGATTCTGAACGTATTTTTAAAAATATAATCTCATCTCTATCATAAGATAAAATTTATAATTTAATCATCAATTTATCAATTATATAATTATTAAGTATAAATTTATTAAATTATTTTATCAAAAGTTAAAACTTTAGATTAAATTTATCCTATTAGAAACATGGTGAATTAAAAAGTTATTAAACAAACTGGAACCAATTTGATGGATAAACTTCTTATTTTTTAATGATTTTTTTAATCAAATAATAAAATTAAGGTTATGTTCATGCAATTGGTAAATTTTGATCATCTTTTGGGAGTAGTAGTCTCATCCAGCCCTAATTAGTGAGATTAGAATATTGAAAACTTTAATTTCACAAATATCAAAGTATTACCCATAGAGAAGCACATTTTTGAAAATTTTAACAATTCATACTATAACCGTAAAATATTTACTAAACAAAAATAGTTATGGTTTTCACAATATTTTAAAATATTCAATAATTTAATCATAAAACTTCCATATTTTGAAGATATTTTGAAAAATATATATATATTCACCAATTATCTATAAAAATACTTCCATATTAGGGAGATATTTCAATTTTATCCATATTTTAACCCTTGCTTCCAATTGAGTTACGCATTATTTTTTTTAACAATTATTTTACTATCCCAATACTTCCATTGTACAATTATTACCATATTACATACTTCTCCACTTTTGTATCCAAAATTATTAAGGAAAAAAAAACTATTTAATTGAACACAGTTAAACACATTTCAATTTAATTAAATATTGTTTAATATTATTTGATGATGTTTTTGATGTTATAAGTTTGGGAAAAAATCAAAAATACCCCCAAAGTTTTTAATATCTTCAAAAATACCTTTAACGTTTAATAAAAAAATTACAATATTCTTGAGATTTAAGATATCTTCAAAAATGTCTTTATTATTTAATAGAAGCATAAAAAAGCCGTGAAAAATCACATCAATATCTGAAAAGTTTTTTCTACCCCTGCCTATATAGTTTTTTAAATATTACCGTTTATAATATTATCGCAAATACCCTTTAAGTTTTTATTTTCTTCAAAAATACTCCTGCTATAATAATTAATTTAATTTTATCAAAAATACTCATGCTACAATAATTAATTGAACTTCATCAAAAATGTCCCTGCTATAATATTTAATTTATCTTCATAAAAAATATATTTAATTCTCAATAACACGATATAAAATATTTTTCAAAAATACACCTGAAGATAAATTAAGTTAACAAAGCATACAATATCAAGTTAAATATTTTTGGAAAATATTTTATATCGTGTTATTGAGAAATAGGAATATAATAGGAACATTTTTTATGAAGTTAAATTAATTATTATAGCAGAGATATTTTTGATAAAGTTAAATTAATTATTATAACATAAGTATTTTTAAATAAAAATAAAACATCAAGGGATATTTGCGATAATATTCTCAACGATAATATTCAAAAAACTATATAGGTAGAGGTAGAAATTTTTTTTTCTGATATTGATGTAATTTTTTACAACTTTTTTATGTTTATGTTAAATAATAAGAGTATTTTTGAAGATACTTTAAACCTCAAAGGTATTGTAGTTTTTTTTAAACATTAAGGGTATTACTGAAGATATTGAAAACCTCGGGAGTATTTTTGATTTTTTTTCCCACGGGAGTGATATATGTATAGGGGTGAAATTACCATTTTACCCCTAATGTTAAACGAAAATATAACGTTGATAACGTTTGTAAGCATTTTTGATATTAAATAAAATTCAAGAGTAATTTTGAAGAAATACAAAACCTCAGGGGTATTTATGATAATAATCCTATAAGTTTAGAGGGGTTATTGTATGCAATATTCAAGCACAAAAAAATCACATCCAATATTTCAAAACACGTGTTCTTTTTTTCCTATGCTGGCTCCTGCTGAACATTGTATTTAGTCAACTTTATGATCTAAGAAAATTCAAAATAAAGTTTGATGGGCTAAAGATTACATATGAGCTTAAACAAAGCTTACTCATAAGAAAGACACTAAATTGCTTCAATTAGAAAGAAATCTTAGGTCTAACTCATTCATGAGCTATACAGATAACCTGTTTACCAACATTTTTGCCTGAAAATAACCCAACTAATGCAGAAGGACCATTTTCCAGACCACCTTTAATATCTTCAATGTAAACTATCTTCCCTTGCCTGTAGTAATTGCTAACATCTTCCAAAAAGCGTGGATATAAGTCTAAGTAATCACTCTGTAAAAACCCCTGCATTCTTATACGCTTTGTTATAAGACAATAAATGTTGTGAAATCCGAGTGGTCCAGAGAGATTTTGCTGAGATACCATCCCACAAACTGCAATTCTACCATGAATCCTCATGTTTCCGAGTGCCGCATCAAGAATTTCTCCACCCACATTATCAAAGTATATGTCAATGCCTTGTGGGAAACATCTGTTAAAAATGAAGGTTAGAGCATGAGCTCATTTGGTGCAAAAATGCAACATTAAGTTTATGAATGGATCATGTTTAATTGAAAATGATAAATATAGGTTTGAAGAACTAAGAAAATTCATGTATGACTTGTTACAATGATAAAGACTTTCTTTCTCATTCAAACAAGTTGTATCATCATTTTACCCGAATTGAGGACCAAAAGTAGTCAATATTTTACATTGAGCGAATAATGTCCAAAAATCGTGGGTTTTCACTATGTATGCAGTGGCAGAGCCAGCCAATAGGCGTAGGGGGCACCATTAAAAATTTGAATTTATTATAATAGAATACAATAAATATAAATTTAGAATTTATGCATCCAAATTAAAGAAAAGAAAATAATTGCAATTTTTTTAAATAATATGTACTGATCCAATGGGAAAGAAATGAAACTGATGATAATGATGTGAAATAAAGTTGTAACAGTTATACTTAATTAGTATATTATAAAGAAAAACAATAATAATAATTACAAAATTTAAGTTTTGAAGGTTAATTGATAGGAAAGTGTAGTGAAATTATAAATGTTAAATTAGTAAATAAAAATAGAATGTCATACTTAAGAAGGTCTACTATTCTGTAAGTTTTGAGGAGGAGCACAGAGCCTAAAACCTAGAGTAATCCTAGCTGATTTCTTATATTTTGCTCAATGAAGAATGAATGCTTTATAGTTGTATCCAATTGAAAGGGGGCACGTGCCCCTCCTAGGGTCAATGTGCCTCCAACCCTGGTAAATATGTATATGAGTTATATATAGGTTGTACTAGCAATTTTAGGAAATTTTCTGCCACCCTTCTAAAAACCCGTGATTTAGGGTCCGAACTCAACATATAAGAGAAGTTTGAAATGTATATATTTCTATCCTCCAACCACTCTCATTACTAACCGTTTCAAAGAAGCATCCAGATCAGGCTCTTCCTTGTAATTAAAAGCTTCATCAAATCCAAGCTTACTCTTCAAAAGCTCAACCTAGATAATAGAAAACTTATCTAAAGTTTATCATGATCTTTCAACAGAACAATAAATGTACAATACAAGTGAAGAATTAATACACTTGCATTTAATTTTTGTGATATGTTATAAGAGAAAGAAACCTTTACATAGTAGGATCCTCACCATTTTGGTTTTTGTCATATTTATATACAATTTCAAATTAATGAATAGTTACCAAATTAAGGAAAATAATACTTTAGAATAAATGGAGAGGACGGATCTAGGATTAAAAATCAAGAGAGACACTATAAAATATTAAAAAATGTTTCTCAATTATTGTTTGCTTCTCATTAATTAAAAACGTTATATACATATATATCACATTTGAGTATAAATATGTTCAAATTATTAAATATATGATGAATTTTTAAGTAATAAAATCCTAAAATTTAAAATCCAGAAAAGTCACAATTCCATTTTATATATGAATTTATCTATAATTCTATAAATATTACACTTAAAATTTTCTTTGTCAAAAATTAGGAGGAGACATGTGTCCCTCCTAAACTCTATACAAATCCGCCTTTGCATACATGGTTGATGAGAATTCAAGGGTGAAGATGATTTGTCGTCGGAAAGATTGCCTGATACAATTTGCAGAAAGAGACTTGTAAATAATATAATTCTAACCTTTTGGCTTGTTCCAGCAGTTCCAACCACATAGCAACCATGCAACTTAGCAAGCTGGCCAACAAGCTGACCAACAGCTCCAGAAGCTGCTGAAACAAAAACAGTTTCGCCTTTCTTAGGAGTACATACCTCGAAGAATCCCGCATAAGCAGTAAAACCTGGCATACCTGTTTAATGTAAAAAAAAAAGAAAGTCCATTAACAGACTGCTTTGGACAGAAAAACCCATAAGTTTTTAGCATACAACTAAAGTACTCAGCCTCAGTTACTAGAAAGAGGCTTATCTTGCTTGAAACCCATCTTAACAATCCTTAGAAAGCTAATAGGGAATAAGAAGAAAGGAAACAAAGGTTTGAAAACAGGGCTTGTATGTTTATGCTTTTAAGACCATGTAAAAGTGAATCTAAAGCATTTACGAACCAAACAGAAAAGGAAAAAATAACTGTTATAAAGGCTTTCAGGGATTTATAAATAATATTTTGTGCTCCTTGAGAAAATACAAAGTTTTTGAAAGCATTTTCTCCTTAACTCACTTTTGACTGAAATCACTTTTTAATACTTGTAGCAATGAATCACCAAATTACTAATCACTTCTTTTTTTCAATATATTAAAGAGCAGAGTCAAGAATATATGTCTGAAATCCAATCGTATGTAAGATATGCCTCTCCTTTCATTTATTAGAAATTTAAGGTCATGGTCTCATCATAATCCACTTAACAATCTCATATGCTATATGCAGATCTTTGAGAAATTAAGTAATCAAGAAAGCACTTTAGGTCCTCCAAAAGCTAACCAGGGTAAGCTATTTATCGCCTTTTCTCAATAAACATTCTTTAAGAAATTCCGCACATGGAATAAGCAATGAACAGAGCTTGGAATAAGTAGATTGAATCCTTGTTCATATATGTATGTATAATGAATTCAACCAACCCAAGTTTTAGTCTTCCACATCAGAATTGAGGTAAAGACTTAGCAAGTTAAAGCAGTTCGGGCTCTATATATGATTTAAGTATGTCACGTAAATAACTCATTTACAGCTTGTAAATAGCATAAATTCCGATATTTTGTATGACACTTAGCTCAAACTCAAAAAACACACGATTTGAGGACCTGAAATCAAGCCAAACTACTAACTTCAAGTCCAGCGAATTAGCTTATGTATAGATGAACCGTAGAAAAGAAAATGACATTGATGCATACCAAGAAGTCCCACATGGAATGAAAGAGGGATGTCATTTGGATGAACTTTTCTTAGCTGTTCAGTTCTACGAATCAAGCTGTACTCTTCCCATCCAGTTATTCCTGATATGTAATCCCCGGGCTTGAAATTTGGATTATCGGAATCCACAACTTTGGCCACGCCAAATCCTTCAAGTGGCTTCATCAAAGTACCCATAAAAAAAATTAAAAAATGTACTTGTCTAACATGATTGTTGCCATATTTTAAACACCAGTAGTATTAAGATATGCAGTTACTAGCTTTTACATTGATTTCAGATTAAAAACAGGAATGTTCAAACTGTAATTGCAGTTATAATGGAAATAATGCTAGCAAGTGAAAATAGTGAAAGTTAGGAGTAATAAAATTGCTAAATAAGCTAGTTTATGTAGAAAGCTAGAAACAAGCCCAAGTACTAAATTGGTTTTGAGTCCATGAATGAAGAAAACTTCCCATGATTGAATTTGCATATATAACAAGTATTGGCGATCCTCTTGTTAGTACAAAAGAGTTTATGAGATTGTTTAACCTTTTAGTTGGTACCAATTGATCTACAGCTTATCTTTACCTCCTTAGGGATATGAGAACAATGCACCATGGATTCATGTGTATGTGACTTTGAGCACTTAAATCAGTAGTACGAGGATTAACATAGGATCTGTTTGCTTATGCTATCTGAGACTTATAAAAGCACTTTTGACAAGAAAGGAAAAATATTAAATTTGCTAGAAGTGTTTTCAGTGGTTAGAAAGCACATTTTGTTCTCAATCATAAAAAGCTCATAATTGCAAATTATGTGCTTCTTCTTCGGGAAAGCACACTTCTCCTCCTTAAACCATTTTCTATCCCAACTCATTTTCGCCGAAGCACAAGCAAGCAAGCCCTTTACCTTTTTCAATTACATAGTTGATTAAGTGAATATAAACACTAGGCCTTCAAAATATTTTTTATTAAATAGCTTCTCTAAATAGGGGGGAAAAGATGTTGAATTCAACAAACACTGCAACACAATTCAACAAACACTGCACCGACGGCAAACATTTTTTCCAATATACACGGCACCTACCAAAGCAGCTGTAAACCATTCAATTCAATCATGGTGGTTGGTGAAATAGTAATTGATATTTGTATATATAAACAATGTAAATTTCCGATACAAATTAAGAAAATATACTCAGAAAATATTGATTTTCTCTTCTGATTATTTCTTCAAATATTGATTTCTTCATGGTATCAGAGCCAAGTCGTTGTTTTATACAAATTTGAAACTCTTATTCTCTAAATCAGAGATTTTTTTCTCTGAAAATATTTCTTCTCGTGAAATTTTTTTTTTTTCAAGCACACCTACAAATATTAATTAAAAACATCATTTTTAAAGCATTATTTCTCCCACCTAATTTTACCAGATTACTCTAAACACAATTTGGAACATTTTGGTAAAAACAGAGTAGAAGAAAAGCCATCCACGCGCCTCCACGCGCCGCCTGAAGTAAAGGATCCATTTTTCCACGCTCCCCACGCGCCGTCTGGAGGTTGAAGATGATGACGTGTCATCCGGCTCGGCTCGGCTCAGCGCGGCTCGAGGGCGTAGCCGGCCCGCACCTCGGTTCGGCTCAGGTTGGTCCGGCCAACGGTTCGATTGAACCCGGTTTTTCTCGGTTTTCACAGTTTTTTCTATTTTGGCCGGTTCGGTCCATTTTAAAGGTCTGAACCCGTTTTTTTTTCCGGTTCTGGATTTATAAAACCGGTTTGGTTCATTTTTTCAAGTTTTTAAACCAATTTTGAACCGGTTTTATGGTTTTTTTTCCAGTTTAGTATAAATATATATTAAAAAAAACAGAAAAAAATTTAATCCTAAAATTATTACACCATTTCCTAGCTTGGTTACCATAATATCATAACAGAGGGTATAATTTCATTACCTATGGAGCAATCAAATCCAGTTGTTGTACAATCGGTTCAGTCTGAAGGTGTGTTTAATGCTGGAATTGTTCTTACTGAGACTAATTATGATGTTTGGTCTCAAATAATGGAAATGCATATTGTAGAGAGAGAAAAACTCTCTTATATTCATGATAAAAATTTGCAACCAGAAAAAACATCGAACAATTATAACAGGTGGTATGCAGAAAATCAAAAAGTGAAGAGATGGATCCTTATGTCAATGAGTCCAGAAATCATGAAGCGATATTTGCGCATACCTATTGCTCTTGAAATTTGGGGTGCTTTGGCAAAAGCATTCTATGATGGAAGTGACGAATTACAGGTATTTGTCTTAAACCAAAAAGCATTTACTTCCAAACAAAATGGAAAATCACTTTCAGAGTATTATGGAGAGTTGATTGAAATTTTCCAAGAGCTAGACCATCGTGATAAGGTGGTCATGAAAGACCCGAATGATCTAATATCCTATCAAGAGTCTGTTGAAAGACTAAGGATACATATTTTTCTTGCTGGATTAGATGATGAATTTGAGCAGGTTCGTGGAGAAATTTTGCGAAAAGAAACTATCCTGCATTTAGAAGGTTGTTATTCCTTGATTCGACGAGGTAGTACGTCGAATCTCATTGAAGGAAAAATCGAGACGCTGACGCTTCCGCCATGATATCTAAAAATCGTTCTTTTTCCAATCAGCAAGAACGAAGGGTGACTGATAAATCATCATTTAAATGTACCCATTGTCATCAAAAGGGTCATACTAAAGAACGATGTTTTGAACTTGTGGGATATCCTGACTGGTAGGATCACAACCTTGATTCTCGGAAAAAAATCCACGACAGATGTTCATCGCCACCATTGTCAAACAACAACGGATCCTGTTGCAAGCTCCTCAGCAAATGTTGGTAAGATACTTAAAGCTTTTTCTCCTATTTTTAATAATACATGGATAATTGATTCAGGTGCAACTGATCATATGACATTTGATTCTAGACAAATCTCAAAATCATCCTCACACAAAACTGTTTGCACTGCTAATGGTAACACAACCCCAGTCATTGGGGAAAGATCTTTGTCTCTCACTAGTACTTTGAATTTAAACTCAATACTAGTTGTTCCCTCTTTAGAGTATAACCTTATATCTATTTCTCAAATAACCACTGCTTTATCTTGTTTTGTTATTTTTTGGCCTGACTTTTGTGTGTTCAAGAACATTCAAACAAAGCAAACGATTGGTCGTGGTGTTAGGCAAGGAAACCTATATTATTTGGACTTAGATTCAACAAATCATGCATTGGTAGCAACTGGATCTAAAAAGGATGAATCAAATATATGGCTATGGCATAGGAGATTGGGTCATGCTTTTTTTGGATATTTAAAGAAATTATTTCCAAGTTTATTTTTGAGCTTCGATATTTCTACTTTAAAATGTGATGTTTGTGAACTAGCAAAAAGTCACCGTTCCTCATTTCCTGTAACCTTAAATAAAAGTCCATTTCCGTTTATGGTTATACATTCTGATGTATGGGGTCCTTCCAAAGTCTCTACTTTGGGAGGATCACGTTGGTTTGTTACATTTATTGACGATTTTAGTAGAATAACTTGGGTCTGTTTAATGAAATCTAAAAGTGAGGTAAACGTATTATTTAGAAAATTTCATAAAATGGTTCGTACTCAATACAAAACACAGATTCAAGTTCTACGAAGTGACAATGGAGGAGAATATAAAAGTTCTGAGCTTCAAGAATATCTTAAAACAGAAGGGATTATTCATCAAACTACTTGTGTTGATACACCTCAACAAAACGGAGTTGCAGAAAGAAAAAATAGACACTTGTTGAAAGTTGTCCGTGCCTCATTGATCGAAGCTAATATGTCATTATCTTATTGGGGAAAAGCAATTACTTCTGCTGCATATTTGATCAATCGGGTACCTTCTAGTCCCATTAACTTCCAAACACCATTACAAGCCATCACTGAAGCAATTGTTGCACCAAGTGTTCCCAATTTACCTCCCCATGTCTTTGGTTGTGTGGCATTTGTACACCTACATAAACAACAACGTAGCAAGTTGGATCCACGAGCAATACATTGTGTTTTTATGAGATATACCATTCAACAAAAATGGGTATCGTTGTTATCATCCTCCTACAAAACAAATGATTACCACCATGGATGTTATTTTTCATAAAGATACAATGTATTTCTCTTCTACACCTAAATTTTAGGGGGAGTACAACCATGCTGAAATTCAGACCCTTACATATAAATTGTTTCCTTATGAAGAAAGAAAAATTATATGTGAGGAAAATACAAATAAATTGAATTCAGATGATAATAACTCTCAATATAGAAAAGACTCAGGGGAAATGGAATCAAGTCCTCATCAACTTCAACATCATCAAGCAAATTCCTTACTACCACTAAGTGAGTACGAGTTTCCTTCTCCACAAGTTGCTGATATACCCGACCAATCGCTTGCGAGAGAATGTTCCAACTATTGAACCAAATGTAAAAATACTTCCATCACGTCCTAACAGAGGTATTCCTAAAGCCATGTATGAACCTGAGATTTCTAGTAAAGTCAAATATCCCATGAGTAACTATATGTCTAAACATCGTTTGTCAAAATCAAACATATCATTTGTGAATCAATTATCTGCTGTATCTATTCCTAACAAATGTGCGGAAGCTTTAGCTGACCCAAAATGGAAAGATGCTATGAATGAAGAACTAAGATCCTTAGAAATAAATAGAACTTGGGAACTTGTCAATCGTCCACCAACAAAGAAAATTGTTGGATGTCGATGGATTTTTTCAGTAAAGTATCAAGCAGATGGTATGATTGAACGCTATAAAGCAAGATTGGTGGCAAAAGGATACACTCAGACATATGGGATCGACTATACAGAAACATTTGCACCTGTAGCCAAAATTAACACTGTTCGAGTCTTGGTATCTCTAGCTGCAAATTTAGATTGGTCATTATATCACTTTGATGTAAAAAATGCCTTTCTACATGGAGATTTAATTGAAGAAGTCTACATGGATTTACCACCAGGAATCAAGAAATCCAAAATTCATGATGAAAAGGTGTGTAAATTAAAAAAATCACTGTATGGATTGAAACAATCCCCAAGAGCATGGTTTGGTAGGTTCACAAAATCAATGAAGGCATTTGGCTATAAGCAAAGCAATTCAGACCATACTTTATTTCTGAAAAAAGGGTATGGTAAGATCACTGTACTTATTGTATATGTTGATGATATGATAGTAACAGGAAATGATCTTGAAGAAAGAAAAGCTCTCCAAAGTTATTTGTCCAAGGAATTTGAAATGAAAGACCTTGGTTCCTTAAAATATTTTCTTGGGATTGAGGTTTCTCGATCAAGAGAAGGAATCTTCTTATCTCAAAGAAAGTATGCCTTAGATTTATTAAAAGAAACTGGTATGTCAAGATGTCAACCACTAATACACCAATAGAGGAAGGATTAAAGTTATGTATCAAGGTTGATCAAGTTCCAACAAATAAAGAAAGATACCAAAGGCTTGTTGGAAGGTTGATGTATTTGGCACACACAAGACCAGATCTTGCCTATGCTTTAAGTATTGTCAGCCAATTTATGCATAATCCTGGAGAACAACATATGAATGCAGTTATTCGTATTTTGAGGTATTTAAAGTCTGCTCCTGGAAAAGGAGTATTGTTTACTAAAAACTCAGAGTTCCAAAGAATAGAAGTATATACTGATGTTGATTGGACTGGATCAATAAATGATAGACGATCTACATCAAAGTTACTTCACTTTTGTAGGAAACCTTGTAACATGGAGAAGTAAAAAACAACATGTTGTTGCTGCCAAGCAGAGGCTGAATACAGAGGCATGGCACTTGGCTTTTGTGAGGCCTTGTGGTTACAATCTCTCTTGAAAGATTTGAGATATCCTTCTAAAGAATCAATTAAGTTATTTTGTGACAATAAAGCAGCATGTGATATTGCTCATAATCCAGTTCAACACGATCGTACAAAACATGTTGAAGTTGATCGGTTCTTTGTTAAGGAAAAGTTAGAAGAAAATTCATTAGAATTGCCAAAAATTAAGTCAGAAGATCAATTGGTTGACATCCTCACTAAAGCAGTCTCATATCGAGTATTCACAGAAGTTTCAGTCAAGTTGGGCATGAAAGACATCTATGCACCAACTTGAGAGGGAGTGTTGAATTCAACAAACATTGCAACACAATTCAAAAAACACTGCACCGACGGTAAACATTTTTTCCAATATACACGGCACCTACCAAAGCAGCTGTAAACCATTCAATTCAATCATGGTGATTGGTGAAATAGTAATTGATATTTGTATATATAAACAATGTAAATTTCCGATACAAATTAAGAAAATATACTCAGAAAACATTGATTTTCTCTTCTGATTATTTCTTCAAATATTGATTTCTTCAAAAGATACTGAAATTGAAATGACAAATGCGGTTTTCTCTGTATCAAACTAGAATTACCCAAAACAACCAGAAAATCAACATCACGGGAACGATTAACACTTTGAGCTTGAATTGGTACAGAAATTCAAAAAAAGAAGCAAAATTAAAGAAAAGAGAAAAATATGGGAAAAAGAAAAAAGAAATACCTGACCAGGAACAAAGGGAGGAATGTAAGAGCCATGGAAGTCACGCATACGACCCCTCATGTAAGGATCACAAGAAAGGTAGAGATTTTTTACTAAAAAAGCCCCCGACCCATTTGGAGACTTGAGCTTAATCTTCCCAATTTGGAGTTCCATGTCTGTTTCTTTTGGAATTCCATCTACGAACCCTTTGAGTATCACTTGCTTGTTCTCTACTTCTGCTACTTGATCCTCCATAACAATCACTCACTTGATAGTGCGTCTTTCTTTCTTTCAAGTTTCTGGTGACAAAGTTTCAAATGGTTTCTGTAAGTTTATGTAATAGCCACTGGTTTGTGCATCCAGACCTAACCAGTTACCAACTAACCACCAAGCTGTAGCTTTCCGTGACATAACTATGGACGGTATTTTAAATGTGAAAACCTTAATTACAATACTTAAAGTTAATTAAAATTAAATATATATTAAAACATACAAATTTTTGAATATGTTATATATATTCTTTTATATATATACGAGAATTTACAGAAATCAAAAACCTTAGGCTCCGTAACAAAGTTTTTCTTACTACTTTTTTTTTAAGTATGTGGCAAAGGATGCCATCCACTTTTATTTCTAATTCAAGGCGAACATACGGCATGGCAAGCAAATAAAGAGCCTCCATCTGTTTGAGACGTTGCGAGCTAGAAAGTGTAACGGTAGTTTACGTCGCAAAAGTGACGTTTGATTAATTATTATAATAATAAATATATAATTATATATAAATAAATAAAATCATTTTTTAAAAAATATATGATAAATAATAAAATAATAAAATTAATATCAATATTTTAAATAATATAAGTATTATCTTAATATATTAATTTTTTAAATAAATGTTAAAAAAAATAATAAGCATAATTATTAAACGGTGAGGAAACTGTTATCATCAAACCAATTGCTATTTTCTGAATTTATTTGAACCATCCTCTGTATCTAAGCTCATTCCTTTCACACACCTAACCCTCCTTTCACACACCTAACCCTTTTACTATATATTTTTATAAATTAAATATATTAATTATTTTATTTTAAATCGATGTTTTTTAACAATTTTATTGTTATATTTATCACTTGATATATTTTCCTTTTTAAATATCTATCCACACATGTAAAGGATTAATTCCATCCAAAAAACAAAAATTAATAAAGAATAATTAAAATATCTAAAAATTTAATAATAAAATGATTTAAATACACTAAAAAATTATATATTTAATTTATAAAAAAAATTCAAAATATTATGCTACCAATCTTATTTATTGTGTTAACTTATGATTGTAACTTATTAGATTGGTTGGGAATATAAACTCAACCTTTAATTTGTTTTAAAAAAATGTCCCTAACTTAATGAACCTGTTAGAGGATTAAGAGATTGTGTTTATTTTTTTCGATAATTCTAATAAAAAAGACATATAGCATTTAACTTTAGTTAATAATTATTATCTTTTTATATTTGTTAACGAAATAAATAAAAATTATACAAAATCTTTAAATACAATATGAGACATTAAGTTGAGGATATTTTCTTATCAAACTAAAGATTGATGGCTTATATACTATTAATTTCCTAAATTGTAGACATAAAACATATTGGAAAAACAGTACATATTAAATATTTTTTAAATTTATAATTATAAGAATAATATATTATACGATATGTATTTTTATTATTAAAAAAACTCAATATATCATTTCATATTAAATGTTGTTTAAATTAAACTAAAATTATTTAGACTCCTTTAATGTTAAACATCACATTGAATCACATTCAATGTTATTATAGTATTATTTTTATTATTTTAAATTTTAATAGTGATAATTTTTCAACATATTTTTGCCATATTTTATTTTTCTTTTCTTTTAATAAGAGGCTTGTTACCTTATTGAATATGAGTAATGTGTTTAAATGATCATTTTATTTAGGTCAAACTTATTGTTTAATCTCTATGTTTATAAAAAAGTATTTTAAAGTCACTTTATTTATGAAAAATATGTCATTTAAGTTTATTTGTTTGTAAAAAAATATATCAAGTAATGATAAAATTAACTTTTTATTAATTTTTTTATTAAATATAATGGAATAATATATGTATCATATATGTTTATATTTTTCAACATATATATACCTAAAAAATTAGTCAAATAAAAAAATTTTCTTTCAAAGTTTTAAAAAAGAAGACAATAAATCTTAAAGGAACTTTTACTTGTATATTATATAAAATCATATATTAGATTAAAAATTTAATTTAAATTTGATCAAAAAATTTGAGTAATTTTTAATTAAAAACTATTTCATTAAATATATACCTATTAAAAAATACAAACATGCATTTGTCACATGTGTTATTTCGTTACATTTAAAAAAAATTTAAATACAAAATTAAATTTGTATAGTATCTCACTTTTTTCCTAAAAAATAGACTTAAAATGTATTTTTTAAACAAATAGATTAAACAACCATTAAGTATAAACAAAAGGAATTTCACGACGAATATAATTATTGTAATATTGAAATTGTAGTTCATCGAAATTGAACATTTGTTAAAATTATTTTTATATACATATAATAACATAAAACCCGTCTCCCATAAAATTTAGGTTCCAAACCAATTCTTAGAGTGACAAGCCAATAAAGATGATGGGAGATATTGAGTTCATGCAACACAGAAATATTTCTCGCAAGGTAACAAGATGTTTACAAATGATGTATACACCAACCTCTAGTCATCACCTTTTCCTTTTGGTAGGTAGGTAACAAAATTCGGTTAAATAAAAATCTATAGGGAATCAAGACTTACAAAGGAAAGATAAAAGTGACAAAACATGAGTAAAAATAAATAAATGGAAAAGAAAACTTAAACATTTTTAATGTCTATTTTACAAAACAAAAAGCATGGGAAATAAATGCTCTAAATGTTATTTTCTTATAATTATCAAATATTTAATTAGAATTTGTTATAACTTAATACGCCAAAAAATCAAACTTTAAAAATTTTGTTTATTAATTTTTTAATAAGACGTCAATACTTCCCTTTTTTATTTATTTTTTACATCAATATTTTTAACTTATTAATAATTTATTCTGGTAGTATTGGAATTGACGTGTTGAATTTAACTTTGTTTTTACCCGTCACCCACAGAATTTAGGTTTCAAACCAATTCTTAGAGTGACAAGTAAATAAAGATGATGGGAGATATTGAGTTCATGCACCATAGAAGTATTTCTCGCAAGGGAACAAGATGTTTACAAATGATGTATACACCAACCTCTAGTCATCAACTTTTCCTTTTGGTAGGTAGGTAACAAAATTTGGTTGAACAAAATAATACAGGGAATCAAGACTTACAAAGGAAAGATAATAGTGAGAAAACATGTCTAAAAATAAATAAATGGAAAAGCAAACTTAAACATTTTTAATGTCTATTTTACAAAACAAAAAGCATGGGAAATAAATGCTCTAAATGTTATTTTCTTATAATTATCAAATATTTAATTAGAATTTGTTATAACTTAATACGCCAAAAAATCAAACTTTAAAAATTTTGTTTATTAATTTTTTAATAAGACGTCAATACTTCCCTTTTTTATTTATTTTTTTACATCAATATTTTTAACTTATTAATAATTTATTCTGGTAGTATTGGAATTGACGTGTTGAATTTAACTTTGTTTTTACCCGTCACCCACAGAATTTAGGTTTCAAACCAATTCTTAGAGTGACAAGTAAATAAAGATGATGGGAGATATTGAGTTCATGCACCATAGAAATATTTCTTGCAAGGTGAAAAGATGTTTACAAATGATGTATACACCAACCTCTAGTCATCACCTTTTCCTTTTGGCTGGTAGGTAACAAAATTCGGTTAAATAAAAATCTATACGGAATCAAGACTTACAAAGGAAAGAAAATAGTAACAAAATATGAGTAAAAATAAATAAATGGAAAAGAAAACTTAAACATTTTTAATGTCTATTTTACAAAAAAGCATTGAAAATAAACACTCCAAATGTTATGTTCTTATAATTATCAAATATTTAATTAGAATTTGTTATAACTTAATACGCCAAAAAATCAAACTTTAAAAATTTTGTTTATTAATTTTTTAATAAGACGTCAATACTTCCCTTTTTTATTTATTTTTTTACATCAATATTTTTAACTTATTAATAATTTATTCTGGTAGTATTGGAATTGACGTGTTGAATTTAACTTTGTTTTTACCCGTCACCCACAGAATTTAGGTTTCAAACCAATTCTTAGAGTGACAAGTAAATAAAGATGATGGGAGATATTGAGTTCATGCACCATAGAAATATTTCTCGCAAGGTAACAAGATGTTTACAAATGATGTACACACCAACCTCTAGTCAACATTTTCCTTTTGGTATGTAGGTAACAAAATTCGGTTAAATAAAAATCTATAGGGAATCAAGACTTACAAAGGAATGATAAAAGTGAAAAAACATGAGTAAAAATAAATAAATGGGAAAGAAAACTTAAACATTTTTAATGTCTACTTTACAAAAAAGCATTGGAAATAAACACTCCAAATGTTATTTTCTTATAATTATCAAATATTTAATTAGAATTTGTTATAACTTAATACGCCAAAAAATCAAACTTTAAAAATTTTGTTTATTAATTTTTTAATAAGACGTCAATACTTCCCTTTTTTATTTATTTTTTTACATCAATATTTTTAACTTATTAATAATTTATTCTGGTAGTATTGGAATTGACGTGTTGAATTTAACTTTGTTTTTACCCGTCACCCACATAATTTAGGTTTCAAACCAATTCTTAGAGTGACAAGTAAATAAAGATGATGGGAGATATTGAGTTCATGCACCATAGAAATATTTCTCGCAAGGTAACAAGATGTTTACAAATGATGTACACACCAACCTCTAGTCATCACCTTTTACTTTTGGTAGGTAGGTAACCAAATTCGGTTGAAAAAAATTCTTCAGGGAATCAAGAATTACAAAGGAAAGTTAATAGTGAGAAAACATGAGTTATAATAAATAAATGGAAAAGAAAACTTAAACATTTTTAATGTCTATATTACAAAAAAAACATGGGAAATAAATGCTCCAAATGTTATTTTCTTATAATTATCAAATATTTAATTAGAATTTGTTATAACTTAATACGCCAAAAAATCAAACTTTAAAAATTTTGTTTATTAATTTTTTAATAAGACGTCAATACTTCCCTTTTTTATTTATTTTTTTACATCAATATTTTTAACTTATTAATAATTTATTCTGGTAGTATTGGAATTGACGTGTTGAATTTAACTTTGTTTTTACCCGTCACCCACAGAATTTAGGTTTCAAACCAATTCTTAGAGTGACAAGTAAATAAAGATGATGGGAGATATTGAGTTCATGCACCATAGAAATATTTCTCGCAAGGTAAAAGATGTTTACAAATGATGTATACACCAACCTCTAGTCATCACCTTTTCCTTTTGGTAGGTAGGTAACAAAATTCGGTTAAATAAAAATCTATAGGGAATCAAGACTTACAAAGGAAAGATAAAAGTGACAAAACATGAGTAAAAATAAATAAATAGAAAAGAAAAGAAAACTTAAACATTTTTAATGTCTATTTTACAAAACAAAAAGCATGGGAAATAAATGCTCTAAATGTTATTTTCTTATAATTATCAAATATTTAATTAGAATTTGTTATAACTTAATACGCCAAAAAATCAAACTTTAAAAATTTTGTTTATTAATTTTTTAATAAGACGTCAATACTTCCCATTTTTATTTACTTTTTTACATCAATATTTTTAACTTATTAATAATTTATTCTGGTAGTATTGGAATTGACGTGTTGAATTTAACTTTGTTTTTACCCGTCACCCACAGAATTTAGGTTTCAAACCAATTCTTAGAGTGACAAGCAAATAAAGATGATGGGAGATATTGAGTTCATGCTACACAGAAATATTTCTCCTAAGGTAACAAGATTTTTAAAAAGGATGTATACACCAACCTCTAGTCATCACCTTTTCCTTTTGGTAGGTAGGTAACAAAATTCGGTTGAACAAAATTCTACAGGGAATCAAGACTTACAAAGGAAAGTTAATAGTGAGAAAACATGAGTTAGAATAAATAAATGGAAAAGAAAACTTAAACATTGTTAATGTCTATTTTACAAAAAAAACATGGGAAACAAATGCTCCAAATGTTATTTTCTTATAATTATCAAATATTTAATTAGAATTTGTTATAACTTAATACGCCAAAAAATCAAACTTTAAAAATTTTGTTTATTAATTTTTTAATAAGACGTCAATACTTCCCTTTTTTATTTATTTTTTTACATCAATATTTTTAACTTATTAATAATTTATTCTGGTAGTATTGGAATTGACGTGTTGAATTTAACTTTGTTTTTACCCGTCACCCACAGAATTTAGGTTTCAAACCAATTCTTAGAGTGACAAGTAAATAAAGATGATGGGAGATATTGAGTTCATGCACCATAGAAATATTTCTCATAAGGTAACAAGAGGTTTACAAATGATATACAATAACCTCTAGTCATCACCTTCTCTTTTTGGTAGGTAGGTAACAAAATTCGGTTAAATAAAAATCTATAGGGAATCAAGACTTACAAAGGAATGATAAAAGTGACAAAACATGAGTAAAAATAAATAAATAGAAAAGAAAACTTAAACATTTTTAATGTCTATTTTACAAAACAAAAAGCATGGGAAATAAATGCTCTAAATGTTATTTTCTTATAATTATCAAATATTTAATTAGAATTTGTTATAACTTAATACGCCAAAAAATCAAACTTTAAAAATTTTGTTTATTAATTTTTTAATAAGACGTCAATACTTCCCATTTTTATTTACTTTTTTACATCAATATTTTTAACTTATTAATAATTTATTCTGGTAGTATTGGAATTGACGTGTTGAATTTAACTTTGTTTTTACCCGTCTCACACACAATTTAGTTCCAAACCAATTCTTAAAGTGATAAGCAAATAAAGATGATGGGAGATATTGAGTTCATGCAACACAGAAATATTTCTCCTAAGGTAACAAGATTTTTAAAAAGGATGTATACACCAACCTCTAGTCATCACCTTTTCCTTTTGGTAGGTAGGTAACAAAATTCGGTTGAACAAAATTCTAAAGGGAATCAAGACTTACAAAGGAAAGTTAATAGTGAGAAAACATGAGTTAGAATAAATAAATGGAAAAGAAAACTTAAACATTGTTAATGTCTATTTTACAAAAAAAACATGGGAAACAAATGCTCCAAATGTTATTTTCTTATAATTATCAAACATTTAATTAGAATTTGTTATAACTTAATACACCAAAAAATCAAACTTTAAAAATTTTGTTTATTAATTTTTTTATAAGATGTCAATACTTCGCATTTTTATTTATTTTTTTACATCAATATTTTTAACTTATTAATAAATTATTCTGGTAGTACTAGAATTGAACGTATTGAATTTAACTTTGTTTTTACCCGTCTCCCATAAAATTTAGGTTCCAAACCAATTCTTAGAGTGACAAGCCAATAAAGATGATGGGAAATATTGAGTTCATACACCACAAAAATATTTCTCGCAAGGTAAAAGATGTTTACAAATGATGTATACACCAACCTCTAGTCATCACCTTTTCCTTTTGGTAGGTAGGTAACAAAATTCGGTTAAATAAAAATCTATAGGGAATCAAGACTTACAAAGGAATGATAAAAGTGAAAAAACATGAGTAAAAATAAATAAATGGAAAAGAAAACTTAAACATTTTTAATGTCTACTTTACAAAAAAGCATTGGAAATAAATACTCCAAATGTTATTTTCTTATAATTATCAAATATTTAATTAGAATTTGTTATAACTTAATACGCCAAAAAATCAAACTTTAAAAATTTTGTTTATTAATTTTTTTATAAGACGTCAATACTTCCCATTTTTATTTATTTTTTTACATCAATATTTTTTACTTATTAATAATTTATTCTGGTAGTACTGGAATTGAACGTGTTGAATTTAACTTTGTTTTTACCCGTCTCACACACAATTTAGTTCCAAACCAATTCTTAAAGTGATAAGCAAATAAAGATGATGGGAGATATTGAGTTCATGCAACACAGAAATATTTCTCCTAAGGTAACAAGATTTTTAAAAAGGATGTATACACCAACCTCTAGTCATCACCTTTTCCTTTTGGTAGGTAGGTAACAAAATTCGGTTAAATAAAAATTCTACACGGAATCAAAAATTACAAAGGAAAGTTAATAGTGGGAAAACATGAGTAAATATAAATAAATGGAAAAGAAAACTCAAACATTTTTAATGTCTATTGTACAAAAAGAAGCATGGGAAATAAATGCTCCAAATGTTATTTTCTTATAATTATCAAACATTTAATTAGAATTTGTTATAACTTAATACACCAAAAAATCAAACTTTAAAAATTTTGTTTATTAATTTTTTTATAAGACGTCAATACTTCCCATTTTTATTTATTTTTTTACATCAATATTTTTAACTTATTAATAATTTATTCTGGTAGTATTGGAATTGACGTGTTGAATTTAACTTTGTTTTTACCCGTCACCCACAGAATTTAGGTTTCAAACCAATTCTTAGAGTGACAAGTAAATAAAGATGATGGGAAATATTGAGTTCATACACCACAAAAATATTTCTCGCAAGGTAAAAGATGTTTACAAATGATGTATACACCAACCTCTAGTCATCACCTTTTCCTTTTGGTAGGTAGGTAACAAAAATCGGTTAAATAAAAATCTATAAGGAATCAAGACTTAGAAAGGAAAGATAAAAGTGACAAAAAATTAGTAAAAATAAATAAATGGAAAAGAAAACTTAAACATTTTTAATGTCTATTTTACAAAACAAAAAGCATGGGAAATAAATGCTCTAAATGTTATTTTCTTATAATTATCAAATATTTAATTAGAATTTGTTATAACTTAATACGCCAAAAAATCAAACTTTAAAAATTTTGTTTATTAATTTTTTAATAAGACGTCAATACTTCCCATTTTTATTTACTTTTTTACATCAATATTTTTAACTTATTAATAATTTATTCTGGTAGTATTGGAATTGACGTGTTGAATTTAACTTTGTTTTTACCCGTCACCCACAGAATTTAGGTTTCAAACCAATTCTTAGAGTGACAAGTAAATAAAGATGATGGGAGATATTGAGTTGATGCGCCACAGAAATATTTCTCCTAAGGTAACAAGATTTTTAAAAAGGATGTATACACCAACCTCTAGTCATCACCTTTTCCTTTTGGTAGGTAGGTAACAAAATTCGGTTGAACAAAATTCTACAGGGAATCAAGACTTACAAAGGAAAGAAAATAGTGAGAAAACATGAGTAAAAATAAATAAATGGAAAAGAAAACTCAAACATTTTTAATGTCTATTTTACAACAAAAAACATGGGAAATAAATGCTCCAAATGTTATTTTCTTATAATTATCAAACATTTAATTAGAATTTGTTATAACTTAATACACCAAAAAATCAAACTTTAAAAATTTTGTTTATTAATTTTTTAATAAGACGTCAATACTTCCCTTTTTTATTTATTTTTTTACATCAATATTTTTAACTTATTAATAATTTATTCTGGTAGTATTGGAATTGACGTGTTGAATTTAACTTTGTTTTTACCCGTCACCCACAGAATTTAGGTTTCAAACCAATTCTTAGAGTGACAAGTAAATAAAGATGATGGGAAATATTGAGTTCATACACCACAAAAATATTTCTCGCAAGGTAAAAGATGTTTACAAATGATGTATACACCAACCTCTAGTCATCACCTTTTCCTTTTGGTAGGTAGGTAACAAAATTCGGTTAAATAAAAATCTATAGGGAATCAAGACTTACAAAGGAAAGATAAAAGTGACAAAACATGAGTAAAAATAAATAAATGGAAAAGAAAACTTAAACATTTTTAATGTCTATTTTACAAAAAAAGCATTGGAAATAAATGCTCCAAATGTTATTTTCTTATAATTATCAAATATTTAATTAGAATTTGTTATAACTTAATACGCCAAAAAATCAAACTTTAAAAATTTTGTTTATTAATTTTTTAATAAGACGTCAATACTTCCCTTTTTTATTTATTTTTTTACATCAATATTTTTAACTTATTAATAATTTATTCTGGTAGTATTGGAATTGACGTGTTGAATTTAACTTTGTTTTTACCCGTCACCCACAGAATTTAGGTTTCAAACCAATTCTTAGAGTGACAAGTAAATAAAGATGATGGGAGATATTGAGTTCATGCAACACAGAAATATTTCTCCTAAGGTAACAAGATTTTTAAAAAGGATGTATACACCAACCTCTAGTCATCACCTTTTCCTTTTGGTAGGTAGGTAACAAAATTCGGTTGAACAAAATTCTACAGGGAATCAAGACTTACAAAGGAAAGTTAATAGTGAGAAAACATGAGTTGGAATAAATAAATGGAAAAGAAAACTTAAACATTTTTAATGTCTATTTTACAAAAAAAGCATGGGAAATAAATGCTCTAAATGTTATTTTCTTATAATTATCAAATATTTAATTAGAATTTGTTATAACTTAATACGCCAAAAAATCAAACTTTAAAAATTTTGTTTATTAATTTTTTTATAAGACGTCAATACTTCCCATTTTTATTTATTTTTTTACATCAATATTTTTAACTTATTAATAATTTATTCTGGTAGTATTGGAATTGACGTGTTGAATTTAACTTTGTTTTTACCCGTCACCCATAGAATTTAGGTTCCATACAATTTCTTAGAGTGACAAGCAAAGAGAGATGATGGGAGATATTGAGTTGATGCGCCACAAAAATATTTGTCGCAAGGTAACAAGATGTTTACAAATGATGTATACACCAACCTCTTGTCATCTCCTTTAGCTTTTGGTAGGTAGGTAGCAAAATTTGGTTGAATAAAAATCTATAGGGAATCAAGAATTACAAATGAAAGATAATAGTGAGAAAACATGAGTAAAAATAAATAAATGGAAAAGAAAACTTAAACATTTTTAATGTCTATTTTACAAAACAAAAAGCATGGGAAATAAATGCTCTAAATGTTATTTTCTTATAATTATCAAATATTTAATTAGAATTTGTTATAACTTAATACGCCAAAAAATCAAACTTTAAAAATTTTGTTTATTAATTTTTTAATAAGACGTCAATACTTCCCTTTTTTATTTATTTTTTTACATCAATATTTTTAACTTATTAATAATTTATTCTGGTAGTATTGGAATTGACGTGTTGAATTTAACTTTGTTTTTACCCGTCACCCACAGAATTTAGGTTTCAAACCAATTCTTAGAGTGACAAGTAAATAAAGATGATGGGAGATATTGAGTTCATGCACAATACAAATATTTGTCGCAAGGTAACAAGAGGTTTATAAATATGTATACACCAACCTCTAGTCATCATCTTTTCCTTTTGGTAGGTAGGTAACCAAAATTTGGTTGAATAAAAATTCTACAGGAATCAAGACTTACAAAGGAAAGATGATAGTGGGAAAACTTGAGTAAAAATAAATAAATGGAAAAGAAAACTTAAACATTTTTAATGTCTATTTTACAAAAAAAAACATGGGAAATAAATACTCTAAATGTTATTTTCTTATAATTATCAAATATTTAATTAGAATTTGTTATAACTTAATACGCCAAAAAATCAAACTTTAAAAATTTTGTTTATTAATTTTTTAATAAGACGTCAATACTTCCCTTTTTTATTTATTTTTTTACATCAATATTTTTAACTTATTAATAATTTATTCTGGTAGTATTGGAATTGACGTGTTGAATTTAACTTTGTTTTTACCCGTCACCCACAGAATTTAGGTTTCAAACCAATTCTTAGAGTGACAAGTAAATAAAGATGATGGGAAATATTGAGTTCATACACCACAAAAATATTTCTCGCAAGGTAAAAGATGTTTACAAATGATGTATACACCAACCTCTAGTCATCACCTTTTCCTTTTGGTAGGTAGGTAACAAAATTCGGTTAAATAAAAATCTATAGGGAATCAAGACTTACAAAGGAATGATAAAAGTGACAAAACATGAGTAAAAATAAATAAATGGAAAAGAAAACTTAAACATTTTTAATGTCTATTTTACAAAACAAAAAGCATGGGAAATAAATGCTCTAAATGTTATTTTCTTATAATTATCAAATATTTAATTAGAATTTGTTATAACTTAATACGCCAAAAAATCAAACTTTAAAAATTTTGTTTATTAATTTTTTAATAAGACGTCAATACTTCCCTTTTTTATTTATTTTTTTACATCAATATTTTTAACTTATTAATAATTTATTCTGGTAGTATTGGAATTGACGTGTTGAATTTAACTTTGTTTTTACCCGTCACCCACAGAATTTAGGTTTCAAACCAATTCTTAGAGTGACAAGTAAATAAAGATGATGGGAGATATTGAGTTCATGCACCATAGAAATATTTCTCGTAAGGTAACAAGATGTTTACAAAATGATATACACACCAACCTCTAGTCATCACCTTTTCCTTTTGGTAGGAAGGTAACAAAATTCGGTTGAATAAAAATTTATAGGGAATCAAGAGTTACAAAGGAAAGAAAATAGTGAGAAAACATGAGTAAAAATAAATAAAAGGAAAAGAAAACTTAAACATTTTTAATGTCTATTTTACAAAACAAAAAGCATGGGAAATAAATGCTCTAAATGTTATTTTCTTATAATTATCAAATATTTAATTAGAATTTGTTATAACTTAATACGCCAAAAAATCAAACTTTAAAAATTTTGTTTATTAATTTTTTAATAAGACGTCAATACTTCCCATTTTTATTTACTTTTTTACATCAATATTTTTAACTTATTAATAATTTATTCTGGTAGTACTAGAATTGAACGTATTGAATTTAACTTTGTTTTTACCCGTCTCCCATAAAATTTAGGTTCCAAAACAAATTCTTAAAATGATAAGCAAATAAAGATGATGGGAGATATTGAGTTCATGGACCATAGAAATATTTCTCCTAAGGTAACAAGATGTTTACAAATGATGTATACACCAACCTCTAGTCATCACCTTTTCCTTTTGGTAGGTAGGTAACAAAATTCGGTTGAACAAAAATCTATAGGGAATCAAGACTTACAAAGGAAAGAAAATAGTGAGAAAACATGAGTAAAAATAAATAAATGGAAAAGAAAACTTAAACATTTTTAATGTCTATTTTACAAAAAAAGCATTGGAAATAAATGCTCCAAATGTTATTTTCTTATAATTATCAAATATTTAATTAGAATTTGTTATAACTTAATACGCCAAAAAATCAAACTTTAAAAATTTTGTTTATTAATTTTTTAATAAGACGTCAATACTTCCCTTTTTTATTTATTTTTTTACATCAATATTTTTAACTTATTAATAATTTATTCTGGTAGTATTGGAATTGACGTGTTGAATTTAACTTTGTTTTTACCCGTCACCCACAGAATTTAGGTTTCAAACCAATTCTTAGAGTGACAAGCAAATAAAGATGATGGGAGATATTGAGTTCGTGCACCACATAAATATTTCTCTCAAGGGAACAAGAGATTTAAAAATGATGTATACAACAACCTCCAGTCATCAACTTTTCCTTTTGGTAGGTAGGTAACAAAATTCGGTTAAATAAAAATCTATAGGGAATCAAAACTTACAAAGGAAAGATAAAAGTGACAAAACATGAGTAAAAATAAATAAATGGAAAAGAAAACAAAAACATTTTTAATGTCTATTTTACAAAAAAAGCATGGGAAATACATGTTCCAAATGTTATTTTCTTATAATTATCAAATATTTAATTAGAATTTGTTATAACTTAATACGCCAAAAAATCAAACTTTAAAAATTTTGTTTATTAATTTTTTAATAAGACGTCAATACTTCCCTTTTTTATTTATTTTTTTACATCAATATTTTTAACTTATTAATAATTTATTCTGGTAGTATTGGAATTGACGTGTTGAATTAACTTGGTTTTTCCCCGTCTCCCACCGAATTTAGGTTCCAAACCAATTCTTAGAGTGACAAGCAAACAAAGATGATGGGAGATATTGAGTTGCTGCACCCCAGAAATATTTCTCATAAGGTAACAATATGTTTACAAAATATGTATACACTAACCTCTAGTCATCACCTTTAGCTTTTGGTAGGTAGGTAAGTAGCAAAATTTGGTTGAATAAAAATCTATAGGGAATCAAAAATTACAAAGGAAAGATAATAGTGAGAAAACATGAGTAAAAATAAATAAATGGGAAAGAAAACTTAAACATTTTTAATGTCTATTTTACAAAAAAGAGCATGGGAAATAAATGTTCCAAATGTTATTTTCTTATAATTATCAAATATTTAATTAGAATTTGTTATAACTTAATACGCCAAAAATCAAACTTTAAAAAAAAATTTATTAATTTTTTTATAAAACGTCAATGCTTCCCATTTTTATTTATATTTTACATCAATATTTGTAACTTATCAATAATTTATTCTCGTAGTACTGCAAATGAAGGTGTTAAATTCAAGTTTGTTTTTACCCGTCTCACACATAATTTAGGTTTCAAACCAATTCTTACAATAACAAGCAAATAAAGATGATAGGAGATATTGAGTTCGTGTACCACATAAATATTTCTCGCAAGGTAACAAGATGTTTACAAATGATGTGTACACCAACCTCTAGTCATTAACTTTTCTTTTGGGTAGGTAGGTAACAAAATTTGGTTGAATAAAATTGTACAGAAAGTCAAGACTTACAAAGGAAAGATAATAGTGAGAAAACACGAGTACAAATAAATATATCGAAAAGAAAGCTTAAACATTTTTAATGTCTATTTTACAAAAAAAAAGCATGGGAAATAAATGCTCCAAATGTTATTTTCTTATAATTATCAAACATTTAATTAGAATTTGTTATAACTTAATACACCAAAAAATCAAACTTTAAAAATTTTGTTTATTAATTTTTTTATAAGATGTCAATACTTCCCATTTTTATTTATTTTTTTACATCAATATTTTTAACTTATTAATAAATTATTCTGGTAGTACTAGAATTTAACTTTGTTTTTACCCGTCTCCCATAAAATTTAGGTTCCAAACCAATTCTTAGAGTGACAAGCCAATAAAGATGATGGGAGATATTGAGTTCATGCACCACAAAAATATTTCTCGCAAGGTAACAAGATGTTTACAAATGATGTATACACCAACCTCTAGTCATCACCTTTTCCTTTTGGTAGGTAGGTAACAAAATTCGGTTGAACAAAATTCTACAGGGAATCAAGACTTACAAAGGAAAGAAAATAGTGAGAAAACATGAGTAAAAATAAATAAATGGAAGAGAAAACTTAAACATTTTTAATGTCTATTTTACAAAAAAAGCATTGGAAATAAATGCTCCAGATGTTATTTTCTTATAATTATCAAACATTTAATTAGAATTTGTTATAACTTAATACGCCCAAAAATCAAACTTTAAAAATTTTGTTTATTACTTTTTTTATAAGACGTCAATACTTCACATTTTTATTTATTTTTTACAGCAATATTTTTAACTTATTAATAATTTATTCTGGTAGTATTGGAATTGACGTGTTGAATTTAACTTTGTTTTTACCCGTCACCCACAGAATTTAGCTTTCAAACCAATTCTTAGAGTGACAAGTAAATAAAGATGATGGGAGATATTGAGTTGATGCGCCACAGAAATATTTCTCGCAAGGTAACAAGATGTTTACAAATGATGTATACACCAACCTCTAGTCATCACCTTTTCCTTTTGGTAGGTAGGTAAGAAAATTCGGTTGAACAAAATTCTATAGGGAATCAAGACTTACAAAGGAAAGAAAATAGTGAGAAAACATGAGTAAAAATAAATGAATGGAAAAGAAAACTTAAACATTTTTAATGTCTATTTTACAAAACAAAAAGCATGGGAAATAAATGCTCTAAATGTTATTTTCTTATAATTATCAAATATTTAATTAGAATTTGTTATAACTTAATACGCCAAAAAATCAAACTTTAAAAATTTTGTTTATTAATTTTTTAATAAGACGTCAATACTTCCCATTTTTATTTACTTTTTTACATCAATATTTTTAACTTATTAATAATTTATTCTGGTAGTATTGGAATTGACGTGTTGAATTTAACTTTGTTTTTACCCGTCACACACAAAATTTAGGTTTCAAACCAATTCTTACAATAACAAGCAAATAAAGATGATAGGAGATATTGAGTTCATGCACCACAGAAATATTTCTCGCAAGGTAACAAGATGTTTACAAATGATGTATACACCAACCTCTAGTCATTACCTTTTCTTTTGGGTAGGTAGGTAACAAAATTCGGTTGAATAAAATTGTACAGGGAGTCAAGACTTACAAAGGAAAGATAATAGTGAGAAAACACGAGTAAAAATAAATATATCGAAAAGAAAACTTAAACATTTTTAATGTCTATTTTACAAAACAAAAAGCATGGGAAATAAATGCTCTAAATGTTATTTTCTTATAATTATCAAATATTTAATTAGAATTTGTTATAACTTAATACGCCAAAAAATCAAACTTTAAAAATTTTGTTTATTAATTTTTTAATAAGACGTCAATACTTCCCATTTTTATTTACTTTTTTACATCAATATTTTTAACTTATTAATAATTTATTCTGGTAGTATTGGAATTGACGTGTTGAATTTAACTTTGTTTTTACCCGTCACCCACAGAATTTAGGTTTCAAACCAATTCTTAGAGTGACAAGTAAATAAAGATGATGGGAGATATTGAGTTCATGCACCATAGAAATATTTCTCGTAAGGCAACAAGATGTTTACAAATGATGTACACACCAACCTCTAGTCATCAACTTTTCCTTTTGGTAGGTAGGTAACACAATTCGGTTGAACAACAAAATACAGGAATCAAGACTGGCAAAGGAAAGATAATAGTGAGAAAACATGAGTAAAAATAAATAAATAGAAAAGAAAAGAAAACTTAAACATTTTTAATGTCTATTTTACAAAACAAAAAGCATGGGAAATAAATGCTCTAAATGTTATTTTCTTATAATTATCAAATATTTAATTAGAATTTGTTATAACTTAATACGCCAAAAAATCAAACTTTAAAAATTTTGTTTATTAATTTTTATATAAGACGTCAATACTTCCCATTTTTATTTACTTTTTTACATCAATATTTTTAACTTATTAATAATTTATTCTGGTAGTATTGGAATTGACGTGTTGAATTTAACTTTGTTTTTACCCGTCACCCACAGAATTTAGCTTTCAAACCAATTCTTAGAGTGACAAGTAAATAAAGATGATGGGAGATATTGAGTTCATGCACCATAGAAATATTTCTCTTAAGGTAACAAGATGTTTACAAATAATGTACACACCAACCTCTAGTCATCACCTTTTCCTTTTGATAGGTAGGTAACAATTTTCGGTTGAAAAAAATAATACAGGGAATCAAGAATTACAAAGGAAAGATAATAGTGAGAAAACATGAGTAAAAATAAATAAATGGAAAAGAAAACTTAAACATTTTTAATGTCTATTTTACAAAAAAGAGCATGGGAAAAAAATGTTCCAAATGTTATTTTCTTATAATTATCAAATATTTAATTAGAATTTGTTATAACTTAATACGCCAAAAAATCAAACTTTAAAAATTTCGTTTATTAATTTTTTTATAAGGCGTCAATACTTCCCATTTTTATTTATTTTTTTACATCAATATTTGTAACTTATTAATAATTTATTTTGGTAGTACAAGAATTGACCTTATTGAATTTCAATTTGTTTTTTCCCGTCTCCCACAAAATTTAGGTTCCATACAATTTCTTAGAGTGACAAGCAAAGAGAGATGATGGGAGATATTGAGTTGATGCGCCACAAAAATATTTGTCGCAAGGTAACAAGATGTTTACAAATGATGTATACACCAACCTCTTGTCATCTCCTTTAGCTTTTGGTAGGTAGGTAAGCAAATTCGGTTGAACAAAATTCTATAGAGAATCAAGACTTAAAAAGGAAAGAAAATAGTGAGAAAACATGAGTAAAAATAAATAAATAGAAAAGAAAACTTAAACATTTTTAATGTCTATTTTACAAAACAAAAAGCATGGGAAATAAATGCTCTAAATGTTATTTTCTTATAATTATCAAATATTTAATTAGAATTTGTTATAACTTAATACGCCAAAAAATCAAACTTTAAAAATTTTGTTTATTAATTTTTGTATAAGACGTCAATACTTCCCATTTTTATTTACTTTTTTACATCAATATTTTTAACTTATTAATAATTCATTCTGGTAGTTCTGGAATTGAATGTGTTGAATTTAACTTTGTTTTTACCCGTCACATACAGAATTTAGGTTTCAAACCCATTCTTAGAGTGACAAGTAAATAAAGATGATGGGAGATATTGAGTTCAAGCAACACAGAAATATTTCTCCTAGGTAACAAGATGTTTACAAATGATGAATACACCAACCTCTACTCATCACCTTTAGCTTTTGGTAGGTAGGTAGCAAAATTTGGTTGAATAAAAATATTTAGCGAATCAAGAATTACAAAGGAAAGTTAATAGTGAGAAATTATGAGTAAAAATAAATAAATGGAAAAGAAAACTTAAACATTTTTAATGTCTATTTTACAAAACAAAAGCATGGGAAATAAATGCTCACAATGTTATTTTCTTATAATTACAAAATATTTAATTAAAATTTGTTATAACTTTATAAGCCAAAAAATCAAACTTTAAAAATTTTGTCTATTAATTGTTTTATACGACGTCAATAGTCCCCATTTTTATTTATTTTTTTACATCAATATTTTTAACTTATTAATAATTTATTCTGGTAGTTCTAGAATTTAACGTATTGAATTTACCTTTGTTTTTACCGGTCCCCCATAGAATTTAGGTTCCACACCAATTCTTAGAGTGACAAGCAAATAAAGATGATGGGAGATATTGAGTTGATGCACCACAAAAATATTTCTAGCAAAGTAACAAGATGCTTACAAATGATGAATACACCAACCTCTACTCATCACCTTTAGCTTTTGGTAGGTAGGTAGCAAAATTTGGTTGAATAAAAATATTTAGCGAATCAAGAATTACAAAGGAAAGTTAATAGTGAGAAATTATGAGTAAAAATAAATAAATGGAAAAGAAAACTTAAACATTTTTAATGTCTATTTTACAAAAAAAGCATGGGAAATAAATGCTTAAAATGTTATTTTCTTATAATTATCAAATATTTAATTAGAATTTGTTATAACTTAATACGCCAAAAAATCAAACTTTAAAAATTTTGTTTATTAATTTTTTAATAAGACGTCAATACTTCCCATTTTTATTTATTTTTTACATCAATATTTTTAACTTATTAATAATTTATTCTGGTAGTATTGGAATTGACGTGTTGAATTTAACTTTGTTTTTACCCGTCACCCACAGAATTTAGCTTTCAAACCAATTCTTAGAGTGACAAGTAAATAAAGATGATGGGAGATATTGAGTTCATGCAACACATAAAATATTTCTCCTAAGGTAACAAGATGTTTATAAATGATGTATACACCAACCCCAAGTCATCATCTTTTCCTTTTGGTAGGTAGGTAACCAAATTCGGTTGAACAAAATTCTACAGGGAATCAAGACTTACAAAGGAAAGTTAATAGTGAGAAAACATGAGTTAGAATAAATAAATGGAAAAGAAAACTTAAACATTTTTAATGTCTATTTTACAAAAAAAAAACATGGGAAATAAATACTCTAAATGTTATTTTCTTATAATTATCAAATATTTATTTAGAATTTGTTATAACTTAATACGCCCAAAAATCAAACTTTAAAAATTTTGTTTATTAATTTTTGTATAAGACGTCAATACTTCCCTATTTTATTTAAATTTTTACAGCAATATTTTTAACTTATTAATAATTTATTCTGGTAGTATTGGAATTGACGTGTTGAATTTAACTTTGTTTTTACCCGTCACGCACAGAATTTAGCTTTCAAACCAATTCTTAGAGTGACAAGTAAATAAAGATGATGGGAGATATTGAGTTCATGCACCATAGAAATATTTCTCGCAAGGTAACAAGATGTTTACAAATAATGTACACACCAACCTCTAGTCATCTCCTTTAGCTTTTGGTAGGAAAGTAACAATATTCAGTTGAATAAAAATTTATATGAAATCAAGACTTACAAACAAAGAAAATAGTGAGAAAACAGGAGGAAAAATAAATAAATGGAAAAGAAAACTCAAACATTTTTAATATCTATTTTACAAAAAAAGCATGAGAAATAAATGCTCCAAATGTTATTTTCTTATAATTATCAAATATTTATTTAGAATTTGTTATAACTTAATACGCCAAAAATCAAACTTTAAAAATTTTGTTTATTAATTTTTTTATAAGACGTCAATACTTCCCATTTTTATTTATTTTTTTACATCAATATTTTTAACTTATTAATAATTTATTCTGGTAGTTCTAGAATTTAACGTATTGAATTTAACTTGTTTTTACCCGTCCCCCATAGAATTTAGGTTCCACACCAATTCTTAGAGTGACAAGCAAATAAAGATGATGTGAGATATTGAGTTGATGCACTACAAAATTATTTCACGCAAGGTAACAAGATGTTTACAAAAGATGTATACACCAACCTCTACTCATCACCTTTAGCTTTTGGTTGGTAGGTAGCAAAATTTGGTTGAATAAAAATATTTAGCGAATCAAGAATTACAAAGGAAAGTTAATAGTGAGAAATTTTGAGTAAAAATAAATAAATGGAAAAGAAAACTTAAACATTTTTAATGTCTATTTTACAAAAAAAGCATTGGAAATAAATGCTCCAAATGTTATTTTCTTATAATTATCAAATATTTAATTAGAATTTGTTATAACTTAATACGCCAAAAATCAAACTTTAAAAATTTTGTTTATTAATTTTTTTATAAGACGTCAATACTTCCCATTTTTATTTATTTTTTTACATCAATATTTTTAACTTATTAATAATTTATTCTGGTAGTACTGGAATTGAACGTGTTGAATTTAACTTTGTTTTTACCCGTCTCACACATAATTTAGTTCCAAACAAATTCTTAAAATGATAAGCAAATAAAGATGATGGGAGATATTGAGTTCATGCAACACAGAAATATTTCTCCTAAGGTAACAAGATGTTTACAAATGATGTATACACCAACCTCTAGTCATCACCTTTTCCTTTTGGTAGGTAGGTAACAAAATTCGGTTGAACAAAATTCTACAGGGAATCAAGACTTACAAAGGAAAGAAAATAGTGAGAAAACATGAGTAAAAATAAATAAATGGAAAAGAAAACTTAAACATTTTTAATGTCTATTTTACAAAAAAAGCATTGGAAATAAATGCTCCAAATGTTATTTTCTTATAATTATCAAATATTTAATTAGAATTTGTTATAACTTAATACGCCCAAAAATCAAACTTTAAAAATTTTGTTTATTAATTTTTTTATAAGACGTCAATACTTCCCATTTTTATTTATTTTTTATAGCAATATTTTTAATTTATTAATAATTTATTCTGGTAGTATTGGAATTGACGTGTTGAATTTAACTTTGTTTTTACCCGCCACCCACAGAATTTAGGTTTCAAACCAATTCTTAGAGTGACAAGTAAATAAAGATGATGGGAGATATTGAGTTCATGCGCCACAAAAATATTTCTCAAGGTAACAAGATGTTTACAAAAGATGTATACACCAACCTCGAGTCATCACCCTTCCTTTTGGTAGGTACGTAGCAAAATTTGGTTGAATAAAAATCTATAGGTTATGAAGAATTATAAAGGAAAAAAAATAGTGAGAAAACATGAGTAAAAATAAATAAATGGAAGAGAAAGCTTAAAAATTTTGATTGTCTATTTTACAAAAAAAGAATTGGAAATAAATGCTCCAGATGTTATTTTCTTATAATTATCAAACATTTAATTAGAATTTGTTATAACTTATTACACCAAAAAATCAAACTTTAAAAATTTTGTTTATTAATTTTTTTATAAGATGTCAATACTTGCCATTTTTTTTATTTTTTTACATCAATATTTTTAACTAATTAATAAATTATTCGGTTAGTACTAGAATTTAACGTATTGAATTTAACTTTGTTTTTACCTGTCTCCCATAAAATTTATGTTCCAAACCAATTCTTAGAGTGACAAGCCAATAAAGATGATGGGAAATATTGAGTTCATGCACCACAAAAATATTTCTCGCAAGGTAAAAGATGTTTACAAATGATGTATACACCAACCTCTAGTCATCACCTTTTCCTTTTGGTAGATAGGTAACAAAATTCGGTTGAATAAAAATTTATAGGGAATCAAGACTTACAAAGGAAAGAAAATATTGAGAAAAAATGAGTAAAAATAAATAAAAGGAAAAGAAAACTAAAACATTTTTAATGTCTATTTTACAACAAAAAACATGGGAAATAAATGCTCTAAATGTTATTTTCTTATAATTATCAAATATTTAATTAGAATTTGTTATAACTTAATACGCCAAAAAATCAAACTTTAAAAATTTTGTTTATTAATTTTTTGTATAAGACGTCAATACTTCCCATTTTTATTTACTTTTTTACATCAATATTTTTAACTTATTAATAATTCATTCTGGTAGTTTTGGAATTAAATGTGTTGAATTTAACTTTGTTTTTACCCGTCACCCACAGAATTTAGGTTTCAAACCAATTCTTAGAGTGACAAGTAAATAAAGATGATGGGAGATATTGAGTTCATGCACCATAGAAATATTTCTCGCAAAGTAACAAGATGTTTACAAATGATGTACACACCAACCTCTTGTCATCACCTTCAGCTTTTGGTAGGTAGGTAGCAAAATTTGGTTGAATAAAAATCTATAGGGAATCAAGAATTACAAAGGAAATATAATTGTGAGAAAACATGAGTAAAAATAAATAAATGAAAAAGAAAACTTAAACATTTTTAATGTCTATTTTACAAAAAAGAGCATGGGAAATAAATGTTCCAAATGTTATTTTCTTATAATTATCAAATATTTAATTAGAATTTGTTATAACTTAATACGCTAAAAAATCAAAATTTAAAAATTTTGTTTATTAATTTTTTTATAAGATGTCAATACTTCCCATTTTTATTTATTTTTTACATCAATATTTGTAATTTATTAATAAGTTATTCTGGTAGTTCTAGAATTGAACGTATTGAATTTGACTTTGTTTTTACCCGTCTCCCACATAATTTTGGTTCCACACCAATTCTTAGAGTGACAAGAAAATAAAGATGATGGGAGATATTGAGTTGATGCACCACAGAAATATTTCTCGCAAGGTAACATGATGTTTACAAAAGTGGTATACACTAACCTCTAGTCATCACCTTTTACTTTTGGTAGGTAGGTAGCAAAATTTGGTGGAATAAAAATCTATAGGGAATCAAGAATTACAAAGGAAAGAAAATATTGAGAAAACATGAGTAAAAATAAATAAATAGAAAAGAAAAGAAAACTTAAACATTTTTAATGTCTAAATTACAAAAAAAAAACATGGGAAATAAATGTGCCAAATGTTATTTTTTTATAATTATCAAATATTTAATTAGAATTTGTCATAACTTAATACGCCAAAAAATCAAACTTTAAAAATTTTGTTTCATTAATTTTTTAATAAGACGTCAATACTTCCCATTTTTATTTACTTTTTTACATCAATATTTTTAACTTATTAATAATTTATTCTGGTAGTTCTGGAATTGAATGTGTTGAATTCAACTTTGTTTTTACCAGTCTCACACCTAATTTAGGTTCCATACCAATTCTTAGAGTGAGAAGCAAATAAAGATGATGGGAGATATTGAGTTCATGCACCACAGAAATATTTCTCGCAAGGTAACAAGATGTTTACAAATGATGTATACCCCAACCTCTAGTCATCACCATTTCCTTTTGGTAGGTAGGTAACAAAATTCGGTTGAATAAATTTGTACAAGGAATCAAGACTTAGAAAGGAAAGATAATACTGAGAAAACATGAGTAAAAATAAATAAATCAAAAAGAAAACTTAAACATTTTTAATGTCTATTTTACAAAAAAAAGCATGGGAAATAAATGCTCCAAATGTTATTTTCTTATAATTATCAAATATTTAATTAGAATTTGTTATAACTTAATACGCCAAAAAATCAAACTTTAAAAATTTTGTTTATTAATTTTTGTATAAGACGTCAATACTTCCCATTTTTATTTACTTTTTTACATCAATATTTTTAACTTATTAATAATTCATTCTGGTAGTTTTGGAATTGAATGTGTTGAATTTAACTTTGTTTTTACCCGTCACCCACAGAATTTAGGTTTCAAACCAATTCTTAGAGTGACAAGTAAATAAAGATGATGGGAGATATTGAGTTCATGCACCATAGAAATATTTCTCGCAAAGTAACAAGATGTTTACAGAAGATGTATACACCAACCTCTAGTCATCACCTTTTGCTTTTGGTAGGTAGGTAGCAAAATTTGGTTGAATAAAAATCTATAGGGAATCAAGAATTACAAAGGAAAGATAATAGTGAGAAAACATGAGTAAAAATAAATAAATGGAAAAGAAAACTTAAACATTTTTAATGTCTATTTTACAAAAAAAGCATGGGAAATAAATGTTCCAAATGTTATTTTCTTATAATTATCAAATATTTAATTAGAATTTGTTATAACTTAATACGCTAAAAAATCAAACTTTAAAAATTTTGTTTATTAATTTTTGTATAAGACGTCAATACTTCCCATTTTTATTTACTTTTTTACATCAATATTTTTAACTTATTAATAATTCATTCTGGTAGTTTTGGAATTGAATGTGTTGAATTTAACTTTGTTTTTACCCGTCACCCACAGAATTTAGGTTTCAAACCAATTCTTAGAGTGACAAGTAAATAAAGATGATGGGAGATATTGAGTTCATGCACCACAGAAATATTTCTCGCAAGGTAACAAGATGTTTACAAATGATGTACACACCAACCTCTACTCATCACCTTTAGCTTTTGGTAGGTAGGTAGCAAAATTTGGTTGAATAAAAATATTTAGCGAATCAAGAATTACAAAGGAAAGTTAATAGTGAGAAATTATGAGTAAAAATAAATAAATGGAAAAGAAAACTTAAACATTTTTAATGTCTATTTTACAAAACAAAAAGCATGGGAAATAAATGCTCTAAATGTTATTTTCTTATAATTATCAAATATTTAATTAGAATTTGTTATAACTTAATACGCCAAAAAATCAAACTTTAAAAATTTTGTTTATTAATTTTTGTATAAGACGTCAATACTTCCCATTTTTATTTACTTTTTTACATCAATATTTTTAACTTATTAATAATTCATTCTGGTAGTTTTGGAATTGAATGTGTTGAATTTAACTTTGTTTTTACCCGTCACCCACAGAATTTAGGTTTCAAACCAATTCTTAGAGTGACAAGTAAATAAAGATGATGGGAGATATTGAGTTCATGCACCATAGAAATATTTCTCGCAAAGTAACAAGATGTTTACAAAATATGTATACACCATCCTCTAGTCATCACCTTTTGCTTTTGGTAGGTAGGTAGCAAAATTTGGTTGAATAAAAATCTATAGGGAATCAAGAATTACAAAGGAAAGATAATAGTGAGAAAACATGAGTAAAAATAAATAAATGGAAAAGAAAACTTAAACATTTTTAATGTCTATTTTACAAAAAAGAGCATGGTAATAAATGTTCCAAATGTTATTTTCTTATAATTATCTAATATTTAATTAGAATTTGTTATAAATTAATACGCCAAAAAATCAAACTTTAAAAATTTTGTTTATTAATTTTTGTATAAGACGTCAATACTTCCCATTTTTATTTACTTTTTTACATCAATATTTTTAACTTATTAATAATTTATTCTGGTAGTTTTGGAATTGAATGTGTTGAATTTAACTTTGTTTTTACCCGTCACCCACAGAATTTAGCTTGCAAACCAATTCTTAGAGTGACAAGTAAATAAAGATGATGTGAGATATTGATTTGATGCACTACAAAATTATTTCACGCAAGGTAACAAGATGTTTACAAAAGATGTATACACCAACCTCTACTCATCACGTTTAGCTTTTGGTTGGTAGGTAGCAAAATTTGGTTGAATAAAAATATTTAGCGAATCAAGACTTACAAAGGAAAGAAAATAGTGAGAAAACATGAGTAAAAATAAATGAATGGAAAAGAAAACTTAAACATTTTTAATGTCTATTTTACAAAAAAAGCATTGGAAATAAATGCTCCAGATGTTATTTTCTTATAATTATCAAACATTTAATTAGAATTTGTTATAACTTAATACACCAAAAAATCAAAATTTAAAAATTTTGTTTATTAATTTTTTATAAGATGTCAATACTTCCCATTTTTATTTACTTTTTTACATCAATATTTTTAACTTATTAATAATTCATTCTGGTAGTTTTGGAATTGAATGTGTTGAATTTAACTTTGTTTTTACCCGTCACCCACAGAATTTAGGTTTCAAACCAATTCTTAGAGTGACAAGTAAATAAAGATGATGGGAGATATTGAGTTCATGCACCATAGAAATATTTCTCGCAAAGTAACAAGATGTTTACAAATGTTGTACACACCAACCTCTAGTCATCACCTTCATCTTTTGGTAGGTAGGTAGCAAAATTTCTTGGAATAAAAATCTACAGGGAATCAAGAATTACAAAGCAAATATAATTGTGAGAAAACATGAGTAAAAATAAATAAATAGAAAAGAAAACTTAAACATTTTTAATGTCTATTTTACAAAACAAAAAGCATGGGAAATAAATGCTCTAAATGTTATTTTCTTATAATTATCAAATATTTAATTAGAATTTGTTATAACTTAATACGCCAAAAAATCAAACTTTAAAAATTTTGTTTATTAATTTTTGTATAAGACGTCAATACTTCCCATTTTTATTTACTTTTTTACATCAATATTTTTAACTTATTAATAATTTATTCTGGTAGTTCTAGAATTTAACGTATTGAATTTACCTTTGTTTTTACCGGTCCCCCATAGAATTTAGGTTCCACACCAATTCTTAGAGTGACAAGCAAATAAAGATGATGGGAGATATTGAGTTCATGCACCACAAAAATATTTCTCGCAAGGTAAAAGATATTTACAAATGATGTATACACCAACCTCTAGTCATCACCTTTTACTTTTGGTAGGTTGGTAACCAAATTCAGTTGAAAAAAATTCTATAAGGAATCAAGAATTACAAAGGAAAGTTAATAGTGAGAAAACATGAGTTAGAATAAATAAATGGAAAAGAAAACTTAAACATTTTTAATGTCTATTTTACAAAAAAGAGCATGGGAAATAAATGTTCCAAATGTTATTTTCTTATAATTATCAAATATTTAATTAGAATTTGTTATAACTTAATACGCTAAAAAATCAAAATTTAAAAATTTTGTTTATTAATTTTTTTATAAGATGTCAATAGTCCCCATTTTTATTTATTTTTTTACATCAATATTTTTAACTTATTAATAATTTATTCTAGTAGTTCTAGAATTTAACGTATTGAATTTAACTTTGTTTTTACCGGTCCCCCATAGAATTTAGGTTCCACACCAATTCTTAGAGTGACAAGCAAATAAAGATGATGGGAGATATTGAGTTGATGCACCACAAAAATATTTCTAGCAAGGTAACAAGATGTTTACAAATGATGAATACACCAACCTCTACTCATCACCTTTAGCTTTTGGTAGGTAGGTAGCAAAATTTGGTTGAATAAAAATATTTAGCGAATCAAGAATTACAAAGGAAAGTTAATAGTGAGAAAACATGAGTAAAAATAAATAAATGGAAAAGAAAACTTAAACATTTTTAATGTCTATTTTACAAAAAAGCATGGGAAATAAATGTTCCAAATGTTATTTTCTTATAATTATCAAATATTTAATTAGAATTTGTTATAACTTAATACGCTAAAAAATCAAAATTTAAAAATTTTGTTTATTAATTTTTTTATAAGATGTCAATACTTCCCATTTTTATTTATTTTTTTACATCAATATTTGTAACTTATTAATAATTTATTCAGGTAGTATTGGAATTGAACGTCTTGAATTTAAATTTGTTTTTACCCGTCTCCCACAAAATTTAGGTTCCATACCAATTCTTAGAGTGACAAGCAAATAAAGATGATGGGAGATATTGAGTTGATGCGCCACAGAAATATTTCTCGCAAGGTAACAAGATGTTTACAAAATATGTATACACCAACCTCTAGTCATCACCTTTAGCTTTTGGTAGGTAGGTAGCAAAATTTGGTTGAATAAAAATCTATAGGGAATCAAGAATTACAAAGGAAAGATAATAGTGAGAAAACATGAGTAAAAATAAATAAATGGAAAAGAAAACTTAAACATTTTTAATGTCTATTTTACAAAAAAGAGCATGGGAAATAAATGTTCCAAATGTTATTTTCTTATAATTATCAAATATTTAATTAGAATTTGTTATAACTTAATACGCCAAAAAATCAAACTTTAAAAATTTTGTTTATTAATTTTTGAATAAGACGTCAATACTTCCCATTTTTATTTACTTTTTTACATCAATATTTTTAACTTATTAATAATTCATTCTGGTAGTTCTGGAATTGAATGTGTTGAATTTAACTTTGTTTTTACCCGTCACCCACAGAATTTAGGTTTCAAACCAATTCTTAGAGTGACAAGTAAATAAAGATGATGGGAGATATTGAGTTCATGCACCATAGAAATATTTCTCGCAAGGTAACAAGATGTTTACAAATGATGTACACACCAACCTCTTGTCATCTCCTCTAGCTTTTGGTAGGTAGGCAGCAAAATTTGGTTGAATAAAAATCTATTGTTAATCAAGAATTACAAAGGAAAGATAATAGTGAGAAAACATGAGTAAAAATAAATAAATGGAAAAGAAAACTTAAACATTTTTAATGTCTATTTTACAAAAAAGAGCATGGGAAATAAATGTTTCAAATGTTATTTTCTTATAATTATCAAATATTTAATTAGAATTTGTTATAACTTAATACGCCAAAAAATCAAACTTTAAAAATTTTGTTTATTAATTTTTTTATAAGACGTCAATACTTCCCATTTTTATTTATTTTTTTACATCAATATTTTTAACTTATTAATAATTTATTCTGGTAGTATTGGAATTGAATGTGTTGAATTTAACTTTGTTTTTACCCGTCACCCACAGAATTTAGGTTTCAAACCAATTCTTAGAGTGACAAGTAAATAAAGATGATGGGAGATATTGAGTTCATGCACCATAGAAATATTTCTCGCAAGGTAACAAGATGTTTACAAATGATGTATACACCAACCTCTTGTCATCTCCTTTAGCTTTTGGTAGGTAGGTAGCAAAATTTGGTTGAATAAAAATCTATAGGGAATCAAGAATTACAAATGAAAGATAATAGTGAGAAAACATGAGTAAAAATAAATAAATGGAAAAGAAAACTTAAACATTTTTAATGTCTATTTTACAAAAAAGAGCATGAAAAATAAATGTTCCAAATGTTATTTTCTTATAATTATCAAATATTTAATTAGAATTTGTTATAACTTAATACGCTAAAAAATCAAACTTTAAAAATTTTGTTTATTAATTTTTGAATAAGACGTCAATACTTCCCATTTTTATTTACTTTTTTACATCAATATTTTTAACTTATTAATAATTCATTCTGGTAGTTTTGGAATTGAATGTGTTGAATTTAACTTTGTTTTTACCCGTCACCCACAGAATTTAGGTTTCAAACCAATTCTTAGAGTGACAAGTAAATAAAGATGATGGGAGATATTGAGTTCATGCACCATAGAAATATTTCTCATAAGGTAACAAGAGGTTTACAAATGATGTATACACCAACCTCTTGTCATCTCCTTTAGCTTTTGGTAGGTAGGTAGCAAAATTTGGTTGAATAAAAATCTATAAGGAATCAAGAATTACAAAGGAAAGATAATAGTGAGAAAACATGAGTAAAAATAAATAAATGGAAAAGAAAACTTAAACATTTTTAATGTCTATTTTACAAAAAAGAGCATGGGAAATAAATGTTCCAAATGTTATTTTCTTATAATTATCAAATATTTAATTAGAATTTGTTATAACTTAATACGCCAAAAAATCAAACTTTAAAATTTTTGTTTATTAATTTTTTTATAAGAAGTCAATACTTCCCATTTTTATTTATTTTTTTACATCAATATTTGTAACTTATTAATAATTTATTCTAGTAGTACTGGAATTGAACGTCATGAATTTAAATTTGTTTTTACCCGTCTCCCAAAAAATTTGGGTTCCATACCAATTCTTAGAGTGACAAGCAAATAAAGATGATGGGAGATATTGATTTGATGCGCCACAGAAATATTTCTCGCAAGGTAACAAGATGTTTACAAAATATGTATACACCGACCTCTAGTCATCACCTTTAGCTTTTGGTAGGTAGGTAGCAAAATTTGGTTGAATAAAAATCTATAGGGAATCAAGAATTACAAAGGAAAGATAATAGTGAGAAAACATGAGTAAAAATAAATAAATGGAAAAGAAAACTTAAACATTTTTAATGTCTATTTTACAAAAAAGAGCATGGGAAATAAATGTTCCAAATGTTATTTTCTTATAATTATCAAATATTTAATTAGAATTTGTTATAACTTAATACGCTAAAAAATCAAAATTTAAAAATTTTGTTTATTAATTTTTTTATAAGATGTCAATACTTCCCATTTTTATTTATTTTTTTACATCAATATTTGTAACTTATTAATAATTTATTCTGGTAGTTCTACAATTGAACGTATTGAATTTGACTTGGTTTTTACCCGTCTCCCACCGAGTTTAGGTTCTAAACCAATTATTAGAGTGACAAGCAAATAAAGATGATGGGAGATATTGAGTTGATGCACCACAGAAATATTTCTGGCAAGGTAACAAGATGTTTACAAAATTTGTATACACTAACCTCTAGTCATCACCTTTTCCTTTTGGTAGGTAGGTAGCAAAATTTGGTTGAATAAAAATCTATAGGGAATCAAGAATTACAAAGGAAAGATAATAGTGAGAAAACATGAGTAAAAATAAATAAATGGAAAAGAAAACTTAAACATTTTTAATGTCTATTTTACAAAAAAGAGCATGGGAAATAAATGTTCCAAATGTTATTTTCTTATAATTATCAAATATTTAATTAGAATTTGTTATAACTTAATACGCCAAAAAATCAAACTTTAAATTTTCGTTTATTAATTTTTTTATAAGACGTCAATACTTCCCATTTTTATTTATTTTTTTACATCAATATTTGTAACTTATTAATAATTTATTCTGGTAGTACTGGAATTGAACTTATTGAATTTCAATTTGTTTTTACCCGTCTCCCACAAAATTTAGGTTCCATACCAATTCTTAGAGTGACAAGCAAATAAAGATGATGGGAGATATTGAGTTGATGCACCCCAGAAATATTTCTCATAAGGTAACAATATGTTTACAAAATATGTATACACTAACCTCTAGTCATCACCTTTAACTTTTGGTAGGTAGGTAGCAAAATTTGGTTGAATAAAAATCTATAGGGAATCAAGAATTACAAAGGAAAGATAATAGTGAGAAAACATGAGTAAAAATAAATAAATGGAAAAGAAAACTTAAACATTTTTAATGTCTATTTTACAAAAAAAAAGCATGGGAAATAAATGTTCCAAATGTTATTTTCTTATAATTATCAAATATTTAATTAGAATTTGTTATAACTTAATACGCTAAAAAATCAAAATTTAAAAATTTTGTTTATTAATTTTTTTATAAGATGTCAATACTTCCCATTTTTATTTATTTTTTTACATCAATATTTGTAACTTATTAATAATTTATTCTGGTAGTTCTAGAATTGAACGTATTGAATTTGACTTGGTTTTTACCCGTCTCCCACCGAATTTTGGTTCCAAACCAATTCTTAGAGTGACAAGCAAATAAAGATGATGGGAGATATTGAGTTGATGCACCACAGAAATATTTCTCGCAAGGTAACAAGATGTTTACAAAATTTGTATACACTAACCTCTAGTCATCACCTTTAACTTTTGGTAGGTAGGTAGCAAAATTTGGTTGAATAAAAATCTACAGGGAATCAAGAATTACAAAGGAAATATAATTGTGAGAAAACATGAGTAAAAATAAATAAATGGAAAAGAAAACTTAAACATTTTTAATGTCTATTTTACAAAAAAGAGCATGGGAAATAAATGTTCCAAATGTTATTTTCTTATAATTATCAAATATTTAATTAGAATTTGTTATAACTTAATACGCTAAAAAATCAAAATTTAAAAATTTTGTTTATTAATTTTTTTATAAGATGTCAATACTTCCCATTTTTATTTATTTTTTACATCAATATTTGTAATTTATTAATAATTTATTCTGGTAGTTCTAGAATTGAACGTATTGAATTTGACTTTGTTTTTACCCGTCTCCCACCGAATTTTGGTTCCAAACCAATTCTTAGAGTGACAAGCAAATAAAGATGATGGGAGATATTGAGTTGATGCACCACAGAAATATTTCTCGCAAGGTAACAAGATGTTTACAAAATTTGTATACACTAACCTCTAGTCATCACCTTTAACTTTTGGTAGGTAGGTAGCAAAATTTGGTTGAATAAAAATCTATAAGGAATCAAGAATTACAAAGGAAAGATAATAGTGAGAAAACATGAGTAAAAATAAATAAATGGAAAAGAAAACTTAAACATTTTTAATGTCTATTTTACAAAAAAGAGCATGGGAAATAAATGTTCCAAATGTTATTTTCTTATAATTATCAAATATTTAATTAGAATTTGTTATAACTTAATACGCTAAAAAATCAAAATTTAAAAATTTTGTTTATTAATTTTTTTATAAGATGTCAATACTTCCCATTTTTATTTATTTTTTACATCAATATTTGTAATTTATTAATAATTTATTCTGGTAGTTCTAGAATTGAACGTATTGAATTTGACTTTGTTTTTACCCGTCTCCCACCGAATTTTGGTTCCAAACCAATTCTTAGAGTGACAAGCAAATAAAGATGATGGGAGATATTGAGTTGATGCACCACAGAAATATTTCTCGCAAGGTAACAAGATGTTTACAAAATATGTAAACACTAACCTCTAGTCATCACCTTTAACTTTTGGTAGGTAGGTAGCAAAATTTGGTTGAATAAAAATCTATAGGGAATCAAGAATTACAAAGGAAAGATAATAGTGAGAAAACATGAGTAAAAATAAATAAATGGAAAAGAAAACAAAAACATTTTTAATGTCTATTTTACAAAAAAAAGCATGGGAAATACATGTTGCAAATGTTATTTTCTTATAATTAACAAATATTTAATTAGAATTTGTTATAACTTAATACGCTAAAAAATCAAAATTTAAAAATTTTGTTTATTAATTTTTTTATAAGATGTCAATACTTCCCATTTTTATTTATTTTTTTACATCAATATTTTTAACTTATTAATAATTTATTCTGGTAGTACTAGAATTGAACGTGTTGAATTTAACTTTGTTTTTACCCGTCTCACACATAATTTAGGTTTCAAACCAATTCTTAGAGTGACAAGTAAATAAAGATGATAGGAGATATTGAGTTCATGCACCACAAAATATTTCTAGCAAGGTAACAAGATGTTTACAAAATATGTATACACTAACCTCTAGTCATCACCTTTAGCTTTTGGTAGGTAGGTAGCAAAATTTGGTTGAATAAAAATCTATAGGGAATCAAGAATTACAAAGGAAAGATAATAGTGAGAAAACATGAGTAAAAATAAATAAATAGAAAAGAAAAGAAAACTTAAACATTTTTAATGTCTATTTTACAAAACAAAAAGCATGGGAAATAAATGCTCTAAATGTTATTTTCTTATAATTATCAAATATTTAATTAGAATTTGTTATAACTTAATACGCCAAAAAATCAAAATTTAAAAATTTTGTTTATTAATTTTTTTATAAGATGTCAATACTTCCCATTTTTATTTATTTTTTTACATCAATATTTGTAATTTATTAATAATTTATTCTGGTAGTTCTAGAATTGAACGTATTGAATTTGACTTTGTTTTTACCCGTCTCCCACCGAATTTTGGTTCCACACCAATTCTTAGAGTGACAAGCAAATAAAGATGATGGGAGATATTGAGTTGATGCACCACAGAAATATTTCTCGCAAGGTAACATGATGTTTACAAAATAGGTATACACTAACCTCTAGTCATCACCTTCAGCTTTTGGTAGGTAGGTAGCAAAATTTGGTTGAATAAAAATCTATAAGGAATCAAGAATTACAAATGAAAGATAATAGTGAGAAAACATGAGTAAAAATAAATAAATGGAAAAGAAAACTTAAACATTTTTAATGTCTATTTTACAAAAAAGAGCATGGGAAATAAATGTTCCAAATGTTATTTTCTTATAATTATCAAATATTTAATTAGAATTTGTTATAACTTAATACGCTAAAAAATCAAAATTTAAAAATTTTGTTTATTAATTTTTTTATAAGATGTCAATACTTCCCATTTTTATTTATTTTTTTACACCAATATTTGTAACTTATTAATAATTTATTCTGGTAGTTCTAGAATTGAACGTATTGAATTTGACTTGGTTTTTACCCGTCTCCCACCGAATTTAGGTTCCAAACCAATTCTTAGAGTGACATACAAATAAAGATGATGGGAGATATTGAGTTGATGCACCACAGAAATATTTCTCGCAAGGTAAGAAGTTGTTTACAAAATATGTATACACCATCCTCTAGTCATCACCTTTTGCTTTTGGTAGGTAGGTAGCAAAATTTGGTTGAATAAAAATCTATAGGGAATCAAGAATTACAAAGGAAAGATAATAGTGAGAAAACATGAGTAAAAATAAATAAATGGAAAAGAAAACTTAAACATTTTTAATGTCTATTTTACAAAAAAAGCATGGGAAATAAATGTTCCAAATGTTATTTTCTTATAATTATCAAATATTTAATTAGAATTTGTTATAACTTAATACGCTAAAAAATCAAAATTTAAAAAATTTTGTTTATTAATTTTTTTATAAGATGTCAATACTTCCCATTTTTATTTATTTTTTTACACCAATATTTGTAACTTATTAATAATTTATTCTTAAAGATTTGGAATTGAATGTGTTGAATTTAACTTTGTTTTTACCCGTCACCCACAGAATTTAGGTTTCAAACCAATTCTTAGAGTGACAAGTAAATAAAGATGATGGGAGATATTGAGTTCATGCACCATAGAAATATTTCTCGCAAGGTAACAAGATGTTTACAAATGATGTATACACCAACCTCTAGTCATCACCTTTTCCTTTTGGTAGGTAGGTAGCAAAATTTGGTTGAATAAAAATCTATAGGGAATCAAGAATTACAAAGGAAAGATAATAGTGAGAAAACATGAGTAAAAATAAATAAATGGAAAAGAAAACTTAAACATTTTTAATGTCTATTTTACAAAAAAAGCATGGGAAATAAATGTTCCAAATGTTATTTTCTTATAATTATCAAATATTTAATTAGAATTTGTTATAACTTAATACGCCAAAAAATCAAACTTTAAAAAATTTGTTTATTAATTTTTTTATAAGATGTCAATACTTCCCATTTTTATTTATTTTTTACATCAATATTTGTAATTTATTAATAATTTATTCTGGTAGTTCTAGAATTGAACGTATTGAATTTGACTTGGTTTTTACCCGTCTCCCACCGAATTTAGGTTCCAAACCAATTCTTAGAGTGACAAGCAAATAAAGATGATGGGAGATATTGAGTTGATGCACCACAGAAATATTTCTCGCAAGGTAACAAGATGTTTACAAAATATGTATACACTAACCTCTAGTCATCACCTTTAACTTTTGGTAGGTAGGTAGCAAAATTTGGTTGAATAAAAATCTATAGGGAATCAAGAATTACAAAGGAAAGATAATAGTGAGAAAACATGAGTAAAAATAAATAAATGGAAAAGAAAACTTAAACATTTTTAATGTCTATTTTACAAAAAAGAGCATGGGAAATAAATGTTCCAAATGTTATTTTCTTATAATTATCAAATATTTAATTAGAATTTGTTATAACTTAATACGCTAAAAAATCAAAATTTAAAAATTTTGTTTATTAATTTTTTTATAAGATGTCAATACTTCCCATTTTTATTTATTTTTTTACATCAATATTTGTAACTTATTAATAATTTATTCTGGTAGTTCTAGAATTGAACGTATTGAATTTGACTTGGTTTTTACCCGTCTCCCACCGAATTTAGGTTCCAAACCAATTCTTAGAGTGACAAGCAAATAAAGATGATGGGAGATATTGAGTTGATGCACCACAGAAATATTTCTCGCAAGGTAACAAGATGTTTACAAAATATGTATACACTAACCTCTAGTCATCACCTTTAGCTTTTGGTAGGTAGGTAGCAAAATTTGGTTGAATAAAAATCTATAGGGAATCAAGAATTACAAAGGAAAGATAATAGTGAGAAAACATGAGTAAAAATAAATAAATGGAAAAGAAAACTTAAACATTTTTAATGTCTATTTTACAAAAAAGAGCATGGGAAATAAATGTTCCAAATGTTATTTTCTTATAATTATCAAATATTTAATTAGAATTTGTTATAACTTAATACGCCAAAAAATCAAACTTTAAAAATTTCGTTTATTAATTTTTTTATAAGACGTCAATACTTCCCATTTTTATTTATTTTTTTACATCAATATTTGTAACTTATTAATAATTTATTCTGGTAGTACTGGAATTGAACTTATTGAATTTCAATTTGTTTTTACCCGTCTCCCACAAAATTTAGGTTCCATACAATTTCTTAGAGTGACAAGCAAAGAGAGATGATGGGAGATATTGAGTTGATGCGCCACAGAAATATTTCTCGCAAGGTAACAAGATGTTTACAAATGATGTATACACCAACCTCTTGTCATCTCCTTTAGCTTTTGGTAGGTAGGTAGCAAAATTTGGTTGAATAAAAATCTATAGGGAATCAAGAATTACAAAGGAAAGATAATAGTGAGAAAACATGAGTAAAAATAAATAAATGGAAAAGAAAACTTAAACATTTTTAATGTCTATTTTACAAAAAAGAGCATGGGAAATAAATGTTCCAAATGTTATTTTCTTATAATTATCAAATATTTAATTAGAATTTGTTATAACTTAATACGCCAAAAAATCAAACTTTAAAAATTTCGTTTATTAATTTTTTTATAAGACGTCAATACTTCCCATTTTTATTTATTTTTTTACATCAATATTTGTAACTTATTAATAATTTATTCAGGTAGTATTGGAAATGACGTCTTGAATGTAACTTTGTTTTTACCCGTCACCCACCGAATTTAGGTTTCAAACCAATTCTTAGAGTGACAAGTAAATAAAGATGATGGGAGATATTGAGTTCATGCACCATAGAAATATTTCTCGTAACGTAACAAGATGTTTACAAAAGATGTATACACTAACCTCGAGTCATCACTTTTAACTTTTGGTAGGTAGGTTGCAAAATTTGGTTGAATAAAAATCTATAGGGAATCAAGAATTACAAATGAAAGATAATAGTGAGAAAACATGAGTAAAAATAAATAAATGGAAAAGAAAACAAAAACATTTTTAATGTCTATTTTACAAAAAAAGCATGGGAAATACATGTTCCAAATGTTATTTTCTTATAATTATCAAATATTTAATTAGAATTTGTTATAACTTAATACGCTAAAAAATCAAAATTTAAAAATTTTGTTTATTAATTTTTTTATAAGATGTCAATACTTCCCATTTTTATTTATTTTTTACATCAATATTTGTAATTTATTAATAATTTATTCTGGTAGTTCTAGAATTGAACGTATTGAATTTGACTTTGTTTTTACCCGTCTCCCACCGAATTTTGGTTCCACACCAATTCTTAGAGTGACAAGCAAATAAAGATGATGGGAGATATTGAGTTGATGCACCACAGAAATATTTCTCGCAAGGTAACAAGATGTTTACAAAATATGTATACACTCACCTCTAGTCATCACCTTTAACTTTTGGTAGGTAGGTAGCAAAATTTGGTTGAATAAAAATCTATAGGGAATCAAGAATTACAAAGGAAAGATAATAGTGAGAAAACATGAGTAAAAATAAATAAATGGAAAAGAAAACTTAAACATTTTTAATGTCTATTTTACAAAAAAGAGCATGGGAAATAAATGTTCCAAATGTTATTTTCTTATAATTATCAAATATTTAATTAGAATTTGTTATAACTTAATACGCTAAAAAATCAAAATTTAAAAATTTTGTTTATTAATTTTTTTATAAGATGTCAATACTTCCCATTTTTATTTATTTTTTACATCAATATTTGTAACTTATTAATAATTTATTCTGGTAGTATTGGAATTGAACGTCTTGAATTTAAATTTGTTTTTACCCGTCTCCCACAAAATTTAGGTTCCATACCAATTCTTAGAGTGACAAGCAAATAAAGATGATGTGAGATATTGAGTTGATGCACTACAAAATTATTTCACGCAAGGTAACAAGATGTTTACAAAAGATGTATACACCAACCTCTACTCATCACCTTTAGCTTTTGGTTGGTAGGTAGCAAAATTTGGTTGAATAAAAATATTTAGCGAATCAAGAATTACAAAGGAAAGATAATAGTGAGAAAACATGAGTAAAAATAAATAAATGGAAAAGAAAACTTAAACATTTTTAATGTCTATTTTACAAAAAAGAGCATGGGAAATAAATGTTCCAAATGTTATTTTCTTATAATTATCAAATATTTAATTAGAATTTGTTATAACTTAATACACCAAAAAATCAAACTTTAAAAATTTTGTTTATTAATTTTTTATAAGATGTCAATACTTCCCATTTTTATTTATTTTTTTACATCAATATTTTTAACTTATTAATAAATTATTCTGGTAGTACTAGAATTTAACTTATTGAATTTAACTTTGTTTTTACCCGTCTCCCACCGAATTTAGGTTCCAAACCAATTCTTAGAGTGACATGCAAATAAAGATGATGGGAGATATTGAGTTGATGCACCACAGAAATATTTCTCGCAAGGTAAGAAGTTGTTTACAAAATATGTATACACCATCCTCTAGTCATCACCTTTTGCTTTTGGTAGGTAGGTAGCAAAATTTGGTTGAATAAAAATCTATAGGGAATCAAGAATTACAAAGGAAAGATAATAGTGAGAAAACATGAGTAAAAATAAATAAATGGAAAAGAAAACTTAAACATTTTTAATGTCTATTTTACAAAAAAAGCATGGGAAATAAATGTTCCAAATGTTATTTTCTTATAATTATCAAATATTTAATTAGAATTTGTTATAACTTAATACGCTAAAAAATCAAAATTTAAAAATTTTGTTTATTAATTTTTTTATAAGATGTCAATACTTCCCATTTTTATTTATTTTTTTACATCAATATTTGTAATTTATTAATAATTTATTCTGGTAGTTCTAGAATTGAACGTATTGAATTTGACTTGGTTTTTACCCGTCTCCCACCGAATTTAGGTTCCAAACCAATTCTTAGAGTGACAAGCAAATAAAGATGATGTGAGATATTGAGTTGATGCGCCACAGAAATATTGCTCGCAAGGTAACACGATGTTTACAAATGATGTATACACCAACCTCTTGTCATCTCCTTCAGCTTTTGGTAGGTAGGTAGCAAAATTTGGTTGAATAAAAATCTATAAGGAATCAAGTATTACAAATGAAAGATAATAGTGAGAAAACATGAGTAAAAATAAATAAATGGAAAATAAAACTTAAACATTTTTAATGTCTATTTTACAAAAAAGAGCATGGGAAATAAATGTTCCAAATGTTATTTTCTTATAATTATCAAATATTTAATTAGAATTTGTTATAACTTAATACGCTAAAAAATCAAAATTTAAAAATTTTGTTTATTAATTTTTTTATAAGATGTCAATACTTCCCATTTTTATTTATTTTTTTACATCAATATTTGTAACTTATTAATAATTTATTCTGGTCGTTCTAGAATTGAACGTATTGAATTTAACTTGGTTCTTACCCGTCTCCCACTGAATTTAGGTTCCAAACCAATTCTTAGAGTGACAAGCAAATAAAGATGTTGTGAGATATTGAGTTGATGAACCACAGAAATATTTATGGCAAGGTAACAAGATGTTTACAAAAAATATGTATACACCAACCTCTAGTCATCACCTTTAGCTTTTGGTAGGTAGGTAGCAAAATTTGGTTGAATAAAAATCTATAGGGAATCAAGAATTACATAGGAAAGATAATAGTGAGAAAACATGAGTAAAAATAAATAAATGGAAAAGAAAACTTAAACATTTTTAATGTCTATTTTACAAAAAAAGCATGGGAAATAAATGTTCCAAATGTTATTTTCTTATAATTATCAAATATTTAATTAGAATTTGTTATAACTTAATACGCCAAAAAATCAAACTTTAAAAATTTTGTTTATTAATTTTTTTATAAGACGTCAATACTTCCCATTTTTATTTATTTTTTTACATCAATATTTTTAACTTATTAATAATTTATTCTGGTAGTACTGGAATTGAACGTGTTGAATTTAACTTTGTTTTTACCCGTCTCACACATAATTTAGGTTCCAAACCAATTCTTAGAGTGACAAGCAAATAAAGATGATGGGAGATATTGAGTTGATGCACCACAGAAATATTTCTCGCAAGGTAACATGATGTTTACAAAATAGGTATACACTAACCTCTAGTCATCACCTTCAGCTTTTGGTAGGTAGGTAGCAAAATTTGGTTGAATAAAAATCTATAAGGAATCAAGAATTACAAATGAAAGATAATAGTGAGAAAACATGAGTAAAAATAAATAAATGGAAAAGAAAACTTAAACATTTTTAATGTCTATTTTACAAAAAAAGCATGGGAAATAAATGTTCCAAATGTTATTTTCTTATAATTATCAAATATTTAATTAGAATTTGTTATAACTTAATACGCTAAAAAATCAAAATTTAAAAATTTTGTTTATTAATTTTTTTATAAGATGTCAATACTTCCCATTTTTATTTATTTTTTTACATCAATATTTGTAACTTATTAATAATTTATTCTGGTAGTTCTAGAATTGAACGTATTGAATTTAACTTTGTTTTTACCCGTCTTCCAAAATATTTAGGTTCCAAACCAATTCTTAGAGTGACAAGCAAATAAAGATGATGGGAGATATTGAGTTGATGCACCACAAAAATATTTCTCGCAAGGTAACAAGATGTTTACAAAATATGTATACACTAACCTCTAGTCATCACCTTTAGCTTTTGGTAGGTAGGTAGCAAAATTTGGTTGAATAAAAATCTATAGGGAATCAAGAATTACAAAGGAAAGATAATAGTGAGAAAACATGAGTAAAAATAAATAAATGGAAAAGAAAACTTAAACATTTTTAATGTCTATTTTACAAAAAAAGCATGGGAAATAAATGTTCCAAATGTTATTTTCTTATAATTATCAAATATTTAATTAGAATTTGTTATAACTTAATACGCTAAAAAATCAAAATTTAAAAATTTTGTTTATTAATTTTTTTATAAGATGTCAATACTTCCCATTTTTATTTATTATTTTACATCTATATTTGTAACTTATTAATAATTTATTCTGGTAGTTCTAGAATTGAACGTATTGAATTTAACTTGGTTTTTCCCCGTCTCCCACCGAATTTAGGTTCCAAACCAATTCTTAGAGTGACAAGCAAATAAAGATGATGGGAGATATTGAGTTGATGCACCACAGAAATATTTCTCGCAAGGTAACAAGATGTTTACAAAATATGTATACACTAACCTCTAGTCATCACCTTTAGCTTTTGGTAGGTAGGTAGCAAAATTTGGTTGAATAAAAATCTATAGGGAATCAAGAATTACAAAGGAAAGATAATAGTGAGAAAACATGAGTAAAAATAAATAAATGGAAAAGAAAACTTAAACATTTTTAATGTCTATTTTACAAAAAAGAGCATGGGAAATAAATGTTCCAAATGTTATTTTCTTATAATTATCAAATATTTAATTAGAATTTGTTATAACTTAATACGCCAAAAAATCAAACTTTAAAAATTTCGTTTATTAATTTTTTTATAAGATGTCAATACTTCCCATTTTTATTTATTTTTTTACATCAATATTTGTAACTTATTAATAATTTATTCAGGTAGTATTGGAATAGAACGTCTTGAATTTAAATTTGTTTTTACCCGTCTCCCACAAAATTTAGGTTCCATACCAATTCTTAGAGTGACAAGCAAATAAAGATGATGGGAGATATTGAGTTGATGCACCACAGAAATATTTCTCGCAAGGTAACAAGATGTTTACAAAATATGTATACACTAACCTCTAGTCATCACCTTTAGCTTTTGGTAGGTAGGTAGCAAAATTTGGTTGAATAAAAATCTATAGGGAATCAAGAATTACAAAGGAAAGATAATAGTGAGAAAACATGAGTAAAAATAAATAAATGGAAAAGAAAACTTAAACATTTTTAATGTCTATTTTACAAAAAAGAGCATGGGAAATAAATGTTCCAAATGTTATTTTCTTATAATTATCTAATATTTAATTAGAATTTGTTATAAATTAATACGCCAAAAAATCAAACTTTAAAAATTTTGTTTATTAATTTTTTTATAAGATGTCAATACTTCCCATTTTTATTTATTATTTTACATCTATATTTGTAACTTATTAATAATTTATTCTGGTAGTTCTAGAATTGAACGTATTGAATTTAACTTGGTTTTTCCCCGTCTCCCACCGAATTTAGGTTCCAAACCAATTCTTAGAGTGACAAGCAAATAAAGATGATGGGAGATATTGAGTTGATGCACCACAGAAATATTTCTCGCAAGGTAACAAGATGTTTACAAAATATGTATACACTAACCTCTAGTCATCACCTTTAGCTTTTGGTAGGTAGGTAGCAAAATTTGGTTGAATAAAAATCTATAAGGAATCAAGAATTACAAATGAAAGATAATAGTGAGAAAACATGAGTAAAAATAAATAAATGGAAAAGAAAACTTAAACATTTTTAATGTCTATTTTACAAAAAAAGCATGGGAAATAAATGTTCCAAATGTTATTTTCTTATAATTATCAAATATTTAATTAGAATTTGTTATAACTTAATACGCTAAAAAATCAAAATTTAAAAATTTTGTTTATTAATTTTTTTATAAGATGTCAATACTTCCCATTTTTATTTATTTTTTACATCAATATTTGTAATTTATTAATAATTTATTCTGGTAGTTCTAGAATTGAACGTATTGAATTTGACTTGGTTTTTACCCGTCTCCCACCGAATTTAGGTTCCAAACCAATTCTTAGAGTGACAAGCAAATAAAGATGATGGGAGATATTGAGTTGATGCACCACAGAAATATTTCTCGCAAGGTAACATGATGTTTACAAAATAGGTATACGCCTAACCTCTAGTCATCACCTTCAGCTTTTGGTAGGTAGGTAGCAAAATTTGGTTGAATAAAAATCTATAAGGAATCAAGAATTACAAATGAAAGATAATAGTGAGAAAACATGAGTAAAAATAAATAAATGGAAAAGAAAACTTAAACATTTTTAATGTCTATTTTACAAAAAAGAGCATGGGAAATAAATGTTCCAAATGTTATTTTCTTATAATTATCAAATATTTAATTAGAATTTGTTATAACTTAATACGCTAAAAAATCAAAATTTAAAAATTTTGTTTATTAATTTTTTTATAAGATGTCAATACTTCCCATTTTTATTTATTTTTTACATCAATATTTGTAATTTATTAATAATTTATTCTGGTAGTTCTAGAATTGAACGTATTGAATTTGACTTTGTTTTTACCCGTCTCCCACCGAATTTTGGTTCCAAACCAATTCTTAGAGTGACAAGCAAATAAAGATGATGGGAGATATTGAGTTGATGCACCACAGAAATATTTCTCGCAAGGTAACAAGATGTTTACAAAATTTGTATACACTAACCTCTAGTCATCACCTTTAACTTTTGGTAGGTAGGTAGCAAAATTTGGTTGAATAAAAATCTATAGGGAATCAAGAATTACAAAGGAAAGATAATAGTGAGAAAACATGAGTAAAAATAAATAAATGGAAAAGAAAACTTAAACATTTTTAATGTCTATTTTACAAAAAAGAGCATGGGAAATAAATGTTCCAAATGTTATTTTCTTATAATTATCAAATATTTAATTAGAATTTGTTATAACTTAATACGCTAAAAAATCAAAATTTAAAAATTTTGTTTATTAATTTTTTTATAAGATGTCAATACTTCCCATTTTTATTTATTTTTTTACATCAATATTTGTAACTTATTAATAATTTATTCTGGTAGTATTGGAATTGAACGTATTGAATTTGACTATGTTTTTACCCGTCTCCCACCGAATTTTGGTTCCACACCAATTCTTAGAGTGACAAGCAAATAAAGATGATGGGAGATATTGAGTTGATGCACCACAGAAATATTTCTCGCAAGGTAACATGATGTTTACAAAATAGGTATACACTAACCTCTACTCATCACCTTCAGCTTTTGGTAGGTAGGTAGCAAAATTTGGTGGAATAAAAATCTACAGGGAATCAAGAATTACAAAGGAAATATAATTGTGAGAAAACATGAGTAAAAATAAATAAATGGAAAAGAAAACTTAAACATTTTTAATGTCTATTTTACAAAAAAGAGCATGGGAAATAAATGTTCCAAATGTTATTTTCTTATAATTATCAAATATTTAATTAGAATTTGTTATAACTTAATACGCTAAAAAATCAAAATTTAAAAATTTTGTTTATTAATTTTTTTATAAGATGTCAATACTTCCCATTTTTATTTTTTATTATTTTGCATCTATATTTGTAACTTATTAATAATTTATTCTGGTAGTTCTAGAATTGAACGTATTTAATTTAACTTGGTTTTTCCCCGTCTCCCACCGAATTTAGGTTCCAAACCAATTCTTAGAGTGACAAGCAAATAAAGATGATGGGAGATATTGAGTTGATGCACCACAGAAATATTTCTCGCAAGGTAACAAGATGTTTACAAAATATGTAAACACTAACCTCTAGTCATCACCTTTAACTTTTGGTAGGTAGGTAGCAAAATTTGGTTGAATAAAAATCTATAGGGAATCAAGAATTACAAAGGAAAGATAATAGTGAGAAAACATGAGTAAAAATAAATAAATGGAAAAGAAAACTTAAACATTTTTAATGTCTATTTTACAAAAAAAGCATGGGAAATAAATGTTCCAAATGTTATTTTCTTATAATTATCAAATATTTAATTAGAATTTGTTATAACTTAATACGCTAAAAAATCAAAATTTAAAAATTTTGTTTATTAATTTTTTTATAAGATGTCAATACTTCCCATTTTTATTTATTTTTTTACATCAATATTTGTAATTTATTAATAATTTATTCTGGTAGTTCTAGAATTGAACGTATTGAATTTGACTTGGTTTTTACCCGTCTCCCACCGAATTTAGGTTCCAAACCAATTCTTAGAGTGACAAGCAAATAAAGATGATGGGAGATATTGAGTTGATGCACCACATAAATATTTCTCGCAAGGTAACAAGATGTTTACAAAATATGTATACACTAACCTCTAGTCATCACCTTCAGCTTTTGGTAGGTAGGTAGCAAAATTTGGTTGAATAAAAATCTATAAGGAATCAAGAATTACAAATGAAAGATAATAGTGAGAAAACATGAGTAAAAATAAATAAATGGAAAAGAAAACTTAAACATTTTTAATGTCTATTTTACAAAAAAAGCATGGGAAATAAATGTTCCAAATGTTATTTTCTTATAATTATCAAATATTTAATTAGAATTTGTTATAACTTAATACGCTAAAAAATCAAAATTTAAAAATTTTGTTTATTAATTTTTTTATAAGATGTCAATACTTCCCATTTTTATTTATTTTTTACATCAATATTTGTAATTTATTAATAATTTATTCTGGTAGTATTGGAATTGAACGTGTTGAATTTGACTTGGTTTTTACCCGTCTCCCACCGAGTTTAGGTTCCAAACCAATTATTAGAGTGACAAGCAAATAAAGATGATGGGAGATATTGAGTTGATGCACCACAGAAATATTTCTGGCAAGGTAACAAGATGTTTACAAAATTTGTATACACTAACCTCTAGTCATCACCTTTAACTTTTGGTAGGTAGGTAGCAAAATTTGGTTGAATAAAAATCTACAGGGAATCAAGAATTACAAAGGAAATATAATTGTGAGAAAACATGAGTAAAAATAAATAAATGGAAAAGAAAACTTAAACATTTTTAATGTCTATTTTACAAAAAAGAGCATGGGAAATAAATGTTCCAAATGTTATTTTCTTATAATTATCAAATATTTAATTAGAATTTGTTATAACTTAATACGCTAAAAAATCAAAATTTAAAAATTTTGTTTATTAATTTTTTTATAAGATGTCAATACTTCCCATTTTTATTTATTTTTTACATCAATATTTGTAATTTATTAATAATTTATTCTGGTAGTTCTAGAATTGAACGTATTGAATTTGACTTGGTTTTTACCCGTCTCCCACCGAATTTAGGTTCCAAACCAATTCTTAGAGTGACAAGCAAATAAAGATGATGGGAGATATTGAGTTGATGCACCACAGAAATATTTCTCGCAAGGTAACAAGATGTTTACAAAATATGTAAACACTAACCTCTAGTCATCACCTTTAACTTTTGGTAGGTAGGTAGCAAAATTTGGTTGAATAAAAATCTATAGGGAATCAAGAATTACAAAGGAAAGATAATAGTGAGAAAACATGAGTAAAAATAAATAAATGGAAAAGAAAACTTAAACATTTTTAATGTCTATTTTACAAAAAAAGCATGGGAAATAAATGTTCCAAATGTTATTTTCTTATAATTATCAAATATTTAATTAGAATTTGTTATAACTTAATACGCTAAAAAATCAAACTTTAAAATTTTTGTTTATTAATTTTTTTATAAGAAGTCAATACTTCCCATTTTTATTTATTTTTTTACATCAATATTTGTAACTTATTAATAATTTATTCTAGTAGTACTGGAATTGAACGTCATGAATTTAAATTTGTTTTTACCCGTCTCCCAAAAAATTTGGGTTCCATACCAATTCTTAGAGTGACAAGCAAATAAAGATGATGGGAGATATTGAGTTGATGCACCACAGAAATATTTCTCGCAAGGTAACATGATGTTTACAAAATATGTATACACTAACCTCTAGTCATCACCTTCAGCTTTTGGTAGGTAGGTAGCAAAATTTGGTTGAATAAAAATCTATAAGGAATCAAGAATTACAAATGAAAGATAATAGTGAGAAAACATGAGTAAAAATAAATAAATGGAAAAGAAAACTTAAACATTTTTAATGTCTATTTTACAAAAAAGAGCATGGGAAATAAATGTTCCAAATGTTATTTTCTTATAATTATCAAATATTTAATTAGAATTTGTTATAACTTAATACGCCAAAAAATCAAACTTTAAAAATTTTGTTTATTAATTTTTGTATAAGACGTCAATACTTCCCATTTTTATTTACTTTTTTACATCAATATTTTTAACTTATTAATAATTCATTCTGGTAGTTCTGGAATTGAATGTGTTGAATTTAACTTTGTTTTTACCCGTCACCCACAGAATTTAGGTTTCAAACCAATTCTTAGAGTGACAAGTAAATAAAGATGATGGGAGATATTGAGTTTATGCACCACATAAATATTTCTCGCAAGGTAACAAGATGTTTACAAAATATGTATACACTAACCTCTAGTCATCACCTTTAACTTTTGGTAGGTAGGTAGCAAAATTTGGTTGAATAAAAATCTATAGGGAATCAAGAATTACAAAGGAAAGATAATAGTGAGAAAACATGAGTAAAAATAAATAAATGGAAAAGAAAACTTAAACATTTTTAATGTCTATTTTACAAAAAAGAGCATGGGAAATAAATGTTCCAAATGTTATTTTCTTATAATTATCAAATATTTAATTAGAATTTGTTATAACTTAATACGCTAAAAAATCAAAATTTAAAAATTTTGTTTATTAATTTTTTTATAAGATGTCAATACTTCCCATTTTTATTTATTTTTTTACATCAATATTTGTAATTTATTAATAATTTATTCTGGTAGTTCTAGAATTGAACGTATTGAATTTGACTTGGTTTTTACCCGTCTCCCACCGAATTTAGGTTCCAAACCAATTCTTAGAGTGACAAGCAAATAAAGATGATGGGAGATATTGAGTTGATGCACCACAGAAATATTTCTCGCAAGGTAACAAGATGTTTACAAAATATGTATACACTAACCTCTAGTCATCACCTTTAACTTTTGGTAGGTAGGTAGCAAAATTTGGTTGAATAAAAATCTATAGGGAATCAAGAATTACAAAGGAAAGATAATAGTGAGAAAACATGAGTAAAAATAAATAAATGGAAAAGAAAACTTAAACATTTTTAATGTCTATTTTACAAAAAAAGCATGGGAAATAAATGCTTAAAATGTTATTTTCTTATAATTACAAAATATTTAATTAAAATTTGTTATAACTTTATAAGCCAAAAAACCAAACCTTAAAAATTTTGTCTATTAATTTTTTTATAAGACGTCAATACTTCCCATTTTTTTTATTTTTTTACTTCAATATTTTTAATTTTTATTAAGTTATTCTGGTAGTACTGGAATTGAACGTGTAGAATTTAACTTGTTTTTACCCGTCCCCCATAGAATTTAGGTTCCACACCAATTCTTAGAGTGACAAGCAAATAAAGATGATGTGAGATATTGAGTTGATGCGCCACAGAAATATTTCTCGCAAGGTAACAAGATGTTTACAAATGATGTATACACCAACCTCTTGTCATCTCCTTTAGCTTTTGGTAGGTAGGTAGCAAAATTTGGTTGAATAAAAATCTATAGGGAATCAAGAATTACAAATGAAAGATAATAGTGAGAAAACATGAGTAAAAATAAATAAATGGAAAAGAAAACTTAAACATTTTTAATGTCTATTTTACAAAAAAGAGCATGGGAAATAAATGTTCCAAATGTTATTTTCTTATAATTATCAAATATTTAATTAGAATTTGTTATAACTTAATACGCCAAAAAATCAAACTTTAAAAATTTCGTTTATTAATTTTTTTATAAGACGTCAATACTTCCCATTTTTATTTATTTTTTTACATCAATATTTGTAACTTATTAATAATTTATTCTGGTAGTACTGGAATTGAACGTATTGAATTTAAATTTGTTTTTACCCGTCCCCCATAGAATTTAGGTTCCACACCAATTCTTAGAGTGACAAGCAAATAAAGATGATGGGAGATAATGAGTTGATGCACTACAAAATTATTTCACGCAAGGTAACAAGATGTTTACAAATGATGAATACACCAACCTCTACTCATCACCTTTAGCTTTTGGTAGGTAGGTAGCAAAATTTGGTTGAATAAAAATCTATAGGGAATCAAGAATTACAAAGGAAAGTTAATAGTGAGAAATTATGAGTAAAAATAAATAAATGGAAAAGAAATGAAAACTTAATCATTTTTAATGTCTATTTTACAAAACAAAAAGGATGGGAAATAAATGCTCTGAATGTTATTTTCTTATAATTATCAAATATTTAATTAGAATTTGTTATAACTTAATACGCCCAAAAATCCAACTTTAAAAATTTTGTTTATTAATTTTTTAATAAGATGTCAATACTTCACATTTTTATATATTTTTTTACAGCAATATTTTTAACTTATTAGTAATTTATTCTGGTAGTATTGGAATTGAACGTGTAGAATTTAACTTGTTTTTACCCGTCCCCCATAGAATTTAGGTTCCACACCAATTCTTAGAGTGACAAGCAAATAAAGATGATGTGAGATATTGAGTTGATGCACTACAAAATTATTTCACGCAAGGTAACAAGATGTTTACAAAATATGTATACACTAACCTCTAGTCATCACCTTTAGCTTTTGGTAGGTAGGTAGCAAAATTTGGTTGAATAAAAATCTATAGGGAATCAAGAATTACAAAGGAAAGATAATAGTGAGAAAACATGAGTAAAAATAAATAAATGGAAAAGAAAACTTAAACATTTTTAATGTCTATTTTACAAAAAAAGCATGGGAAATAAATGTTCCAAATGTTATTTTCTTATAATTATCAAATATTTAATTAGAATTTGTTATAACTTAATACGCTAAAAAATCAAAATTTAAAAAATTTTGTTTATTAATTTTTTTATAAGATGTCAATACTTCCCATTTTTATTTATTTTTTTACACCAATATTTGTAACTTATTAATAATTTATTCTGGTAGTTCTAGAATTGAACGTATTGAATTTGACTTGGTTTTTACCCGTCTCCCACCGAATTTAGGTTCCAAACCAATTCTTAGAGTGACAAGCAAATAAAGATGATGGGAGATATTGAGTTGATGCACCACAGAAATATTTCTCGCAAGGTAACAAGATGTTTACAAAATATGTATACACTAACCTCTTGTCATCTCCTTCAGCTTTTGGTAGGTAGGTAGCAAAATTTGGTTGAATAAAAATCTATAAGGAATCAAGAATTACAAAGGAAAGATAATAGTGAGAAAACATGAGTAAAAATAAATAAATGGAAAAGAAAACTTAAACATTTTTAATGTCTATTTTACAAAAAAGAGCATGGGAAATAAATGTTCCAAATGTTATTTTCTTATAATTATCAAATATTTAATTAGAATTTGTTATAACTTAATACGCCAAAAAATCAAACTTTAAAAATTTTGTTTTATTAATTTTTTAATACGACGTCAATACTTCCCTTTTTTATTTATTTTTTTACATCAATATTTTTAACTTATTAATAATTCATTCTGGTAGTTCTGGAATTGAATGTGTTGAATTTAACTTTGTTTTTACCCGTCACCCACAGAATTTAGGTTTCAAACCAATTCTTAGAGTGACAAGTAAATAAAGATGATGGGAGATATTGAGTTGATGCACCACAGAAATATTTCTCGCAAGGTAACAAGATGTTTACAAAATATGTATACACTAACCTCTTGTCATCTCCTTCAGCTTTTGGTAGGTAGGTAGCAAAATTTGGTTGAATAAAAATCTATAAGGAATCAAGAATTACAAATGAAAGATAATAGTGAGAAAACATGAGTAAAAATAAATAAATGGAAAAGAAAACTTAAACATTTTTAATGTCTATTTTACAAAAAAGAGCATTGGAAATAAATGTTCTAAATGTTATTTTCTTATAATTATCAAATATTTAATTAGAATTTGTTATAACTTAATACGCTAAAAAATCAAAATTTAAAAATTTTGTTTATTAATTTTTTTATAAGTTGTCAATACTTCCCATTTTTATTTATTTTTTTACATCAATATTTTTAACTTATTAATAATTCATTCTGGTAGTTCTGGAATTGAATGTGTTGAATTTAATTTTGTTTTTACCCGTCACCCACAAAATTTAGGTTTCAAACCAATTCTTAGAGTGACAAGTAAATAAAGATGATGGGAGATATTGAGTTGATGCACCATAGAAATATTTCTCGCAAGGTAACAAGATGTTTACAAAATATGTATACACTAACCTCTAGTCATCACCTTTAGCTTTTGGTAGGTAGGTAGCAAAATTTGGTTGAATAAAAATCTATAGGGAATCAAGAATTACAAAGGAAAGATAATAGTGAGAAAACATGAGTAAAAATAAATAAATGGAAAAGAAAACTTAAACATTTTTAATGTCTATTTTACAAAAAAGAGCATGGGAAATAAATGTTCCAAATGTTATTTTCTTATAATTATCAAATATTTAATTAGAATTTGTTATAACTTAATACGCTAAAAAATCAAAATTTAAAAATTTTGTTTATTAATTTTTTTATAAGATGTCAATACTTCCCATTTTTATTTATTTTTTTACATCAATATTTGTAAATTATTAAAAATTTATTCTGGTAGTTCTAGAATTGAACGTATTGAATTTGACTTGGTTTTTACCCGTCTCCCACCGAATTTAGGTTCCAAACCAATTCTTAGAGTGACAAGCAAATAAAGATGATGGGAGATATTGAGTTGATGCACCACCGAAATATTTCTCGCAAGGTAACAAGATGTTTACAAAATATGTATACACTAACCTCTAGTCATCTCCTTCAGCTTTTGGTAGGTAGGTAGCAAAATTTGGTTGAATAAAAATCTATAAGGAATCAAGAAGTACAAATGAAAGATAATAGTGAGAAAACATGAGTAAAAAGAAATAAATGGAAAAGAAAACATTAACATTTTTAATGTCTATTTTACAAAAAAGAGCATGGGAAATAAATGTTCCAAATGTTATTTTCTTATAATTATCAAATATTTAATTAGAATTTGTTATAACTTAATACGCTAAAAAATCAAAATTTAAAAATTTTGTTTATTAATTTTTTTATAAGATGTCAATACTTCCCATTTTTATTTATTATTTTACATCTATATTTGTAACTTATTAATAATTTATTCTGGTAGTTCTAGAATTGAACGTATTGAATTTAACTTGGTTTTTCCCCGTCTCCCACCGAATTTAGGTTCCAAACCAATTCTTAGAGTGACAAGCAAATAAAGATGATGGGAGGTATTGAGTTGATGCACCACAGAAATATTTCTCGCAAGGTAACAAGATGTTTACAAAATATGTATACACTAACCTCTAGTCATCACCTTTAGCTTTTGGTAGGTAGGTAGCAAAATTTGGTTGAATAAAAATCTATAGGGAATCAAGAATTACAAAGGAAAGATAATAGTGAGAAAACATGAGTAAAAATAAATAAATGGAAAAGAAAACTTAAACATTTTTAATGTCTATTTTACAAAAAAGAGCATGGGAAATAAATGTTCCAAATGTTATTTTCTTATAATTATCAAATATTTAATTAGAATTTGTTATAACTTAATACGCTAAAAAATCAAAATTTAAAAATTTTGTTTATTAATTTTTTTATAAGATGTCAATACTTCCCATTTTTATTTATTTTTTACATCAATATTTGTAATTTATTAATAATTTATTCTGGTAGTTCTAGAATTGAACGTATTGAATTTGACTTGGTTTTTACCCGTCTCCCACCGAATTTAGGTTCCAAACCAATTCTTAGAGTGACAAGCAAATAAAGATGATGGGAGATATTGAGTTGATGCACCACAGAAATATTTCTCGCAAGGTAACAAGATGTTTACAAAATATGTATACACTAACCTCTAGTCATCACCTTCAGCTTTTGGTAGGTAGGTAGCAAAATTTGGTTGAATAAAAATCTATAAGGAATCAAGAATTACAAATGAAAGATAATAGTGAGAAAACATGAGTAAAAATAAATAAATGGAAAAGAAAACTTAAACATTTTTAATGTCTATTTTACAAAAAAAAAGCATGGGAAATAAATGTTCTAAATGTTATTTTCTTATAATTATCAAATATTTAATTAGAATTTGTTATAACTTAATACGCCAAAAAATCAAACTTTAAAAATTTTGTTTATTAATTTTTTAATAAGATGTCAATACTTCACATTTTTATATATTTTTTTACAGCAATATTTTTAACTTATTAGTAATTTATTCTGGTAGTATTGGAATTGACGTGTTGAATTTAACTTTGTTTTTACCCGTCTCCCACCGAATTTAGGTTCCAAACCAATTCTTAGAGTGACAAGCAAATAAAGATGATGGGAGATATTGAGTTGATGCACCATAGAAATATTTCTCGCAAGGTAACAAGATGTTTACAAAATATGTATACACTAACCTCTAGTCATCACCTTTAGCTTTTGGTAGGTAGGTAGCAAAATTTGGTTGAATAAAAATCTATAGGGAATCAAGAATTACAAAGGAAAGATAATAGTGAGAAAACATGAGTAAAAATAAATAAATGGAAAAGAAAACTTAAACATTTTTAATGTCTATTTTACAAAAAAGAGCATGGGAAATAAATGTTCCAAATGTTATTTTCTTATAATTATCAAATATTTAATTAGAATTTGTTATAACTTAATACGCCAAAAAATCAAACTTTAAAAAATTTGTTTATTAATTTTTTTATAAGATGTCAATACTTCCCATTTTTATTTATTTTTTTACATCAATATTTGTAACTTATTAATAATTTATTTTGGTAGTACAAGAATTGACCTTATTGAATTTCAATTTATTTTTACCCGTCTCCCACCGAATTTTGGTTCCATACCAATTCTTAGAGTGACAAGCAAATAAAGATGATGGGAGATATTGAGTTGATGCACCACAGAAATATTTCTCGCAAGGTAACAAGATGTTTACAAAATATGTATACACTAACCTCTAGTCATCACCTTTAGCTTTTGGTAGGTAGGTAGCAAAATTTGGTTGAATAAAAATCTATAAGGAATCAAGAATTACAAATGAAAGATAATAGTGAGAAAACATGAGTAAAAATAAATAAATGGAAAAGAAAACTTAAACATTTTTAATGTCTATTTTACAAAAAAGAGCATGGGAAATAAATGTTCCAAATGTTATTTTCTTATAATTATCAAATATTTAATTAGAATTTGTTATAACTTAATACGCCAAAAAATCAAACTTTAAAATTTTTGTTTATTAATTTTTTTATAAGAAGTCAATACTTCCCATTTTTATTTATTTTTTTACATCAATATTTGTAACTTATTAATAATTTATTCTAGTAGTATTGGAATTGAATGTCATGAATTTAAATTTGTTTTTACCCGTCTCCCACAAAATTTAGGTTCCATACCATTTCTTATAGTGACAAGCAAAGAGAGATAATGTGAGATATTGATTTGATGCGCATAGAAATATTTCTCGCAAGGTAACAAGATGTTTACAAAATATGTATACACTAACCTCTAGTCATCACCTTTAGCTTTTGGTAGGTAGGTAGCAAAATTTGGTTGAATAAAAATCTATAGGGAATCAAGAATTACAAAGGAAAGATAATAGTGAGAAAACATGAGTAAAAATAAATAAATGGAAAAGAAAACTTAAACATTTTTAATGTCTATTTTACAAAAAAAAGCATGGGAAATAAATGTTCCAAATGTTATTTTCTTATAATTATCAAATATTTAATTAGAATTTGTTATAACTTAATACGCCAAAAAATCAAACTTTAAAAATTTTGTTTATTAATTTTTTTATAAGATGTCAATACTTCCCATTTTTATTTATTATTTTACATCTTTTTCCTATTTTTTATAATGGCTTTGTGTAAGGAATGAATATTTAAATATGGATAATTAAAATTAAAATTATTAGTAAAAATTAATAGTTTTTTCATGAAAATAAATATAACTAATAAAACAATATATTTTTAATAATAAAATATATAATACTTTAGATATTAGATTGAATTTTATTTATTCTTACTTTTATATTTTATATTTTATTTATAAACATGTAATAACTAGTAAATATTTTTAATAATACAATAGAATAAGAATTATATTAATATTTAATTTTTTAAAATTAAATATAATTTTAAATAAATGTTAAAAAATAAAAAATATTATCAAATTATAAAAAAAAACTACTACCTGTTTATAAATTATGATCGTTATTTTAAGTATATTCAAAATTAATAAGGATGAGAACATAATCATTCTGATCGTTTCCACATCCGTTCTAGCCTTGCAGAGTCACAATCTTTTAATGCAAGTACTTTCTTAGATATATAATCAAACTTCAAAAATTTGTGTTCCGTTGAATATTGTGAATGGAATTTACCTATGATAATATGTCATTCATCTTCAATGCTATTGAGAGGAAAGACCATTGGCATGAAATTTGTAAATCAAGCAGCATTTAAGTATTTAACAATAATAGTAAAAAAAAATTAACAACAGACTTTTGACTTAATTTACATATGTTAAAAGTCTATCTATTATTAACGTGAATTTAACTTAATTAATTAATAGTTAAAAAAACTTATTTAATTAATATCAATAAGGGCTTGAGATAATAGTTTCACTTTACTTCGAACGTTGAGAGATTTTACAAGTTTTCGAAATAATAGCATATTTATTTATCAATAATAGAAATGAAATACTTGTATTGATTTTTCGGTGACTTGATTACATGGGAAAGTCGGAATTAAATTTTTGAAAAAAAAATTAACTTTTATCTTCTCAAATTAACCTCTTTAAAAATAATTAATTTACATTCACAATACATCCTAATAAAATAATCTTTTTTTATTCTAATTATACAATAAAATAAGTAAGCACAATTAAAAATAATTTAGTTTCAATGTTTCCAATTCTTTCTATTTTCTATCAAATATTTTTTTTGAAATTCCTTTCCAATTCCATTACAAATTAATAAATGTTCAAGATGTCCCGATGAAGTAAATACTTATTTCTATAGTTTTATGGAAATTTTAGTATTTTTTAAATTTTATTTTATACTACATTAAGTTTGACATAAATAATTTACTAATAAAATTATAGATAATTTGTTTGAGGTTATAAATGTAAATATTTTAGTTTTTTAAAAAACTCTTAGAGATAAGAGTATAGCATATTGAAACGATTCATTTTACATTAATTTAAATTTTTAGATTTAAAGATTTTCATTATAAATCTTAACATGAGCAAATAATTTTTTTTTATCGAATAAGATCATAATGATGTTGAAGTTTATTTATGAATTATTATCATATGTAAAACACGATATATATAATATTTAAATTTTAAATTGATTTATCTCCAAATAATTTATTATTATAATCATAACAAAAAAATAAAAAATATACTTATATGTATATTAAATTATTACAGAGACTTAACAATTATATTTATTTTTTAAATTAACATAATAATTTAATCTAATTATAGTTTGTATAATATTTAAATAAAATAAATTATAATTATTTATAATTTTAATAATAATTCAATTTGGATCAGATTGTAACAAATAAAAAATCTATCAATCTAAATCTAAACCTAATGAATTGTATACTTTTTAATTTGATTATAAAATATATCAATAAAATTCTATCTATCTAACAAATTGAATTAAAATTTTAAATTTAAACATATTAATCAAATTATTTTCTCATACTTGACATTGACATATAAATTAAATTAACAACTAATCAAATTATATATATAAGTTATATCTAATCCAACTAAATTACATTCTCTTTTCCATGAAAAAATACATTCTTTATTAAAAAAGAGAGAAAAAAGGGTAAAATTTCAATGATGCTTCCAACCTTTCGTTCTTTTTATTAAATGTCATCAACTTTTTTTTGAAATAGGCTATCCACATTTATTAAATCTTCACAAATACCACTCATTCGTAATGAATACTATAATACATATTAGTGGCATAATTTTTTAAAGAAAAATATCAAGAATGTTTCTAAAGTTTATCTCTAATAACACTATTGGATGAAGTACATGTATATGTTTTACATGTGATCATAGCATCCAACATATCTAGGGTGTATGCCTTATAGCATGTACATTACATAGGTTACCAATTCTTCTAATGATGACCTCGAGAAAGATGTTTTTATGAAACGGGTTTTATTGATCCAGATTACCCATAGAGAGTGTACAAGCTAAAGAAATCTTTATAAGGTTTAAAACAGGCTTCTTATACCTGGTTCCTTAAACTTAATACTTATTTGTAATAATGTGGTTTTTGAATACTAAATCATATACCAATCTCTTTGTGTTCTCTAAATCCAATGACATTGTGCTTCTTTTTGTATATGTAGGTGACATCATTATAACTAGCAATAATCCCTAAAAGGGTAAATATGTCATCACCAATTTACATCACACTTTTGTTCTAAAGGACATGAGATTATTACAATATTTCCTTGGTATTGAAGTAGTGCATAGCTCCACTAGTTTGTATCTCAATCAATCAAAATACATATCCATTCTACTTAATAAGATTGATTTACTGGATTCCAAATCTCTTGATAGTCCTATGGCCTTAGCAAAGTGCTATGTAAATTTGATTACACTCATTTTCTAGATGCTTTCGTATATCAAAGTGTCTTAAGAGCTCTCCAATATTGCTCAATGACAAGACCAAATATTACCTTTATTATAAATCGATTATGTCAGTTCATGACTTCTTCAACTAACTTGCATTGGCAAGCAGTTAAGCGTGTTTTGAGATACTTAAAGGATACCCTAGCTCATGGTTTACGTCTCACTAAATCATCTCAGTTAGATCTTCTTGCTTACAGTGATGCTCATTGGGTAAGTTGCTAAAATGATAGAAAAAGTATGCATGGATAATGTGTATTTCTCGATGGTAATCGGGTTTCTTGGAAAGTAACAAAGCAAAGGGTAGTATCCAAGTCCTCAGTTGAGACTGAATACAAGTCCTTAGCAAATAGAGTTGCTGAGCTTACATGGATTTCTTCTTTACTATCAGAACTTCATCCCGACATTCCAACTATTCCTCTTATAATGTGTGACAATCTCAGTGCTCAACATATGGCTAACAATCATGTCTAATATGTAAGATCTAAATATATTGAAATTGATTATCATTTTATAAGTAATCAATTACTTAGCAAGAAATTGGCTATTATTCATTGTTATTTTGAAGAGTAACTAGCATATGTATTCACAAAGTCCTTGGGTGTTTCTCGTGCTCAATCCTTGAAGGTCAAGCTTATGATATCATCCAAACCATAGCTTGAGGGGAGAGTATTGGATGAAGTACAAGTACATGTTTTACATGTGATCATAACATATAACATCTTTAGAGTGTATGCCTCATGTACCATACAGAGGTTAACAATGCTCTTAAATAATCAGTTATAACTAACCTCTAATAATCTTACAAAGGATACTATAGATACAAGCATTCATAACTTGTTTTCCACACATGAAATAATAGAATTCACATAAGCTTTCTTTAAGGGTTTTGTAAACATTAAGGTTAGACGTATTATTAAAGATAATCTCAATTAATAACATCATTAATTCTTTTAATTTTTTAAATCACTGAAATATTCTTTAAAAATTATAAAGTATAATACATAATTTATTATGTTTATGTTTATTAGGAAGAAATTATAGAAATTAAAAATTTATTTAAATTAAAAATAATCTTATATTATTGATTTATTTCTTAAATCAATAAATCATATTATTTATTATATCTGTTAAAATTGTACAAAATATTTTTTTATCACAATTATATCACAATAATAACGAAAAATTTAATTTTTTATTAAATACAATTACTTGAATCCAACTAAAATTACCAATAATCTCATAATATATTACTTATAATTTAAATTTTATAGTTGTATAATATTAATATTTCTCTACAAACAAATATGTGTGCTTGCCGCTATATGATTTTGTAAAAGAGTTTATAGAAATAAGTAATTGTTTCATTAAAACGAAGCAAGCAGGCAATTGCATTTTTCGCTGATATTTGAGACTTTGACTCGAATTCACATTTAACATCAGTCTCTACCAAGTTCCGAGTTACTTTCTCTTGTCTGCTTCGAGAACAGTCAACTGAATACCCCACATGTACATGACTTTCCCACTTGGCGCTCTCAAGCTTCCTACCCAAGTTATATTCTCATGTTTGATAAGCTACGCGGTGACGCAGACATACCTTTTATCGACCAATAAGGCATCCTCACCATCACTAACTACAAAAAATACCCCTACTCATACTTCATATTCACAACGACAAAACGTTCCTTAACCCCAAAGAAAACAAGGACAATCCCGACATTTCAATTTAATAAAAGCAATAGTTATCAGCACTATAAATACTCGCTTCCACTCTCCACTTTTCCTCATTCCATAACAACTCGTAACTGAAAAGCTCCAATATCTCATCAATCTATTCTATTGTTTAAATTACATCTTGGAATTTTTGTTTCATTTCAATTCAAGAGTAACAGCGATGAAGAGAGGTAGAGAAGAAGAAACAAGAGAGATCGAAACCCTAGACATGGCGAAATGCTTGATGTTATTATCCAAATTCGGCGAAACTGATCATGAATCAGTAAATAAAGATACCTCCGGCGACCGTGTTTTTGTTTGCAAAACTTGTAATCGAGAATTCTCATCGTTTCAAGCATTGGGAGGCCATAGAGCGAGCCATAAGAAACCAAAACTCGGTGGTGATTTTGTTGGATTGAAGATCAAGCCGAAGACGCATGAGTGCTCGATCTGTGGGATCGAGTTTCCGATCGGACAAGCGCTTGGTGGTCACATGAGAAGGCATAGGCAGGAGGTTAAGAAACATGTTGATGTGAAGACATTAATATTGCCAGTATTGAAGAAATCGAATAGTTGTAAGAGAGTTATGTGTTTAGATTTGGATTTGCATTTGGGATTCGCACCGCCTGAGGATGATTTGAAGTTGAGTTTGAAGACTCCGACGCTCATTGTTTCATAGTGTTATTTATTTATTTTAATGCGAAGAGTTTGATTTATGTATTTGGATATATTCACATAGAGATGACTTCTTGTTATGATTTTACAATTTTATTTAGTGTTATTTTGTATTTATTTGAGGATTACTTGGTGCATATACTTTGTAGTTTTTTAATTATTTTGCTTTGGTTATTCAATTTATTAAAATATTATTACATATTAAATTTTATTTTAGTTAAAATTATACTGTTGTTATTACATAAAAAAATAACATATTTGCAATTTAAATTATTATTGTAATAATGATTATTCAAACAACATAAAGTTTAAATATCATTTTAGAATAGGTTATTAACAAATGAGATTTTTTCGATTATCATAACTATCAACATTTTGGTAAAATAAATAGTATTTTAAATAATATTTAAGATAATTATCAGTACTTTTAAGTCTTATATATTTGACAATTGCACGAATATTTGTTGCTCAATGTCATCAAAACCTTATTATGAAGTAGGTAAGTGTTTGGTCAGTGGTTTGATTCCCATGATATATGAGTTGTGAAATATTATTTCAAATAAGTAGATATTGTTGATGTTATTTTCGTCTTAGATAATGGTTCTCTTGGAACCTACAAGGATTACTGAGACACTCATGTGGTGTATTTTCCAAGGAAATGTTTGTAACATATATTTGATATTATATATCTCATCTTCTATCTTAAGTGAAGTGCAGTAAAAATTAAAATTAACCTGATATGTATTTTATACATTTAGATAAATTTATACTATCATGATTATCTTTTGATGATTATTTATTTCAAATAATTAAAGAATATATATTGATCATTTATCTATTATAGAGATTATCCAATAAATAAACTCACCTAATGATTCATCGTCTATTAGACTTATCCATGAGACATTTTGTTGATTGAGAAAACTCATTATTCCTTGTGTGACATGTATTAATTTACACCTAATATATACTAATAATTTATTACTTAATTGATACAAAATATAACATTCTTAAGTAAATTATACAATAATAAGGACTAAAGATAATAATAGTTATTATTTCAAAATATATGGATAATTTTATCCAAAAATTTATAATGTGTAATATAAATTTTTCTCTTATTTATATATATATTTAGGTGTGTAATATAGTATCATTAAGAATGAAAATCAACCAAAATACAAAAGTGTTGCCTATGTTATTTTCCTTATGTCTCGTGTATTTAATGTCTTAGTTTAGAAATTATATTTTTAAATCTTTTTATTTATAAAAAATGTGTTAATTAATTTAAATTTTTGTTAAATATTATGAAATAATACTTACCATACATACATATTTATACTTTTTTAATGGACATATTTGTAATGAAGTAATATTTATTTAAAAAAAAATATGAATTGTTTTTGAATTTGTTTATAACTCAAACAGAATTTTCATTATCTATGAATCTAACCCTAATTTAATGATAATAAAACGATGAAATTGTAGTGAGTATAATTATAATATTTGATATTGGACAATAAATTTGTTCAAGTTTCATCTAAAAACATTGAATAACCTTTTATTTTTTTTAGCATTATGTACTTAAACACTAAATAATATTAACTTATATATTTTTTAACACTAAATAATACTAATATTAAGTATAATATACATTTATATATTATTAATATCATACATACTAATGTGCTCTTCCTACTTAAGAATGTGAGGTTATAATATACCATAAAAGGAGTGGTAAGTAAGTAACACAATTTAACAAAATTTGATCAATAAAAGTATTAGAGTCAGGATTTTTACAAAATTTAGTAACATTCGATCTAACTTTTGGATGAATTTTATTGAATTTATTATAATTATGATGACATTGATCGAGTGCATATTGTGGGGCATTAGAATGACAAGTGATCATGCTCAAAATTATTACCCTTAAATAAGTAGTTATGTAATGTAGCTTTAGATATCGATTTTACAATGAACAAAATAAAAAAAAGGTTCTCATAAATAATAAATAAAAATGATAATAAAAAAATAAAGAAAAATAACAATAATTAAATATAAGAATTTTAAAACAAAATAAAATCAGTATTAAATAACAAGATTCGAGATTCACTTAATTATTTTGTTTTGATATTATTAACACTTTTATTTATTACTTAATTATTTGCTTTATATTCTAAACAAACAATCGAAAAATATAAAGTTAAAGATCAATAATAAAAACTAATATATTTATTTTGAGAAAATATTTTTATTAAATAAGCAAGATTTATTGTTATAAGTTATCTAATATTGATAATATATCAAAACAATAATATCGCAATAAAATAACAACTTATAAAATAAATATAATAATTATAAACTAAGAGTTACACATAAAGAAAACATGACTGAATTTTTATATGAAAGAATATAATATATTGAATATAACAAAAGATGAACAAAATAATTTCTCAAAACATAATTGTAATCTATAAAGTACTTATAAGAATTAAAGAAGTAAATAGAAAAATTACACAATAAAGTTTATCTCTAGCCTTGCTCTAGCTTTAGCCTAGCTTATAAATTATTCCAAAAAATTCTAGAGCGAAAGAATGAGAAAAAAAAATAAGAGCTCTTTGTAATTTTTTGATGCTTTATAATATTAAATACTCTATCTATTTATAGTATTGGAGTATAAAGATTTACTAAGTTCTCATAATATCAAGTTATTTTCTCCTTGAAAACAATTGATTTGAAAAATATTTTCAAAGAAAGAATCGTAAATAAATCTCTTATCTCTTCGTAGGATAAAGATTTATCTAATTTAGAGCTTTATACAAAAGATTTATTAGAAATACTAACAAATGTTTAAATATCATATATTTCAAATTTAAGCTTATTTTTGAGTTTGGAATAATTCGATTTAGATATTATTCATGAAATATGAAATTATAGATAAATTTTTTAAATTTTTATATTAACTTGAATCATCTTATTTGGATATCTGAATCAAAGGTTATGATCCAAATTTAATAGCTTGTTTATAAAATTTGTGAAGATATGTTACAAAATTTAAATGTTTTTGATATTCTTTTGGTGATTTGTTGATACTACAAATATATAATAATCATAATTAATATAATCAATATATATTGAATTAATATAGATAATTATTAATTTTAAACTCTTTAAATCATATATATCAATTAATTTACATATTTTATATATGTATTTTTATACTATTATCAACTAAGCATATTTTGGTAGGTTGGGTAGGTGGGCATATGTGAGTTGTGAAATGTTGGAAGAGGTGTGTAAGAGTGGTGATGGTTTAAATTCACTAGCTCGAAATGCTTTACTTAAGAGGTTGTGTCCATAAATGGAAACTTTTGATTTGGAAAAAAGATGATCACTAACAAATTTATGTTTGGATTGTGGGATTTGGTCATTGTTTCGACCCTATATGATATATCGACAATTTTAATTTTCTCTTTTTGTTGTTACAAATATGACATTTTTAGAATAAAAGTGAGCAAACTCTAACATTTTCGAATAAGTATGACTAAAATACTTCAGATATATTATTTATAACTATCACATATATGATTGCACTTATTTATTCACTAGCACATGTTCACAACATGAATCAAGATAACATGTATCACATCGTAATCATAGTCAAATGACTCATATTCAGATATTATTCAATACATATTTAAGTGAATTTAATATAGACTTTTGGTTTAATCAATTCTGATGTTGCCTTTTTAAATAGAGGGATCAATTCTTCTAGCAGACGTATCAATCCTACTGTAGATCAATCTCTCAATGATCATTAATTGATTATGTCAATCTGCGTAACTTTAAAAAAATGAGGTCTAAATAAAGGGATCGATCCTCACCTTAGATGGATTGATTGATATGAATTATATGCAATGAATACGTAAGTATACGTATCATAACAAGTAATATAATGATAAAAAATATTATTTTCGTAGAGATTATATTATTAAAAACTAATTTTTAAAACTAAAAAGTAAAAATTAATTTTTTTGTGTTTTTAAGTTTTAAGAAAGTAAAATTAAAATAACTAAAAATAAATACCAGTAATTAATTAACTTAGAATTAATAGCTAAGAATATTTAATCTCCCAATTTTTTATACACGTGAATCACTAAAATCTCTCAATATAATTTATCAACCAATTACATGATCAATTGAATTTAACCTAGCATGTATTCCTATATCAATTAAACTACACATCATAGTAATTAACTTAATCACACTTTCATGTCAATTAAATTACATACTACTTATTAAGTTTATCAATTATGGATCACATGCATAAGAATTATACGTCTTTGCCTTGAAATTATGCATGTTATTTAATCAAGATACATAATTAAATAATTTTCTCAAATCCATTTAATTACATCTATATATCAATTATTGGTTAAATAATTAATAGCATAAAAATTAGATTAAATAATATAATTAAATTTAAATCATAATTGGGATGAAATATTAGATCATCACATATAGAAAATTATATTAATAAATTAGCTAGACATAATTTTATTCATAAACCTCGTATTTTTTTTGTAAAGAAAGAAGAATAATAATAAATACAATCAATCTCTTTAATTGAAACACCAATCTCCTCTTGAATTTTCACTAAAATTGTATCTTATTTTTAATTTTTCTATTTTTTTCTCTTCTTGGCTCAAAACACTGATATAAAAATATATTTATATCAACTTATTAGGATTTTGGGACAATTAAAGGGTTAACTTAGGCTTAGATGGAATTTGGATCATCATATCAATTTCATATCAAGGGTTGAGATGAAAATAAGAAAAATTAACAATGTTGGGCAATAGGAATGCAACATATGACAAGGGAGAAAGACGGGACTAGTCAACGTGTGATACATGATTTTTATAATGTTTTAATTTCTCTATTCATGTGTCTCTGAAATTTGTGCTACTTGTTTGATGGATGTTTACGTGTTCATGTATTTAGGAGAATAAATTGTTACGTGGATTAGATGATTTTACCCAAATTCCATCTCACCTCTCTTGACTATTTTGGTGACAAAATTTATGGAAAAATGCACATTATTTTATTTATAATTTAAGTTAAATATATATATATATATTGTATATAAATTATTTTTTTTGTAATAAATATACATAATTTTTTGGTTAGTTTTTTATATTAAACATATTTTGATATTTTTCTGATATTATGTAATAAAATACATATTTTGAGTAGAGTAAAAAATGAATAAAATATGTAATAAAAAAAGAATTTAAAATCAATTCAACTCATAAATCACTTATAAACTCGATTTTAGGTGAGTGTTATGATTTTTGATTGAAAAAAAAGCTCTTGTTCAAGCTTTTTCCTCGTAATAATTGACATAAAATTAAACAAGCTAACAAAAAGTGTAAACTGCATTTTTTCAGTTTTTTTTCAAAAATTGGTTTTTTATTACAACTATGAACAATGAGGTAGTTTATAGTGACTTCGGTGGTTCTCTGGCGGCCAATGGTAGCATGGGAGGAGGCCCAAGAAGAGGTGAGCCTGGGATTGGTTTTCTTCACGGTGGTGCAACAAGGTAGCGGCGGCGTGAACTAGAAGCTGCATACCAGGGATAGAGGTGTCGGATCTGCATAGCAATAGTGGGGCTAGCCCGATGACATCCTTTTGGCTCGGGTGGCAATGTTGGTTGGCGAAGGCGACTATGGCAAGGAGGGCGGTGGTGGCGGCTGATGATGTAGGAAAGTTGTGCTTTTTTTTAACGTATTTGAATTTATTTTTTTGTTATTGGATTTTTTTAATTGAAAGATAAAAGAGAAGATATGATTTTGTTTAATAAATAAAACTTGGTTGTGTTAATATTAAACTGAGGTATAACACTAGAAAAATAGATGAAAAGGATGAGAATATAGACAAAAGCGAGTAAGTTTTGGACGATTTAAGTTTAGGCAAATATAAATTAGGAAAATGTAGAAGATGAACAAAATTGATGTTTTAATTTAAAAAATAATTACAATATTATGTTTTATTTATATGATTAGAATAACAAAATAAATAATTATAAAATAATTAATAGAAAATTTTATATAAATCATTAATAATTATTAAATTTTAATTAATCTATAACTAGATTTGCTTGACTCATTCTATCTTCTCTCGATTAAGCTTTTTACGAGAGCTAATGACCAACAAAAAGTTTCACCTGCCAATCAAAAAAGGGGAGGGTGTTTTTTTTTTCTTTTTAAAGCAAAAAGAATTATTATCGCAAGATAAAATTATCAAACGCATAAAATTACCTTTCACATTGTTTGAAAAGATTGGCCCCTTCGCCAAAGGGGCTTCGAACAAGTCTTTCAAGTTTTCTATTTTTTAAGGTGACACTTTCCGTTAGTAACATACTAATCATAAAATTCTTATGATTTTTTTATGGTTAAGTTTAATAAAATTACTATATTTTATGATATATTTTTTATTAAATTTTAATTTAAATAGATTTATTTAGCACATATTTATTCTAGTATAATTTTCAACATATTTTTGATCAAATTTATAAATGATTATCGTTATAAATCTAGATCTAAATTTATTGGTTTTTTTTATCAAAATTATTACTACTTTAGAGATCAAAAATATGAATTCAAATAAATTGATTAAAAGTATGGATATAATATGAAAAATAATCCAAACAAACAAATGTAAACCCATAAAAAATAATTATTATTACTAATATCATCACCTAAATGATTAAAAATGTTACTATATGTAATTTTTATTAATTTATATCTTATAATTAAATTCTCTAATATACTATAATTTCAATGAATTAATATAAGTTTCTCTTCTTCAACAAATTTTATCAACATATTTTTTATAAAATTTGTGCATGATTAGCAAAAACAAAAAAAAAATCATCAATTTATCTTGCGACGTCCACCATCATATTAAGCATAGCAAAATTTACTCGGAAGATTTAAAAGGATTTGGGTAATGGACGGAGAATAAGGGTACATTTAGAACCGCTTCAATTTTTAATTAAAGTGGTCAAATGTCTTAAAGCACTCTCTAACGTGTTTGAACTTTCATAATAGAGACAATATTTGTACTTCTTAAAAAAATAAATAATTTTAAGAAATAATAATTATACTTCTTAAAAAAGTAAATAATCCTTGATAACTAATTTAAAATGCATGCTTATCAAATAAATTAATTACTAAAAATGTAAATTAATTGGTAAAATAAAAATGCCTCTAAACCATTTCTAACAATCTTATGCCATACCAAACACCTCAATACTTCTCTTTCAATCACTTTTAGTCAAACCACTTCATTTAAAACCATAGCCACATCCAAATGAATCCTAAGATTTGTCTTGCCAAGAGGGAAAAGTTTAGACAAATATGGGAAAAAGATAGCTCGGCACAAGATAAAAATATCAAATTAACAAGAAACTAGCTTTCACTTTCACACACTAAGTCAAGTTTGAAAGAATGACAATAACTAGAATTACAAGCATCCGTCAGAAACGTCACACAATTAGTTTCCTTCCTTTGCAAGGTGTTGCTCCAAACCATGCTTCTTCTAAACTTCATGGTATTAGGAGCCACAGCAAGCTGACTTTTGTGCATCTTGACTGGACCCAGCTCCCTGGTCTTGTTGATTGAGCTTGATTGTTGTCGGCTGTGATGGGTCAAAGATATTAAAGCCACCAGAAATCTTCAACATAATCTTTCATGATTCAACATAGGCCAGAGAAGGGAAAGTACCTCAGATTTGGAGTCAGTGTCCGCAAGCCTCTGCTTTATATCTCTTGCTATTGAAAAGAAAACTTGCTCTACATTTAGATTGGTCTTGGCACTCTGTAGTACAAAATATCTTTCAGTACATATCACATGGTATTTGACCAGATTTCAGAATCGACATGGTTCACTTACAGTCTCAAAAAATTGGATTCCGTACTCATCAGCAAGTGCTTGGCCCTTAGCAGTAGACACAGCCTGAAATGAGCGGTTTCATCGGTAAAAAAGTTAAAGGCAAAGCATATTATATACTATTCACTAAAGCAGATTCTACAAGATTACACACCTACAATAGGTGTGGAGCTAGGGGTTAAAAAACCATTAGATTAATGGTTTATTTATTTTAGCATTTCTATTATCTCGGAATATTTAACTAGCTCGTCATTATTAGGGTTTTAATGTGCCTTATAAATAGGTTTTATTTGGGGATCAGTAACATTATTGACTACTGGAATAACTCAGTCTTCCTTCCTCTTTCTTTTATCTTCTCTATCGTTTTCTATTTTGCACTAGTTACAGCCGAGGTGGGAAAGCAAGGAGGGAGAAAATCTCAACCCAATGAACAGGAAGAATCAACATTTCATTACAGGTGCCCAGCAAAATGCATTTTCCATACTAATCCCAGGTGTATCAACTGCCAAGCAGCCTAGTTATGCAACTAAGCAAATTAAGGATGTACAACAATTGATCAAAGTTATGCAACTAAGCAAATTAAGGATGTACAACAATTGATCAAAGTTATGCAACTGAGCAAATTAAGGATGTACAACAATTGATCAAAGTTATGCAACTGAGCAAATCAAGGATGTAGAACAACTGATCAAAGCAATCTGGACGGAAAAGAAAAGCAACCTACCCTCTTGCTTTCATCCATGTCAGCCTTGTTACCCACCAATATCTTGTTCACATTATCTGAAGCATGCTGTTCAATGTTGCGAATCCAATTTTTAATGTCTGAAAAATAGCAAGTGTCACCATTAGATCAATATAGAAAGCAGCAGAAGCAGTCTTTGCAAGACTAGCACACACGGTAAACCACCCTTGTCAATCTACAAGAAATATGCTTCGACACGTATCATGGTCAAGTACTAGAACATGTAAAACAAGAAAACAACAGAAGAGGGTGGATGGAGGCAGAACACAGCTACATAGTGAGAGGAGAAAATTACTGTTGAAAGATGATTCATCTGTTACATCATACACGAGCAAGATACCCATGGCTCCACGATAGTAAGCTGAAAAATGAGGATAAAGTTATTAGAGAAATTCTGAAGGAATAAGAGAATGAGAAGGGTAAATAGCACAGCAGAGGGCCAGATAGTGAAGAAGCATATTATAAGAAAAGGGGTAAGAAGAAACAATGTAAAGAATGTAGAATACAAACAATGTGGTACTTTGTTGGAATGACATCACACCATATTCATCATTTTAATCTCCATAAGAAAATGTAACAAGATGAGTAGTCATGGTATCAGAAAAACCATATCCATTTTCAAGTTATATACACAAGCATTCCTACACGTATCTATGACAGTAAAAATAAGGCAATATAAAAGACCACAATATTACCTGTGGTGATTGTACGGAACCTCTCTTGTCCAGCAGTATCCCAAATTTGGAGCTTAACACGTTTTCCATCAAGCTCTATAGTTCTTATCTTAAAGTCAATGCTGCATAAAGAAAAAAATAACCTCATAGATTCCTCGTAACTATCCAAGAAGAACAACTACTAAGCAGCAGTAAAATCAATTGTTTGGAGTTCATACCCAATGGTGGTAATGAAACTAGTGGTGAAAGAGCCATCTGAGAAACGCAAAAGAAGGCAACTCTTGCCAACACCTGCAAAGCAAACAACTATTAGTCAGTAAAATAGGTACCGTCCTTAAATCTGCATGTTTTCTGACCTGCATAGTGTACCTAAATATATAGAAGGCAAGCATGTAACACGGTCAGGGCTATACTATTTATTTAAACCAATTCTACATGATCAGGCTTGAACAATGGAGAAAAACGTCTAAAGATTAAAACAATAACATAAGATCAGTTAAAAGACAAAGACTTGGTCAAAGTCAGAAGACAAGGAGGACGACATAAGACAGATTACAATCCAACGTGAATAAAGAAATTCTAAAAACCATTAGCATTAGTAAGAAAAATCAAAAATGAAAAAACTTACATGCAGCTTAGTTAAGTTCAATGAGTTTCTAAAGCAATATGACAATAAGAGGCCAAATTTGTTGGCCAAAAAAATTAACTTATCGATCATGAAAAAGATGAACTTCACCGTAAACAACTAATAGGCAATGACTAATTAAGGGCCTGTTTTGTAACAATTTCTATTTTCAAGTTCCAAGTTTTCAAAATGTCTGTTTTTAGTAATTAAATCAATTTTCAAGTTCAAAATTAGGTTAAAACTCATTTTTATTTTTGCACACTTTTTATTATTTTTGAAGCTTACAAAAATTTAAAACTATATTCTAAGTTAACTTTTCTTTTAATTAATTAATTTTACTTCTTTCTTGTGACTTAAGAGATAATGAAAGAAGAAAAAATTAAATCAATTTTCAAGTTCAAAATTAGGTTAAAACTCATTTTTATTTTTGCACACTTTTTATTATTTTTGAAGCTTACAAAAATTAAAAACTATATTCTAAGTTAACTTTTCTTTTAATTAATTAATTTTACTTCTTTCTTGTGACTTAAGAGATAATGAAAGAAGAAAAAATGACTTTTTACCAAACCAGATTTTGTCTTTTCCTCTAAATAAATAAGAAAACAAAAAACTAGTTTCAAGCTCAAGAAAAGAGAAGTTACAAAAAGAAGTTGAAAATATAACTTGTTGCAAAATGAACCCTAAGCAGTCTCGAATACAAATTGATAATCAAAAGAAAGGATCACGATGACTAATGCAAATCCATTAAAAAAAGGCTTAAATTAGGCCAAGGCGTTCGAAATCCTCAAGAACTTCAAATCCAACGTAAACAACTTTTTGTTTTCCTTATTTTTAAGCTTTTGTTATACCCTTAACTTCAACAAATCATACATAAAATATGTCAAAACTCCAACCTCCAGGGATCGACAGGGTGCATGCTTAAAATTTGCATACATCAATAACAACGTATAAACATGATCGTATTTGCACCGTAATGGATTGAAAATTGAGATCCAAAACATTACGTTGCGTTTGTTTCTCGGGAAAATAGCCTAAGCACAAAGACACAATAAGGGAATCGAAAACGATAACAAGCACATACCGCTGTCACCGATCAACAATAACTTTATCAGGTAATCGTAATCGGCTCGAGCCCTCGCCGGCGGAGCAGCCATTTTTCTCCTTTTTTACAATTAATTAAACCTCAAAACGTACAAGTTCCTCTCTGCTAACAATAAAACAAAAAATACGTCAAATCCAAAAGCAAATAATCAAATATTAATATCTCTTTGCAAAAACAAATACAAAACAAACAAATACCAGATCGGAAATGAAAACGAAAAGAGAAAAGTGATCGTCTTCGAGTGGTCAAAAGCTCAAAGCTATGAAGATACAGAAAGAAAATCAGAGAGAGATAAAGATTATTTTTTTAGCAAAAGAAACGGACAACCTTCGCACGAGCTCCTCGGACTACGGTGGGTAGCTAAAATGCGCAGCGTCCCAATCTAGATTCACTACTGCTCTCCCTTCTCCACCAAACTATGCGTCGATTGCTCCCCTGTGCACGATAGCAACTCCACCACAATTTGAGAGAGAGGGGGGCTCAAAGAGAAAGAGCAGGGAAAGTTAAGGTGGTGTTAATGGAATAAAACTCCAAGCAATGAAATAAAGACAGCTATAATTTTGTAGTTATCAGTTGAGAAAAAGGTTGAAATTATTATCATATTTTATTTTATTGTTTTTATAATATATTTATTATTAAATTTAAAAATTATTAACAACATTTTTTGTATTTAATATATTTATTTTATGTTAATTAAAATTTATTAAGGTATTTTTCATAATTTTTAAAATTAATAATAAATATATTACAAAAACAATAAATAATATAAGATGTAACAATAACTTAAAAATAAGTGAAAATGTATTATTTTAAATCAATAAAATTTAAAATTAATATATTTTTTTTAAAAAAATAAATATATGTAGAAATAAAATAATCTAATTAGTGAGGAATATATACGTAATAAATAATATTTTTTATTATAAGTTTTGATAATGTATTATCAAATAAATTGTGATTGTATTACAAACTTACGATAAAAAATAAATAATATATTTTATCCTAAATTCATTTCTCAATATTACTTAAGAATCAAAATCTCACAAATTCTCTCTCTTTATTATATTAACATCACTTAAATCTTGATCGTACGTCTAAATATGAAAACGTGCACTACCCATAATAAAAAGAACATATGGTCACCAAAATTAATATTTTTAATAGAAATGCATTTTAGATTCGTACTTATTAGGTGAGATAAAACAAATTTATTATCTTTACAAAAATATCGTAATTTTTTTTTTTGTAAAAATGAGACAATACAAATCTATTTTTTTTATAAAATAGATTTCTACAACATTATTTATAAAGTAGTAAACTTATAATGCATTACCTAATATATAAGAATAAAGTATATTTTCGTTAAACACTATTACACAAAAGGTTTTAAAGTCAATTTTTAATCGACTTAAAATGAGGTGATTTCAAATTTTAAGTTGGTTCAACTATATAATTGATTTAAAATTGTGTCAATTTAAAATTTTAAGTCGATCCTACGTGTCAACCGACTAAATGTCATACCATTCAACTGCCTTAATAACTAAACCCCTGCAAAGGTCTTGGTGTAGAAACATTATTTTTTCACCATTGAAATATTTTTTTTGGTATCTAAACTTGTGTCCAGATGTCAAAAATCTTCTATGTCTTCTATAAGACATATTTCATCCATGAACAAGATAAATTGTAGAAATGTCATCGCTATAGGACATCCCATATAACCCTTTGTTGCATTTCCAGTTAAGTTTTCATAGACAAGAAAATCATTAATTATCCATAAAAGAACCCCATCAAGTTAAATTAGTACTTATCATGTGCATCATAAACCTTAACACCATCATTCCATAACGTCTTTACGTCATCTATCAGAAGTTGCAAATACACATTAATATCAACTCTAAGTTGTTTCGACCCTAATATCAATAATGTTAGCATTATAAATTTTATTTTCATACACAACTAAGGAGGAAGAATGTATGTTATCATAATTATTGATCAATAGTTATATTTGTTACTAAGAAAACTATGTAGATTAATTCCATCAATAACAATAACAAGACAAATATTTCGCAGATTAGATGCAAATTCATGTGATAAATTGTCTACTACTTTCCAATTTAGATAATCTAAAGGATGATGTAGCATTCTATCATCACATCAATTCTTTGAATGCCACGTTAACATCTTTGATGCCTATTTACTTTTGAACAACATCTGAAAGCAAGGAATTGGAGAAAAGTATAAAAAAAACCTTTACAGACACACTTTTCTTAGGCGTTGTCTCATTTGTAGCATGCTTTCATCTTGATTCTTTGTACATCGGATAATCACCTAACATCTCATATATTTTTCTTATAAAGAATGCAATTATTTGAACAATTATCAATATTTTGATATTACATACCAAATCGATTAAGAGATTTCGTCACTTCATTCATTGAAGATGACAACTTATTATTCTTAGAAAATATATCTATTAGTATATTTAACAATTTCATGAATCCCTTGTCTGAAAAATCATTTTTTGCCTTTACATTGTACAAATGAATATATCCTAACATTTTAGTGTATTTTTTACATTCTGATACAACGAGTTTTCAACATCCTTTAAAAGTTTTTTAAAAGTTTCATCATTCTCATTCAGTTCATCTATAAAACATATTTTTTATGTATACATTTTATCTAGAGTGCCTATCCTGATAGGATGTATCTAATCTACTCTTATTCTTATTTATCTCTCGAGTATCATTAATATTTTCTTCATAATAATAACAACATTTATAACTCAAAAAAATACCACTACAGATAAGGTAATACTTAATCTCATCAACATCATAAAATTTCTCATTTTTAAATTTAACACATGGACATCAAATCATATTGATTTCGTTATTACTATTTCTACGAGTGAATTCCAAGAAAATCTCAATTCTAAAAATATAGTTGTGCTCAATTATATATTTTCAATCAAGAACATTAAACACATTAAATATATACCAAATAAATATACATACATTAATCACCAATACTTTCAGAGTTTATTATATAAAATTTATAAATTATTAGAATATAAATCAAAATATCATATAAAAATAAATACAAAATTCAAATAATTAATAAATTTATTATAACTTTAATAATATATAATGTTCTTTTCACGTATAAAACAATATAATAATATAAATTATAATAACCTTCTAATAATATAAATTATATAAATATCCTAATTAAAAAAATATTATTTAACACATATAAAAATAAGTTCAAAAAAAATATTTTAAGTGTGGAGTGTGTATATGTAAACATGAAAAGTAAATAAAAATGAATAAAAATACCTTGTATTATTTAAGTTTGGCAAAATAATGAACAACACACACAAGACAATATAGCTTGGCAAAAAATGAACAATATGCATCAAACAGTATATATATAATCAATAACACATTATATGCATATAAAATTATAAAAATAAACTTTAAATTCATAAAAATAAAATAAAAATATAAAAACATGAATAATAAGTACAAAATAGTACATAAAAATACTTACAATAATTAAATAAGTGAAAAAAACGAAGAAAGAATGTGTTTGGCAAGTGAAAAAATGAAAGAAGAATGTGTTTGAAGTGTTAAGCTCTACAAAATGATAGATTTAGATCAGCAAGTGGGTAATAAAACTCAAGTGATAGCACCAAAAATGGTGGTCGAAAATAACAAAAATGGACAATTTATGAGGGTGTCGTGCATGGAGGAAGAGAGAGAGAGAGAGAGAGAGAAAAAAAAAGGTAGTAATAGCGAGAACTGACGGGAGGAGAGGGAAGAAGAAGAAAGAAAAAAACTAGTTAGTATCGGTTCTACGTGTTAATCGATGCTATAAGTGGTGTGTCATCGATTGACGTGTACAATCGATGTTATCTTCCACGTGTAGTATCAGGTATACACATCAAGCAACACCACCTATTGATTTTTTAATATTTTTTACTTTTAAGTCGACTTAAAATTGGTTTTTTACTATAACCGACTTAAAATTTAAGTCAGTTTATAGATATACTGACTTAAAATTCATTATGAGTTGATTTTTCTTAAAATCGACTTTAACTCCCGACTTAAATGCCCTTAATTGTAGTAGTGAAATTTGTGCTTGAAAACAAATCATCAATTTTTTTAGAGAAATTAATATTTCAATCATTCAAATGAAAGATACAAAAATAATTAAATCAAAAAATAAAAATGCATCAAATTATCATAAAAATCATATGTAGCATGGTTCGAGCTTTTTTATTTAACTCTTTTAATTCTCCAAATATATATGATTTTTTTCATTAATAAAATGATAAATCTTCAATCCAATTTGACCATTCATACCTTGAGATATTCACATTTTGAAATACATAAATATTTAAACAAAAAGATCTATATCAAAATTTAAAAACAAAACAAACCAAAACATAATCAAATATGTTTATAATCACCACCAATTGAAATCTAGATGAAAGAAAAATACACTAAATTGAAATCTAGATATGATATATAAGTCATAATTTATATTAATTAAAACAAATTAAATAAAATTGAAGATCAATTCCGATAATAAAAGCTCTCTTCAATACTAAACAAAAATAATAGATAACTAAATTTTTGTAAGAATAAATCACGAGAAATGGTTGGTTTTTTGTTTAAGTTAAAGGTAGACAACATGTAACATTATAACTATCATTTGGTCATACATACTTGAGTAAAATTAAATGACCCCACACTTTGAGAATCAAAATATTTGAGGAATTTAAAAATATTTTAATTTTTTATAATATTAAAAAATATGTAATTTTTAATAAAAAAATATGTGCTATTTAAAATAAGTATATTGGCTTGAAGAGGTATCGATAATGATAACAAAAATAAGATATGGGAAGCAATTGGTTGGGAGACGAGATGGAAGCATATGATTTTTTTTAATTTGATGTATGAGAATAATCTTGTTTTGATAACATATTTTATGAGATAAAATAATATATTTGCATAAATATTTAATATTTTTCTATAAATAGTATATATAGAAAGAATAGTAAATCCTTCAAATACTAATAGCTATTTTGACAATTATAACAGTTAATGATTCTATGTAATTCAACACATTCCAGCTAATTTAACAAAGAAAATGTGACTTTATCTTATGTGGGCACACGAGGTCAGGAGTTAAAAGGTTTTAACATTTGTTTTTGAAAAATGTTTTTATTTTGATTCATATATTAATTATATGTTATTAGTTAATGTGACTAAAATTTATATGTTGATTTAGAAATTATCATTTAGTATTATATTGTTTTTAGGAATTTAGTTAAAGTGATAGCATAATAATAAATAATTATTTTTATGTTTTTATTTTTATTTAATTATTTTAATTATAATTTATTTAAGTTATAACATTATATATCTAATGTAATTGAAATAATTAAATAAAAATTATATTTGTTTCTTATTGTTACTTTTTCATAAAAATAAATTGTTAAAAATAAATATAAGGTTTAACTATTATTTTTATAATAAACGAAAAATTTAATAATATTTTTCTTGTACCATAATATAATTAAATTATTGTTAATAAATGATGTAATAAATTAATAATTAATCATTATATTAACTTATTAATTTTGAATCAAATCTAACATTTACATATATTTGTGCATGTAACATTTTTTTAATTTTTTTATGAATATATTGGTTTTAATGAATTTGAAATTTTGATTGAAAGAAGAAAATCTCATGGTGTCGTCATGTGAGTGAATGGGCCGAAACATTGTTTTTTTTCTTCTTCTTTTAAAATCAAATAATGTTTTTAGTGTAATTTAAAATAAAAAATAATTTTTATTATAAAGCATGCAAATGGCAAAACATTCAACTTACATTAATAATATTCAAACTGTAGTTCTCATATTTGCCATATGTTTTACCTTTCAAAAACTTAAAATATGGTAAGTTTGAAAATGTCTTTGACGTCATCCGCAATATGTAACGATATTTATATTTTAAAGGCGTTAATATTAATATATATTATCCATAATAATATTAATATTAAAAAAATATAAATAAAAAATCAATTAATAATATAAATATTATAAATAAAATATCGAATTATATCTATTAAAATTCCATTTATAATTAATTTTATTTTTTTAAATTATCATTAAATATCTTTACTTAATTTTAGTAGTCATAAATTTATTAATTTAAATAATTATATTTAAATATAACTATTTATTTTATCTTTTTAATTTATTGGTAAAAATATATATGAAATATTTTTGTATTTATATATATAATAATTAAAACAATTAATTTAACGTATAAGTGATGGATTGTTTTAAATTTTTTGAAATTTTATAACTTTTGTAATTTATTTTTTTATATTTGTAAATTTTTAAATTTTTTTTTATCAATAATAATAATGTCTTTAGCGTATTCATAAAATTTAAGTCTCTGTGATTTAAATGATATTAATAATTTAAACCTTGAATATAAATGTAATCTAAATATTGTTAATAGTTAATTATTATTTGTTTATTAACAAACAAATTATGTATTCATTAAAATAACAAAAATACATTTTAGTGATTTTTTTTACACTGTTTGTATTAAAAGTATTTGAAAAAGGAAAAAATATTACCTGAGATTATCCTAGAGTATTTTCATTTTTTGCCCATTGCGATTTCAAATATTTTTTTTTAAAACTTTTTTATTTTTATACATATGTTTAAAAGTATAATTTTATCAAAATTTTAATAAATTCAATAACAAATGGTTTTCAAATGATCAAAACATCAAATTACACCTTAAAATATAAATATTATTTTTAAATATACATTTAAATATTTTTATTTTTAAATAAATTTAAATATTTTTTTATTATTATTTAGGCAGTAATATAATATGTATAACATTCTTGTATACTCAAGATGTTTTTTTTTAATTGGATGCGAAGTTAAAGATCCAAAATGATGAAATAATGCGTCACGTTGACGACTGCATGCACTAAGTTAAAATGTAGGTCATTTTCCAGTTTTCATATTTCAGAAGATAACAAACTGTCACGACCTTAAATTTTCAATAGCGATCGTGCGGCACTTAGCACGTTCCGTTGCACTAAGTCTGCCTTTCCCGAACGAATTCTCCAAAGAGAGTTTGCAAAGAATGTTTTATATTGCTCTAGAGAGAGTTTATGTTACAATTTCCCAAGATTTCCAAGATTGTTAGGAATTCCCAAGTTGAATGCAAATGAAGACCAATAGGTCTATTTATAGTGTGGCTTTAAGCTTAAGAGTATGCCACCACTTTCTAGAGTCTTCCTAGTCTAGAATGTACAAGGGAATTCTAGAGTTATGTACAATATGTCACAAGGATCTAGGACCTTCTAACCAACTCTAGAGTCTTCTAGGTTTGTCTAGTTTCTTCATGCACGTTCCGGGATGTTCGCGAAGCTTCCGGGCTTCCACGTCTTTCCCGAACCATCCAAAGACGTTACAGGAATATTCCAAATTCATTCTAGCACTCTCCCGGCGTGCTCTAGAACATTCTAGTGTCTTCAAGCTTGAGTTGAGTCCATCCAACTCTAGCCCTTTCTAGACATCTCTAGAACCTTCTCATGTAGAAAAGTCTAGGTCCTTTAGGCAAGGACCATTTATTTTGGATTTCGTGGGGCAATCGGATGGGACGTGACACCACCACACTCGAGTTCGCGACGCCCTCGTCGCGCCTTCAAGCTTGAACCTCTCGATGTCATCTTTGAATTGCCACAAGGATTCCTCAGGTTCCCAGCTTGTTTCTTCATTCGGAGCGTTCTTCCATTTGACCAAGTATTCCCGATAACTTGGTACACCTCTACGCCGGATCAAGCGATCCGCCAAGATTGAGTCCACTTCCTTGTCAAAGGAGGTTACTACTGCGGTAGGCGCTCTCTTGGATTCCCCTCGACTCATATCTTCCTTATCTTCATGATAAGGTTTTAGCATGCTTACATGAAAAACAGGATATATTTTAAGCTTTGGAGGGAGTTGCAGCTTGTACGACACCTTGCCGACTTGTTTAAGGACTGGAAATGGTGCTCGTATTTCCGCGCAACCCTTTATGAACCTTCCGCAAGCTCTTGAACCGTTGGGGCAATGGTTTAACGAGGACCAAATCTCCTTCCCGAAACTCCACCATCCTCCTCTTTCTTGTCGACCCCATTTCTTCATCTTTTTAGACGCCTTGTTCGGCATAAGCTCGGGCCAACTCCGCTTTGTTCATGCCACGCCTTGGCAAACTTGAAGGCAAAGCAGGCTCTTCCTTCATAACTTCGTGGCCAAGGCATGAGGAGTCAGGTTCTTTGTCCCATGGCGATCTCAAATGGACTCTTTGAGGTAGACTCGCTCCGTTGTAAGTTATAAGAGAATCGTGGGCTACATCCCAACAACTTTGCCCAATCGTGTTGGTTACTAACAAAGTGCCTAAGATATAACTCCGGCAATGCATTGGCACGCTCTGTTTGTCGAGTCACTTTGGGGTGAAAGCTTGTGGAGAAATTCAAGTCTGATCCCAACAACTTGAATAATTCGTCCAAAACGCTAGTAAATCGTGGGTCTCGATCACTCACGATATTGGATGGAATCCCCGATGCTTCCGCAACACGTGTTTGAGAACAATCGTCTTGTCTCATCTCGTGCGGTCCGTCGAGGCGGTATGAATGTTGCATATTCTTTGAGCGGTCGATATAACGGACGATGATAGTCTTTGCCAAAGCCTTGATTTTGGCAAGCAAGTGATTTAAGTCCATGGAGCCTCTCCCATGGTCTCTCCGGAATAGCGGCGGTTCTAACAACCTCCTGCATCTTGCTCTAGCTTGTCTGATGGCACACACAAGACAAGTTCTTCACATAAGCGACATCATCACAGAAGTTGAGGCCAATAGTAGATAGACTTGATCAGCAGGTGCGTACTCGTTCCTGGGTGTCCGACCCCCATAAGAATCATGGCACTCTTGATAAGCTCTTTCCTTAAGCTCCCCCATTTTGTACGAAGATTCGATTAACGTGGCATGTAATCCGTCACTTTCGGCCAAAATCGTCTTGTCTTTCGCTTTCTTGATGAGAGCAAGGAGGTTTTGAGCAAGGGTATCGTACTCCAACCCTTCTTTGATCCTTTCCGGCCAAAGGACTACTTCCTACTGCTGGTCGCTAATTCCGCCTTACGGCAATTTCGTGGCACCACTACGCCATAGGCACTTACCAGGCTTGTACTCAACCTATAGTCAAACTCCGCCAAGAAATCTTGCCACCGATCTTGCTTAGGACTCAACTTCTTTGAGTCCGAAGTAGCTTGTTGCAACATTGTCCGTCATGATAACAAAATGAGAACCCGATAAGTAATGTCGCCACACCCCAGGCAATGAATGATAACTATCATTTCTTTCTCTCGCACGGTGTAGCGGCGTTCATGTCATTCAACTTGCGGCTCATAAGCTATCTGACGCCGCTACTACCGCATCAAAACTCCACCAATGGCAAAGTCCGAGGCATCGTGCGGCAAATTTCGTATGTCTTGGAGAAGTGCGGAAGACAAAGCACGGTTCTTCGCTAACGGCCTCTTTAAGTCTTCAAATGAGGCTTGGCATTCACTTGTCCATTCCCAAGCCTTGTTCTTTTTGAAGCCAGGTTAGTGAGTAGAGTGCTCTTCTTTGAGTAGGACTTGATAAACCTTCTGTAATAGTTCACGGTCAAGGAAAGATCTCAACTCTCGGGAACCTTGGCGAGGTTCCCATTCTTGGATGGCTTTCACCAGTGCCATCCATCATTAGTTTTCCATCCTTTATCCTATGCCCTTTAAGAACATCACCTCATCTTGGGCAAAGGAACATTTCTCCTTCTTGACGTATAGCTCATTTTCCTTAGGACCTCGAACACCTTCTTCAAATGCTTTCGAGATGTTCTTCCAAAGTCCGGTATATATCCTGAATGTCGTCAAGATATACTACCACGAACCGATCGAGGTAGGGATGGAAAATCTTGTTCATTAGAGTGCGAAGGTGGCGGGTGCATTAGTAGACCGAATGGCATGACTAGGAACTTCATGGCACCATACCTGGTTACACGTAGTCTTGGGCTCATCCCCTTTGGCTATGCATACCTGGTAATAACGACCAAGTCGGTTTTGTGAAGTATCAGCATTCCACTAATTGATCGAACAAATCGGCAATAAGAGGATAGGATACTTTTTCTTGACCGTGATCTTATTTGAACAGATAGTCGATGCGCACGTTCGTAGCGAGCCATCCTTCTTCCTTTGAAAGAGAACCAGGGGCACCAAATGGGGCTTTGGAGGGCCTTATGAAGCCAAAGGCGTCCGGCAATTCATCGAGTTGCTTCCCTTGATGCCAACTACGAGTTTGCCATCCGATATGGGCTGCATTCTTTGGTGGCACAGTCTTGACCGGTTCCAACTACATTTCATGGTCTGCCTCACTCCTCGAGGTAAGTTGGTAATGCTTCGGCGTACGTCTTTGAACTTGTTTGGGAGACTTGCGCCGATCGGCAAGCTTGGCTTTGGTGATGCCTCTTCGTCATCGTATTCCTTTAGGATGGCCAAATAACTCTCTTCATCCCTCTTTCAACCCTTCTCTGGAATTGAAGCGCTGAGAGAGCTTGGGTAGTAGGTCTAGTGGTCCTGCTCCGTCGGTGCCACACGTGCCTTCGCACCATCTGAGCGGTACGTAGAGTTTGAGCATACGGCACCAAGAAAGCTCTTGCACGGTCCGAGAACTCCGTACCGAATACAGCAGAAGTCGTCATGGCGCCCATGACAAGTCCCACCGCGGTCCCGAAGCACCAAGAGGCGACCTTAACTCCACGAGCCACCTCCGTGCAACGGTAGTGTGGCCGAGTTAGCGCTTTGAGAAGAACCCACTCCCATTGACAACCTCCGAGCCAAGTCAGCTTTGCTTCACTGCAGAAACAAAGTTGTGCGATGCACTGTGTCGACCAATGCTTTGGCGACCTTCCCGTTGATGGTGGCATCCACGTACATCGAAACCTTTAAAAGTCTTTGGGGCGCTGCCGTGCACCAAGTAGGCCTGAGAACCCATCTTTGCACGCTTCGTCCGACTCGCCTCCATCCCGCTCACGAGTGGAAGCACCAAGGCACTCGAGGCCTTCCTCTTCGGACATTCTCGTGCCCACGCGGTCCGTCGCATATGAAGCACGTCACACCGGAGCTTTAAGGCATGTCGATCCTCCTTCTCCTTCCCTTGTCCCGTGGCTTGAATGAGGAGGCATCTTTGTGGTTTTTTGATCACGACTTTTACCATGGCTTCCCCAGCTCTTTCCTCCAACAAACTTCTTATCTATGGCTTTGGAGCTCTCTCTTTGCTTTAGAGTGGTAGCCAATAAAGCTTTACTGCATTGCGATGGCCGAAGACAAGTCTTGGACACCACGTCGCTGAGTCAAGGTTAGCCCACGTGATTGAAGCTCCGTCCATGAACGAGAATAGGAGCATCCTTGTCGGATGTGTGGGAACTTCCAAGCGACGGGGTTGTGAACTCCACGTAGTCCACCTCTTGCAGGTTTGCTTTAACAGCGTCGCAATCGTCCTCAGCTTCCTCTTCGGCATTTACGGGGAAGAATCGCATCTTGAACTCCCTTTTGAAGTCATCAAGGTATCAATCGTGCAAACCCTCGTTGCGCACATCTCCATGCCTCCGTCTCCACCACAACATCGCGGTGTCGGATAAATACATGGCTACGATTCGGATCTTGTGGCATACGGTCCGTTATGCCGAGGCCTCAGTATTGTTCAAGCCCCCACAGGAAGTTCTCAACTTCACTGGCGTTCTAACGCCGTTGAAGGTCTTGGGCTTGGGAACATCTACTCTCGGCCTCAATGACGGTGGTTGTGCTAGTTCCGCGCGGCCGTAGCCCACACACGTAGCCAGATCGCCACTCATGTCCTCTATTCTAAGCAAAACATTAACAAGTTCTCTTTGGACAAGATCCCTTACCTTGGCAAGTTGGGTTTTAGCCCGTCAATCTCTTGCCTTAGTCCACCGTCTAGCTTCGTTGAGGGACATCTTAACCGCCTGGATCTCCACATCCTCGGCCTCCGAAGCCATTGCAACGCTCTCCTCAAGTTGTCCACCTTGGTCAAACAGCCTCACTGTGCACTCCCAACTCGTGCCTCCAAGCTAGAAAGCATGTCTTTCGACTTGGCTCGAATTCCTTCGATGGTTTCCGAACTTCTTCACGTCCGCGTTCCATGGGTGGAACATCAACGCTGGTATAGATGGAGCAACGTTCTTCGTTATGCGAAGAGTAAGATTGTTTCAACCGAAAGCTCGATACCAACCGCTGCGACCTTAAATTTTCAATAGCGATCGTGCGGCACTTGGCACGTTCCGTTGCACTAAGCACCTTTCCCGAACGAATTCTCCAAAGAGATTAGCAAGAGTTTGCAAAGAATGCTTTATATCGCTTGCAGAGAGTTTATGTTACAATTTCCCAAGATTTCCAAGATTGTTAGGAATTCCCAAGTTGAATGCAAATGAAGACTAATGAGTCATTTATAGTATGGCTTTAAGCTTAGAAAGTATGCCACCACTTTCTAGAGTCTTCCTAGTCTAGAATGTACAAGGAATTCTAGAGTTATGTGATATGCCCTGAGGATCTAGGACCTTCTAGCCAGAGTCTTAGGTTTGTCTAGTTTCTTCGTACATGCGTTCAGGGATGTTCCAAGCTTCACATCTTTCCCAACCATCCAACACGTTCTAGAATATTCCAGATTCTAGACTCTCCGTGCTCTGAACACATTCTAGTGTCTTCAGCTTGAGTTGAGTCATCCATTCTAGCACCTTTACAGGCATCTACAGGCAACCTTAGAGTCAAATCATCGCTTTAAAAGCCAATTTATTTTGGATTTGCGTGAGACAATCGGAATGACGTGACAAAATGCTGTCTTATAAGGAAATTTTTTTTTTTTTAAGGAAAGCACTTAAATTTGTTTAAGTGGACCACGTAGGTGAATAACTAAAAGTTAATACGTTTAAAGATTAATAAAACTTGATATTATTAATTTTTTCAAAAGAAAATACAAAAACAATCAATCTAATAAAATAATTAACTATGTTTTATATTAATTTCTTTACGTGATTCTACTAAACAGAAAATAGATTCATACTATATAAAAAATAAACCTGATGAATTAAAAAAAATAGTATTTTTATCAAAATATCTTTATATTATCAATTATTTTTTTATTTTTACATATTAAAAAAATTAAGAATTATATATTTTTTTAAAATAATATATTATTTAATTTTAAAATTATAATTTTTAAAAATCAATCAAATTTTGATTCTCCTTTATTAATCTGCCCTGAAAGTATACTGGGGTGACCCGACAGCTCATTTTATCCCATTTTCTATATATATATATATATTAAATATTAAAAAGTATAGTTTTATGAAATTATAAGTAAAAACAGTTAATCATTTAAATCATATAAAAAACAGAAAAAATACAATAATAAATATTTATAATTAAATTATATATTTTTACTATTTAAATTTATTTATTTATTATTTTACATAAAATTTCATCTAACTATATGTTATTTAAATTAAATTATAATTTTTTATATTGTTAATATTTAATTTCATATAATTTAACTTTATTTTTATTTTTATAAATTATAAAAGTTATAAAAACAAACATACATTTATTTAATGTATTAATATTATGTTAAATTTTTAATTTAATATTTTAGATTTTTTTTGTTTTTATTATTATAATGTAATTTAATAAATTATTTTAATTAAAAATTAATTAATTAACATAAAATATTTAAATTATTTATATAATATGTGAATTTATAAGTAATTGGTTTGAATATAATATAATTAATAATATAAGAAATTAGTTGTTAAAACAAATTATTAAAAGTGTTAAATTAAATTTTTTTAACGTAATAAATTAATAATGGTTTCGTAATTAATACGCGTGTGTTGTTGGTAAATAGAAAGTAAAACTTTAACCGTCAATAAGAGCAACAAGTGAGCCATCGGACGGCTTAAACATACCAAACCCTCAATCCGCACCTTCTTTTCCTAATAAATTGTTAAAATTATCACAACCGTCAATCGGATCATTTTTAAAATCCATCTAGCGAATAAATTTAGGCCATGTCATTAATCTGCATCAAGTTTAAGAATCCAATCACAATAAAGAACTCTCACCTATATATTATTCTCGTCGTTTTCTTCAAAAATTTCATCATCCACTTATCACAGTAAAAATTCTCATCGTCAACATTCAAACCTTTCTTTAATCTCTCTTCAAACCTTCAAAATCAATGGCACCGAAAGCAGACAAGAAACCAGCTGAGAAGAAGCCTGCAGAAGAAAAGAAGACGGCGGTTGCCGAGAAAGCTCCGGCAGAAAAGAAACCCAAGGCCGGAAAGAAGTTGCCTAAGGAAGGTGCCGCCGGCGACAAGAAAAAAAAGAGGGTGAAGAAGAGTGTCGAGACCTACAAGATCTACATCTTCAAGGTGTTGAAGCAGGTTCACCCAGACATTGGGATCTCAAGTAAGGCCATGGGTATTATGAATAGCTTCATCAACGACATTTTTGAAAAGCTCGCTCAAGAATCTTCAAGACTTGCTAGGTATAACAAGAAGCCAACTATTACTTCTCGGGAGATTCAGACTGCTGTGAGACTTGTGCTTCCCGGTGAGTTAGCCAAACACGCCGTTTCAGAGGGTACGAAGGCGGTTACCAAATTTACCAGCTCTTGAGTGCTTTTAGTGTTTGTGTTAACATCTGTAGCAATGGCCGTGGTTGTGATTGAAGGTTTTATCAATTAGATAGAAGTGCATGTAATTAGGATTAGGTATTAACTATAAACTTTTGTAGTGTGCTGTGTATGTTGATATTGGATCTTCTTGGTCCTATGAAATCAATCACGTTTGAATCTTTTTTATTTTGTGTGTTCATGGATTTATTATTTGTGAATTTCCCAAATATTAGGTAACAAATAACAATTCTATTTGTTTCTATAATTATTAACAAGAAGTCTGGTAGCAAATTTTTAATTTTTACAAACCAAATCGCACCTAATTAGTTGATAAATTGAATTGGATTGTTGGAAATAATCTAATTTTTCATTTCAATTTGATATCAGTTTTTCTGTCAAATCATAACTTTAGTTGTTTAAAATTAAAATTTAATATGAGATTTTAACATGGATTACGCATATGTAGACAAATATTGATTTTTACGTAAGAAATATTAAAAAAATTAATTAGTCTTAATTTTGAATTATTAGTATTTAAAATAAAATATAATGATTATTGATATATTGTTATAAATATATAAGTTTAAATGTATACTTGTCTAAATAAAAATATTATTAAAATTACCAAATGGTCTGTATTTATCGGTCTATTTCTTATGTAAAGATTATAAGATAACTACGAATTTGTTTTATTAGTTGGAGAAACAAGGGAACTAACCATATTTTAATGCAAGCAAAGGTTGTATTATTATTGTTTTTCAATCTTTAAATAATAACACTAAAGATATTTTTTATATAAAAATTGAATATTTTTTTATGATTGAAATAGTGTTTTTTTTCAAAGATATATAATTAAAGTAAAATATGTTCATTGTTTTAAACGACATTGATGTTAGAAGTCGTTAGTATCTATTAATAGAAGAATTAATAATATTATTGTATATTTATTATTTTCTTAAAAGTGTATAACTTTATATGTATGGTAGATCAAACATTTCAATTCAATATAAGTTAAATACATGACCGTTAATACTAATATTATATTTAAAATTATTAAAAAATTAAATTTTTTAAAAGTTCAAATTATCAAAAAAAATTATCAATAACTTTTATATATTTAAATCCATCACCAGGTACGTCTGCTTGACTTTAGACTTCTCTTCATTGTACATCACCAATTACATCCATTGGAGGACTTTTTAGTGGACGAGTGATCTTATAAACGAATTTAGTCTTTGGTTTATGGAATAACAAAATCCAACACAGCATATGATATAATCCTTCAAGAATTGTAAGAGTTTTAGACCTATCTTACAATGGTTTTTTCTTTTCGTAGAATTGGTACCTTTCACACTTCTAAATGATATCAAAATAACAACGTTAGGAGATGTCACAAGGGTTTGCCTGCTTATTAACTTACAAATACTATCCATTACCACACTTGGATACATTATCGCATCTACAAATATCCAAATCTAATTCTTTTTAATAGCAGCTACCCTGAAACAAAGCAATCCATAGACAAGTTAAACCTGCCTGGCAAAGAGAAGGCGCTGGATATGGCTCAAAATTTTCGAGATAAGTCATTCCCCTGGTTACTCGTGTTCATGATCTTGGGATTGAATCCTTATGGTAGGTAAGGACCTCCAGCACCTAATGGTTACTGGTTAGTATCCATAACATTAGTGAGTTCTTGAATCATGAGATGGTAAAGCCTGTTGAACGAATACAAAGATCTCTAAAGGTTAAAAATAATTGATACCCCTACATTGCTATAAAAGTAAAATATACACAGACGGTTGGAATGTTCATACATATGTCTCTGAACTTTCATTGAAACAAGATCAAAACAGACTGCCAAGCATTTAAAACTTAATTTGATATTCATCTGATTTTTTTCTCAAGTGTATATCATTAGTTCATTATGAGAATCTTACCTGATGTTGACGGGGCTATAGTTTTTGAATTTTGAGTAAATTGCACGCGTATATTCCGGCCGTCTAGCAACTGATAGAAGCTTAATGAGTTGTGGTCAACTTTCGATCCAAATAAGAAACTTAAGAGAACTCATTTTCAACAAAAAAAAGAATGTGAGTACCTGACCATCCATTTCATTAAGGGCTTTGCTTGCTGCTGTTTCAGAAGTAAAGTGCACAAACCCATATCCTTTTGATTTCCCACTCTTGTGATCACATATTACTCTGACTGCAAGATGTTAGAATTCTTTTAACATATATACCATCATTCAACTCTAAAACATCCATATACATACTTTAAGAAACTTTACAGTAGATATTATTACCTTCAATTATATCACCATGCAGCATAAAAGCATCCCTAATAATGGTTTCATTCGTATCATAGGAAAGGCCTATCACTCAAAACACAACAAACATGATTTTTGAATACTCATGAAAATTGGACAAAAGTAGTTCTCACAATCCAAGCAGTTTTTCAGTTAAAAAAAATCTTGTGGGTGGAGTTAAAAAAACTAAGAGTAGGGTAGTACGCAAACAAAATGGCACGGTAAAATAATTAGAATGCTTGGAACAAAAAATAAATCAGCTGGTAACCTCCCAAAAAGAACCGAGAGCAATAATTAACTCCCATGAAAAACAAAAACCTAAGAGATTTAACATGAAATATGTAGAAATCGGATGATTAGATGAATTTGTTAAACACAAATTTAGGAACTTATGAAACTCCCTTCATTATAATACATAACACATTCAGTAGTTCACATCTCTTAGTTATTTGTTTCTTTGCATTCCAAGAAAATTCAAAGCTTTATCATTTATATCCAGTGAAAAAAAAACCACTTCATGTTAGAGTATATCATAAAAGAGTCTCACCCTAAAGTAGTATTTATAAGTATCATCATCACTTCATCCAATGGAGTTAACTTTTTGGAGAGCAAATCATGTTACTTGGGACTCTACAAAATTTAATACTTCATCAAAGAACCAAAGCCTGTAAAACACATGCATTCCTGGACAGGCTCAACTAGTGTCATCTCATATGTGAACTAACACAGAGTCTTTGGAAGGCCATTTTATATATGATAGGTCCTAAATGAAGAATCAGAAGTGTAATAGCTTTCTCATCAAAACAGCATTCACTGACTTTGCAAATACGGAAAGGATTTCATATTGAGATTCATATATTTTCAAATAACTTTACGAGTGAAAAGTTGAAGAATTACAGGCTGAAAAAGTGGAAAGTTTCATTTCCAATAACTATAGTTCAAAGTACATGACTGAACAAAAATAATATTACATACAATGTTTAACAAAAAACGACCAAGAGCGAAAGATCCAAACATTTTTCCATTTTATCATTTTGTTTCTTACCGATCTGAGAAAAGAAATTACATTTTCTGATTTACCACAAAAACAAAAACAGGGAAAAAAAAACTAAAATCTTATTTAAAATTCAAAAATTTACCTCCAACGAACAACTTGGTAGAAATGTTACATGCCCACAATTTCCTAAAACAAGGAAGAGTGTTCCAAATACGAACTCCTCTAATTGATCCTCTCATTTTCTTCTATTATTCAAACTGAAAGTAACAGGCAATCGGAAATACAGTTATAAGTAGATATCATAATATTGAACAAAAAGATGAAAAGAAAATGTAAAAATTTCCGGCCTAATCAACAAAATACAATGCAGCCCATCTCAGAACCATCAGTTTTTGTTTTCATGTTGTAAATTTAACAAACAGTTGGTAGACATAGCTTTTGAATATATGTGCAAATCTAATCCTTTACTCGTCTATCACTCAAAAACTTTTAGCAAAAAAATTACCTTGCAAACTTTACCCCTTGATTGTTGAGGAGATTCCCAAATCTCAAATGAAGTGGATGCCTCGAAAATTAGCCTAGGTACGATTTTTTTTTTCCTTCTACAAAAAATGTAAAAGTTAGACCGGTTGGAGTCTTGAGGTTTAACGCTCCGCTCCTTCCGTTATTGGACTCGATATACGTAAACGCTAATAAGTAGAACGACATCGTTTTACTTATCCTTTCTCGATTTTATACCTAATTCTTTTATTCATATAGTTTCATTTTTTAATAACATTATAAAGAATATATATATTTTTTTTAATATAAGTAATCATAAATTTTTAATGTTATACAAAAATAAATATATTTTTTTTACTAATAAGAATTAAAAGTAAAATTGTGTTAAATAATTGTATTATTTACAAAATGGAAAGATTTTATAATTTTTGTTTAAAAATGAGAAAAATGATAATCTATAACACATGACATGTAAAAAAAATAAAAACTTACTTATAATTTTTCATGTCATTATATGTTTTTTAATTTTTTTTATAAATACACCACTAAAGAAACGAAATATTTGTGTAAAGTGATACATAAATATAAAATAATTAATATTAAAATACGATATGTTAATATATCACAAATTGTCTAAAAGATGGTTTGATAAAGTAGTATTAATCAAAAATTATAACTTTGCATAAACCAAACAACAAGTATGATATATTTAAACAAAAAAAAAAGATACGATATCGTTGAGTTGCAAATATATTTTACGAGTATAGATTGAAAATTTTGGAAAAGACAAGCTAATGAAGTTGTCCACCATCTAACCAAACCATCGGTTGTGGTAAAGAATTGGTATGATCTGAGAAATATCAAACTTGTATTAAGAGAAGTTTTTAAATTATCAAAAAAATAAGTATCTAGTTATGAAAGAAACATGTTCACACAAAATTAATAGATATTTTTGTCATTCAAAATTTTTATTATTATTTTTTCTCTCTCATTATCTCTAGTTGGATTTAGTATTTATGTTTATGATTTAAGATTCAATATTTATTGCAAAAACATGAGAAAAACAATTTAGGAAAAATAAAAATAGGACTTCTCTCTCTACTTTATACATTTTTATTATTAAAAAATATATAACACATGATTTCATTTTGAATACCGTTTCAATTACAATTATTTATACTCGTTTAATATTTAACAATATCTAATTGAATTCTATTTAATATTATTAGGATGTTACTTTATTTTTATAAGTTTTATACATGTTATTTTTTAATTTTTTAAATAATTTTATACAAATGGATAAACATGTTAGAAAAAAATAGAGAAAAAAAAAGAACAAGATAAGAAAGAGAGAAAAAAAGGAAAAAAAATTAAAAAATATATTAAATGACTAAAATATCATTCATTATTTAACACATAAAAAATATATTTAACAAAATAGATACATTTTTAAGAATATAAATACTTTTATTATATCATTAAAGGAGAAATTATATATTAGTTTTAGATCATTGTTTAAGAGGTGATCTACGTAATAAGATTCAAAATAAATTCATTAACTTTTAATAAAATATGCAACTATTTACTATTATTTTAAAACTAAGTTCCATAAAAACTACCAAATTACTTACTCTTACACTAATGAATAATTTCTCTCTTAAAAAACTTTACATCACAAATGATAAAAAAAAAAGCAAACTTAGTTAATAAAGAGTCTTATAGACCAAACCCAATAAACATTAAATCATCATATAAGAATCCATAAAATAATTATTCTAAAAATAATTATAAAAAAATATCTGACATTAAAATAAGTAAATTTTATTTCAATAAAGAATAATCTTGAAGTAAATTCTTTTTTCTAAGTATATTCATATATATATACAATCACAACAATCGAACATATAATAAATCTTTCGCATAATATAAAATCACAATTAAACATTATTTTTCATAATTGAATGATATCATAGATCTTTTTTAATCTTTATTATCTTATTATTAACTTAAACGTCAATAGACCAAAGACCACTCATCACAACGTAATACAAGATCTTAATAATTTGTTCTTATTACATATCTATGAGATATAACCTTGTTAAATGCTAATAAAAATCAACATAAATAAACACCAAAACAATAATATAGTAAAATAAAATTTTCTATGGAGGATATAAAACCTAAAGTTGCCTTAGATTAGGTTTGGTCTTCCATTATGAATGAGTTAAACCTAATTGCATATGAAAAACGCTCACTCAATTGAGCTATCGGAACTTCCCTTGAACATTGAAACTAGAAGCTCTGCTATGCATGTACATGAAAAATTGGATATAAAATGAAGGTCTAGATTCGACGGTTTTATTGGAACACAATCATATTCTGCTTCCACGAAGTGGAAGGCATTGAAAAGGTGTTGGACCAATCTCAATTCAACAATGGTTTGATGGTGTCAAACAATTTGAACTAAGAATAAACACCCAAGCTTTCTTGAAGGCTGTTTGGCAAAAATAAAATATTTTCGACATATCAGCTTAGTTATTCCCATCAAGCCACTTGCTAGTCTCTCTATGGATAAAGAATATGTGTTCTTAAGCCATCGTAGAAATATAGATAAGGTCAACAACTCTATATTTTGAGAAAAACAATTCATAAGATAAGTCAAAAATCCTTCAACAGGATAAGAAACTTTATACTTGGATATGTATTCTAATGATTCTTTCCGGATACAGTTTGTTGATTGACATCTCTAATTCTTCGATACAGGCATGGCTTTTTTCTGCTTTGTGACCAACTCCCTAAACTTAGCTTCTACATCTACTTGAGTTGATGAGTTAGGAATTAAAACCTTAAACGTACATAAAGGCAGCAAAGTACTTCAAGAGATTAGGGTGAAACTGACCATGTATTGGAGACAGATGCTCTCAACTTCTGTTCCTGGTCAATTTGGAGCTGATTCTTAAATTGGTCTGGACTCATAATTCACTTCTGACCCGTGTTCGATAGCTCGACTGTAGTAATGTGGCACACCAAAATCCCTCATAATGATGATGACGACGAGGAACATCCCATAAAAAGAACTTTTAATGAAACTGATTTGCGGCCGTTTAGGTCGAATAACTTCTCAACAATTTATTAAGGATTGAATCATATGCTATATTCTATTCTCCTAACTGGGGTTTTGGGAAAAACTAAGTTCAATGATGCCACAATAAATTTTATAATGTTATTTATTTAATAAAAAATGGAATTTAGGTAATTACTTGTGCAAAGAAACAAACAGTTCCATTTCACTAATAATAAAAGAGATCGAGCTACCACATCGTCTTTTTCATTTCAAGTTTCTTCCCAAAGTTTTTTATCCCCCTTCACAAGACCAACTGAAATAATGGACAATTCCTAAGATAAATACCTACAATGATTACACGGCAGTAAACCAAATACTTTCTAGGCGTGTCAAGAACTAAGCTTTTTTGGGAGACTTGGTGGCTTTCGAAGGAGACTTTGCGGCTGGTTCCTTGGTTGCTTGATTTGTCTTCTTTGGCAAGAGAATTGGGTTAATGTTGGGAAGGACACCACCGTGTGCTATTGTAACCCCAGCAAGCAATTTTCCAAGTTCTTCATCGTTCCTTATGGCCAACAATACATGCCTTGGAATAATCCTATTCTTCTTATTGTCTCTAGCTGCATTTCCAGCTAACTCCAATACCTGAATATAAATCCCAAATAAATATTACTGATCCACGAATTACTAAAATTGGGATAACATAAATACTTTGGATTAACACAAAAAGAGAACTTTAGTAACCGAATGGCAAGTATCATATCTTGATTGATAACTCAAATTCAAACTCAAGCATGACGATGCATAATGTTAACTTTCAGATTATGGAAATAAGAAATTAACGATTAAGGAGCTCTGAACTAAAACCATCCAATTTTTTTACAGAAACCAAACAGATCACAAACACAACTAATACTCTTTCTTGTTCTACGGACAAAATTAAAAAAAGTTTCACAAACCCGTTAAGACAGCTAACATGATCAAGTTTACTATCATCCCCACATTTACAGGAACTACAGAACATTTATTCGAACACATTGAAATTACCCCTTTTATGTAAAAACCAGTAACCTAGACTCAATCAGACCAGAAGCTCACACTTTCACTGCTACGAATCACAATAGCGAACATCGCATGGATAAATTAATCACATAAATTACAGTGTTAGAGATAATATAACAAGTAATTACCTCAGCAGCTAGATACTCAAGCACAGCAGCCAAGTAAACTGGAGCACCAGTTCCAACACGCTGAGCGTACCTACCCTTCTTCAAGTAACGCCCAATTCTACCGACGGGGAACTGCAAACCGGCCTTTACAGACCGGGAAACCGGCTTCTTCTTTGGACCACCTCCTTTTCTTCCTGCGGCTCCTTTCTTCACCTTTCCAGTGGTGTCCATTTCAATACCTTGATCTTCTCTCTTAGGAAATCTGAATCTAAGCCTTTTAAGGCCTCTAAGATGAGTAATTCGGCGAGAACGGATAAAAATTGGGAGGATGGGATTAGGAAATTTCAGATATTTGAAATTGAGATTGCGTTGAATCGTGGTTTTATAGAGAGAGTGACGTAGGAACGATTGTTTCTTAATGAGGTAGTAGAGGCACACAGGTAAGAGTGAGGAGAATGTGTGAGTTCATTTGACGTTGGATTGAACCTTATCGACGGCTGATGAAAGTTTTAGGCGCGATCCATGTTTGCTTAAGTTTACCAATTAGAAATGAAAGTTACTTTCCTTTCACCTATTTTATTAAAATTATTTTTTTTATTAAATTAATTCATATATCTATCTAAATAACATAATTTAATTTACTTATTATTAACAAATAATTTTACAATTACTTCGTAATCATACGCCCCTAACTTTACATCCACAAATTAAGTAACATGTTGCTTTTTATACATATATAATAATACTCATTTTGTAAAAAATATAAAATAATTTGTATTTTAAAAATATTAGAAATCCACATATATTTGAATTAATAATAATTATGTATTATAAATAATTTTTTTTTTTGAAAAATAAATTAGTTTTTTATTTTAAATTTTTTTTATTACATGTTATATATAATTAATATGAACATAAATTTATATTTTTTTTGTATTTTATGTCGAAAACATTTAGATTCGTACCCAATACAAATATATTTGATAATTTCATAGGTTAGAATAATTTCATTTAGGTTAATTGAATTTTAAGTTCAAATACACATATAAGACATATATAATGAGTAAAAACATCAATACATATAATATTTTTGCAAATTCTATTCTAACTCAATCAAACAAATCTCATAACATGAATTAAGTAAATAGCACAACGAAATTATAATAAAAATAATATCTTTGATTTAACACATCATAAAAATAACTAGCAAATAAGAAAAAATAATCTAGGATAAACACATTAAGGATAATATGTCTTATAAGTTCATGTCTAAACTAGCAATATACACATACATGGCAAACATCATAACATGTGAATTATCCAAACAAACTGGAAAAATTATAAATGATTTTCAATCACTTCAAGACCTTACATTTGGAAATATATTCGATAAATAATGATTATGTCATCCTTATGGCATTCAGAGAATCGACATTCATAGAATCGATCTGATGATGGGATGTTATGTCATCCTTATGATTCTCCAAGTATGAATAGACTTTGTGGATTATAGACATAAAGATAAATTTCAAATTATTAGGAAATAACACCAAAATAAACAAATATAGAATGTTCTTCTTAACCGTACTGGGAGGTCATTAAATCCTAAAATTAGACAAAAAATGATAATATGAAATTGTTAATTTATAACTATTTTTATATTTATTTTTCTCTAACTTAAGTTAATAAATTTATTTAATTTATGTATGTAAGAAGTTGAATTAGGTAGACTCGTTATCCAACTGAATTATATATAGAAATAAATACACTAAAAATGAAGAAGTCAAAAACAATGAATAAATGAGGAGAAGAACAACTCAATAAATTGGTTAGTAATTTAACTTGATACAAAATCCTTGTTTTGATTTTTTCATATTCATGTAATAATGTATGATATTATTTAATTTTTATTATTTGTAGAGAACGATTCAAGAACAAATAAATAAGGGTGAATTAATTGAGTAATTAGGAAAAAATGTCATATATTATGTATTTGGACCCAATCATCTTGGTTGGGTTAAGAGAGGAAGCCAATATGATGGTTACATGAAGTTTTTTAATACTTTAAAACAAAGGTCTGAGATGGTCAGTAAGGATAAGTTGAAAAATTTTAAAGAAGAATTGAACTCCTTTAATGCTATTATGTTAAGTGATCTTGCAAGTATAAAGCAATTTCAAAATTACCAAGATAGGCATCACAACACATGCCAAGCATGCCACCATACTACAATTAAGGCATGTCCTTTGGCCAGGCATGCCACTAGCTATGAAAGGCATGACACCCGTGCAATATCGTGGCCAACCTATATTCTCTATAGAATATAATCATTCTATTGGACTCACATATATGCCAGGAATGCCCATGCAATCACATGGTAGTTCAATGTCTCCAATACAATCTATACATTCTTACCATCAATCACAAAAATATTTTGATGAGAATGTTCTTCCAATAACTATCTCACATATGAGTCCTCCTCAATTCGATGAATCATTCATGGTAAGATTTAAAGCTTATATAGATGGTATATTATTTTTATTTTTCATTATATATTTTATTTATTGTATATAATGCCTAAACGTTTTACAAAATATAAAATATTTGTTTAAAGTATAACAATTGCGCAATGATCTAAAGATTCACATTCAATATTTTCCAGATCAATAATGAATAATAATTGTTCCATCATTGTCCATTATCAATGTCTTCTGATGCTACCATAGTCCAAGAAACTATTGAACAATATGTGACTTGGTCGTCAAATCAAGTTATGCTAAACTTTGATATAGTATTATTTATTTTTATTTAGGATAAAACTTTTTTACTACTTTTATTTTATTATTATTATTTTATTGTTATTAATATAATAGTTCTTGTTTAGTCTATTATAAGGAAATTGGTAAATGTCATAAATTTAAGAGATGTAAAAGAAATGTCTCATGAAAAATTTAAGAGATGTAAAGGAAATGTCTCATGGAAAATATATATATATATATATAGTGGACAATCATCATGCACCAAGTCATTAAAGAAGAAACTGTGAAAAAAAGTCTAATCATGAGTATGCTATGAATTTCAGTAAAAATCTAAGTTCTTTGATGACTATTATTACGAGCAAAAATAGCATGAATAAAGGATATACTATGTCACTTTCTAAAGAAATATGTGAAGTAGACATTGAATAATCTTATATATTGATTCAGTGCATATTGCAATTATTTAAATTTCAAATGATCGATTTAAGTATAAATTAAGTGTGGACAAGATAAGTCCTCAATCAACAAATAACTTTCATTTATGCAGAGTATATAATTATATATAGGGCATGTTATTATCAACTTGAAGCTAATCGTCTGTCACATTTAGTGATGTTTTATAATTCATCATATGTGAATCAATATTAAGATAATGATGTTAACATAAGAGCGAAATAATTATGTAATAGGGCTTTAACACTTCAGAGAAATCAAAAGTTGATAATCCATTGGCCCCTAAAGTTTGAACAAGGTCAAGATCATTGGATGTTGGTAATCTTTTATCCGTATGTTAATCATATTTGGTATTGTGACTCGACTTCTATAGAATTGAATAAAGACAAAAATAATTATTGAAATGTAAGAGTTATAACCAACTATTTTTCTTTTATTGTTCTTTGTAATATTGAATAAAGAATTAACTATTTTCTACTTTGATAGGGTTTGGAAGCTATGGAATAAGAGTAAGGACATTATCCTTAAAAATCACATAAACTTATATGGGATAAAATTATGTTATATACAAGCGAATATTAAGAATGAATTTTATTAATTTAATGAATTATACGATTGAATAATAAAGATGTTCAAATTGTTAGACCATGTACACTTGTTTTTTTTGTTGGTTCCATAACAAAATGATGAAATTATGTTTGATTATTTTGTTATAAGATTTATGAACGAAATCATCTCAAATATTAATATGTCAATTAAAGATGTAATAATCTCTTTTAATAATATACTTTTTTAACATATAAGTTATTTTTAATTAATTTATGATGATAATTATGAAATAGGTTTTATTCATTTATGTTATTAAATTGTTATTTTGAATTTATATACTTGTAGTTCTTTGGTTTGAATAAAACATGTATGTAGAATTTTTTTGAAAATTTACAAAAGGAATGGACCGAACACATACTTCGAATTACAAGATCGCAAGAAAAATCTAATGATATTGAATATAATAGGTATCTTATTATTATTATTACGTACTTATCTTGTAAAATTACATATAATAATAAAATATATATAATTTTATATCTAATATACGATATATATATATATATATTTATTTATTTATTTATAATATTTAATGATATTAAAATTAAGTTAAATTTGTCTACATGTATTATATATAAGTATTTAGTTCTTAAGTAATTAATTAATATATAAGTTTTAAAAACTCTTTTAAACATATTTTTGTTTTTCTTTTTTTACAGTTAAAATTAACTGCACAAAGCTTTCTCCTTGTCAAGGGGCATCACTACCTTATTAGCAGGTGGTCTTTTCACTTTTGCTATAGGCGCAAGTGTTACTCCATGGACGGTTGCTAAAGTCTGCTGCCCTGGGAGTCTTGCATGGACAGTTGCTAAAGACTGCTGCCCTGGGAGGCTCGATCGATTAGAAAGGAAGAATGGGAAGTGCTAATCATTGTTACCATGCATGTACGGGGAAGAAGCTCCAGTTACTCAGATAGAAATGGAAATTGAAGAGAACAGATAGCAACAGCTGAAATGAATACATAGAAATAGAAGAAACTGAAAATAAAGAGAGAAAAACTGAAAGACAGTATAAAAAAAAGTACAAGAAGCTAAAGACAAGACAAAAAGAAAAATGATAATCCTTGATCTTTACCCATTACACCTAATTTACTTGAATTTATGGTTTAGCCGCATCAACTTCTAGGAATGCATTTTTAGTTTTGTTTCTGAATTTTTTGAACCACCCACGAATTCTGATTGATGATGTAGGTAAGTAAGTGCATACCTTCATTCAAAAAAGGAGAAGGAATGAGAGAGAATTTGGTAAGTTTACGAACATGTTACCATACGGATATAATAGTAAATGATGAAAGAAATTGAGAATTTACCTCGTCATATTCTCCTTAATCATAAAATATAAACATGGGGATGTGGGAAATATCTTCAGGTAATGAATCCAATTTGCACGATTCCAAACAAAGCTGCCGAAGCGATCGGTTATTGTTGATATATCGGTTGTAGGAAATGCATAATTTGTGCAAAATTTGTCACGTCCAGGCATCCAACATTGGGAATAAGGGTAAGGAAGTCAGTTTTGGACAGCTATAAAGGAATAGTCTGATAACAGAAGGGAGGACTGGTTGAGAAAGTTGCAGTTTTTGCTCTGTGATTAATTCACTGTCAGTAGCATTATTCCCTTCTATACTCCTCCACCCCTTCAGCTTGGGGCAATACCGGATGGTGAGAGATTCCAACAATGGCATGGTCGTGTCATCTTCGCTAGTTCTAGATGACACAAACTCCAACTCGCGTAAGTCCAAAAGTTGGAGTTCCTTCAGACCACGAAACTGATCCATAGACGGAAGTTCTTTAATTTCATCACATCCAAACAACTTCAGCGTAACAAGATAAGGGAGCGACCAAAACCATGGTGAAAATCTTGTACCCATATACCGACAAAGCCCGAATTCCTTCAGATGTAGATTTGGTTGCAGGCAATCCAGTATCGCTTCATCATTCTCTGAAGCATCTCTATCTTGTTTGCTGCTTATCTCCCAGCGTATACTCAAATTGTCAAGGCTCTTTCTATTCAAATTTGCCGTTTTGCATCGAGCTAAAGCATGCTCCCCATGTCTCTTGATTGCAATTTCTAACTCTCCCTTCAAATTGTCAAGGCAGCTTAGTTCATCTATACCGGCAACATCGCTTGGTAAATCCTTCCTATCATTGAAGACAGGAAACCAACCTAGTGTTCGAAGAGAGGTTAACTGACTAATACCACTAGGCAAATAAGTCAATCTATAACAACCGAAAATATCAAGATGTACCAAATTGACTAATCTCTTTATGTCTCTGGGCAAACTTAATAGTTCCTTACAATCACACAGATTAAGTGTTTGTAGATTGTGCAATCTAGTTATAGATTTTGGAAGCTGCTTCATATGAATTCCAGACAGGTCAAGATATTTCAAATGTATCAATTCTCCCAAACCATTTGGCAATTTTTTTATTTTCATAAAAGATAAATCCAATGCACGCAAGACTTTAAAATTGTTCAGGATTGGGGCAACATCTAAACTTCCCAAGGAATGAGAAGATTGACATAAAATAAACGACCTTAACTTTTTTTGTTGGAGTAAGGGCTTGGGATTTTTCCCAGATATGTCCGAGTCCAAAGCAAAATATAAATGACGTAATTTTCTGTCATGAAGATTTTCCAAATTTGTAGATGACCCAGAAAAACATCCTCTTGCCATAGAATTTGCAAGATCATGCATAAGATCGTGCATTTTACAAGTTGATGTGTCCCTTATGAACTCTGAATCATTATGATCTTTGAATTCCTGAAAAAATGACCTCCCAAGTAGTTCCATAAAATACCCATAACCTACATCATACAAACATTGTCCTCTGTTGGAGGCGATTACAAACCCATGTGCCATCCACAATTGAATCAACGCCGAGACATCTATCTCATAATCCTTTGGAAACAAGCTACAGGAAGTAAAACAACGTTTTAAATGTGAGGGGAGATTATCGTAACTCAGCTTCAGTGTTGGTATAATATCATCATCTTTCTGACTCATTTTTACAAATTCAGTGTCTTTAAAGAGCAACCACTCAGCTTCTGTGGTTTTTGTGAATAATAAACTCCCTATGGTCTTTATGGCCAAGGGAACTCCTCTACACTTCTCTACAATTGACATCCCTATTTTCTTAATTGTTTCTGAATATAATGGCTCATTCTTTGGCTCGAATGCCATTTTCTCAAACAAAGACCACGATGTCTCTTTTGTCAGAGCAGATAAGAGGTATGGTTCAGCCCTACCCCCTGTAGCAATTCTAGCAACTAAATAAGTCCTTGTAGTTACTAAAATTTTGCTACCCCTTGCACCACCTTTCAAAAAGTTCATTAACTCAATCCATTCTTTACGATCCTCATTCCACACATCATCCAAGACAAGCAAGTATCTTTTTCCATCTAATTTTTCCCTCACAGTGTTTTGCAGTTGATCTATCCCAAGGTTATCAGCAATTTTTGCATCACACGACTTTAACATTTTCTCAAGAATTATTTTCAAGTTAAATGGATCAGACACACAGACCCATAATTTTAACTCGAAATAACTAGTCACCTCCCCATCATTAAAGACACTTCGAGCAAGTGTGGTTTTACCCAACCCACCCATTGCAACTATGGGAATAACAGACACGTTCTCTTCAAAATCATCACCTAATAACATTTTGATAATATTTACCTTGTCACCATCTCTCCCAATAACTTCGTCCTCAAGTATATGGCGATAAGTTTCCCTCGATTTAGTAGAGACTGGGGTCTCCTGGAGGGATTCTAGCATGTAATTGTCTTTATCATCTTTGATCTTATCTAGCTTTTCCCGTATTTCTCGTACTCTATGAGCCATTCTTAGCTTAAAAGCAAGCTGATTTGAGGATGAGAAAAAAGTGAGTACCTTGCGTGACAACTTATGATCATTCTCTTGCATTAAGGCAGCTCTGGTACGAAACTCGTCTACCAAGTCATCGGCATCATACATAGCATCTTCAAGCTTTTCAAGCCAGTCTTTGACTTGATTGCTTGTGGTGCGCTTCTTCTCTGCATCACGAAGAACAGCTTTGATGGCGGAAATTGTTCCCATAAGGCTCACACGCTCCTTATCCACACCCCAAAGAAGTCCAACTTCTCTGATGCCTAAAGATCCCAAATCCTTGATGATATCGGCAGCAAAATCAAACAGAGCCATTTTAATTGTTTTGGAGAGTGAAAGGAAGGAAAAGGCAAGCTCAATCAGAGGAATTGAACTTGGAAGTGATTATGACGCTGTGTGAAATGAACAACCTACGAAGCACTTGCGTACTCCTCTTTGACAGAAGTACTTGCGTGTAGTTGTTGAAATATTCGTTGAGCATCTTGTCAGAAGTCAAACAACGCGTAAGTGGCAACTTTCGAGATAAGACGACTTGACTCTTCCAATTATAATAAAATCATCAGATCTTCAGAGATCTTTAAATTCTTGGCATCCTTCGGTTACACTGCCAACAATATTTATTTTGTATATAACAAGATTCTTTTTGCTTATATATCAATTTGTTTCGTATAATTTTTTTTTTTAATTTACCTAATTCAATAAATAATATTTATCAATTTAATAAATTTAAATTTTTATTAAATTAATTTAAAGATATTATAATAAAATATATTTTTTTAATATATTTAATCCAAATTATTTTAAAATTTATCATTTTATCTTTAATTTTTGATAATATTTATAATTTAATTATTAAAATCATGTGATAGTTAAATATAATATTATTAAATTATTTTAATAAAAATTAAAATTTTGAATAGGATTTATCTTATTTTAAAATATTAAATATTTAAATTCTATAAATTAAAATATTATTTAACAAATTTATATAAAAAAATTACATAAATAAATAAGTAATTCTTTTAAAAGTATTTTAATATTCAAGCTTGATTTACAAATTATTAAGATGTGAATTTATGTCACAGTACCCCTTATTAAGATATAATTGGATACTATTTGTTGTTAGGTTAATTATTGTCACGTGAACACAATTAATCAATTATCACATTATTTAATTTTTATTTTTTTTAATTTAATCCATCCTATAACAGATTACATGAATATTAAGTAGACTTTTCACAAATTTAAATTTTTTAAATTTTTTTATATCTAATATTTTTTATAATTTCGTACAATGATACTCGATATATGTCTAACATTACCTTTTATTCAATAAAAAATTAATTTAATTTTATGTTTATAATATATAATATAATTTATAATATATTTAAAATATTTATTTTATTATAATTATATTAAAAACATACGTGTAACAAATTTATATAATTAATTATATGTTATTAGTATAATTATATCTTTAAAATGTACAACTTTAAATATAATTATATTATTATCTATATATTATATGTATAATTATAATTTTAAAAATAAATATTATTAAATATATTTTTATATTTATTTATATATTATATATATATATATAACTATAATAAAATAAATATTTTACCGATAGATTTAGGCAAAACAAAAAACAATAATGAAGACATAGATTTAGATTTGCTCGAAGGTTCCTCCAATAAGGCATATATATTAATTTGAAACACCACAACACTTGTTATCAAATTTATTAAATTTAAATCCACATAAACTCAACTTATATATTCCACTGTTTACACTTTTATTGATTTAGGTTAGTTTTAATTAGGTGAGATATTATTTATGAGTTATTTTACTTATAGATTAAAATAATTTATTATAAAATATTTTATATTTAATTTTAAAGTTTTTTTATGTTATCAATAAAATTTATTATACGCTAAATATTTATACATTTATATAGTTTTTAATTATTAATTTAATTAACTTTTTTGAATATTTAAATATTTATATTATAATTTTTTAATTAATTGATTAAAATAAATATTATATATATATTTAAAATTTATTAAATTAAAATATTTGTAATTATTTTATCAATAACAACAATATCTTCAAAATATTCCTAATTCAAACTTTTATATAATTTGTCTTTCTTTAAAAGCATGCTTCTCAAAAGTACTTATATAGAATAGAGGTCAAAAATTAGATCGAATCGAATTAAATTGAAAAATCAGATCTGATTAAATAATTTTATAAATCATACGATTAGGTTAAGTTATATTAATTTTTAAACTAGTGAGATTAGATTATACTGATTTTAATAATATATTAAATTTTTTATATCATTTTATTAGATGTATTATATTTATTTATTATTAACCGGATCAAACCGTTAACCAAATCAGACCAAACCGTTAACTAAACCGTTTAATTACAATATTTTTAATAACTAAACAATTTAATTCAATCCAATTTAAGAAATATGAACGATCCAATTTAAATAATTTTTTTTTACTCAAAATCATATCAAACCAAACCGTAAATACCCCTAACAAAGAAGTCAAAAATACTTACATAAAGATCACTCCACAACGCATATGGGTTTGTTACTAATATCATTTTATCACCTTCAAAGATCCGGTTAAGACGAATTTACCAAACCATTAAATTTTAATTATTCCAATTAAAATATGAAAGTTGAATGTAAAGATATTACACTTATTTTTTTATATTTGTTTTTTTAATAATTTATTATTACTATTATAAAAGAATTATCGTACAAAAATAAATTATTTTTATGTTTTTTTCTATCTTTTAATTTTTTTAATTATAAATTATTTAAATAATAACAATTTTATCTAAAATAATTATAAAAATAAAAAATTATATTTATTCTTATGCAATGATATTTTTATAACAAAATTAATCTATTATAAAAAATAAATATAAAATTTTAATATTATTTTTAAAGAAACTCTAACTATATATATATATATATATATATATATATTTATTTATGACAAAGTCCGGCCAAAGAAGGTGACATTGCCAACAATATTTATAGGAGATATAATTAATCCTTATGTTTGTACATCAATTTCACCCTTATCATATTTAAGATATTATATATTTTTTAATTTTTTAATCAAATAATTTATCTATAATATTAATAAATTTAATTTAAATTTTAATTTAAATTTTTAATATATTTTATCGATATATATTTTAAAATACATAATTTAATCTTAACATACAATAAAATTTATAATTTGATCAACTTTTCAATAATATAATAAATAAATATAACATCATTAAATCAATTTAATAAATATTAAATTTTTGGATAAAATTTGTTAATGTAAAAAAATTAAAAAGCTAAATTATATGAATTAAAAGATTAAATTAATTTTTAATAGTATAAAACTAACATGAGTCATATAATCTTAAACGAGAAACTTAAGGAAATGTAAGATTAATATTACTTATAAATATTACACTAATATCATTCTTAAAAAATATGCACTAAGTCCTCATATATTTCATCGTTGAATGGACATAAAAGTATACAGAAGAATGTACGCCCATACATACAGTCATATAACCAACTCTCATGGAAGAAACACCCCCAAGTCAAAATTATAGAGGATGTATGTAGATGGAGCAAGAAATTCAAGAGGAGCAAGAATTGGAATCGTAATATTCACCCTAATGGAAGATTTAATAGAACAGTGTCTTCGCATCACTTTCCAAGCAACCAACAACGTTGCTGAATACGAAGCTTTACTCTTGGTGTTGCAACAATTAATAACCCTTAGAGATAAAAGAGTGTTTATCCATAGTGATTCACGACTGGTAGTAAATCAAGTAAATGATGATTTTGAAGCTAAAGAAGAAAGGATGAACCTTTATGTGCAGAGGTGAAGAAAGCAAAGGCATTATTTGAAACTTTCAAGATCAAGCAAATTCCTCGAGAAGGAAACATTTATGTTGACTCCTTAACTACATTGGCTTCTATAGTATATTCAGATTTGAAAAGAGTAATCTCGGTCTCCTGTTTGTCGAGACCTATCATTTGTACAGGTGAAGCAAAGGACCAACCTCAGTCGAACGTCATTTCTACAATTCACCTTTCTTGGTTGAATCCATACTTAAAATACCTTGTCAACGACATCCTTCCAAAAGACAAACACTTAGTTCGCAAGCTCACAACAAAAGCAAAAAACTACACTATTATCAAAGGGGTACTATATTGAAAGAATTATGGTGGCCCGTGGCTAAGATGCTTACCCATTATAGAAGCTTAGATGGTGCTAAGAAATTTACATGATGGCTAACGAAAATTCCTTATCGTGGCAACTGATTATTTTTCTAAATGGATAGAGGCTGGAACTTTAGCATAAATCCAAGAAACAAATGTGGAGAAATTCATATGACATAACATCATATGACAATATGGATTACCTCGTGAACTAGTTGACGATAATGGTAAACATTTCACTGGACAAAGGCTAATATCTTTTTACGATGAAAAAAACATCAAACTATCTCATTCCACCTCATATTGACCTCAGGTGAATGGCCAAGCTAAATCGTATAACAAGACACTTATAAATATATTACGAAAACATTTGGAGAGAGCCAAAGGTAAATGGGTTAACGAGTTACCCGATGTTCTTTGAGCCATAAGAACTACCCCCAAAATGTCAACAAGAGAGACTCTCATCTCTCTTGTTTATGGTACTGAAGCAGTTATACCCTTCGAGATACAATAACCCATACTCAAATCTAGTATCACTCAAGACGATAATGACCACTTAAGATGTGAGGACCTTTTGTTAACTAAAGAGAAGCAAGAAGAAACCTTGATACGACTTGAGTCACAAAAGAGAGCAATCCAAAAGACATATAACAAGTTCGTCAAGCATAAGAGTTTCATTATAGGAGAATGGGTTTTGCGAAGAGCGGTAGACAACAAAGTCGAAACTAGTGCAGGAAATTTTGCTACAACATGGGAAGATTAATATCAAATATATGACATTACCCCTGAGGGTTCTTACTTGATAGAACGTGATGGGATAAATGAGGAGCTGAGTTGGAATGGAGAACTCCTAAAAAATATTATTTGTAAAGTTAATGATTTGTACGTCCAGAAATACAATATCTTTTGGTTTACCTTAAGTTGTTGAACTTTATTTTATGCCCCCAAGTTGGAAGTAGTCAATAGACCTTCTCGCTTGGGATGCGGGATACATCTTATGCTTCATGATTGGAGGTGGAGTCCCCTGACCCCCCCACTTGAGATGCTGACTAAAATCCTTACCATATTACAGTGCAATTATGAGTGTTTCTCGACACAAATCTTCATTGCATTTAAGACATGTAAAAATAAATAACAGGAGTTTCAATGATTACCAAACCAATCACACGCTATCTGGTATTACAAACACTGCATTCCTTTATAATAGGAACTTTATGCATGTTTTTTCTCAAGTGTCCTCTATTTCCAATACTCAACTAGTTTGTGTAGTCTATCTCGTTCCTCCTTGTACCTTTCCTATTTGAGATGTGACAATTTAAACTCTTCACATACGTCCGCTAAATCTTACTCCAGGGCTTTACAATGAGATTTCATCACACATAATTGTTGATCTATGAATTCAGTTGTTTCTCAACACATTTCAACTTCTTTTTCTGAATCTCTTACTAGAGGTATAGCTTATGATCAACGACATATCGCACAGATCAATAATAAATCTTTCAACTTTATATAATTATTATACTAATAATAATAAGGTATTTACATCGAGAACATTCCTAGCTATCATATGCCAGATCGTTCCTTGCTCTCTTTTACGGTCTATATAGATAGATGGATGATCCTCAGGCACTCCAAAATGGTGATGTAATTCCTTCTGAGCACGTGGAACATTAAACATTCCATCTTTGAAAAGATTGTTGATACCACTAGTTTCACCACTCTCTTTCTTCAAAGGATATATACTTTGAAAAAGGATAATATCTTCCTTCAACGAGGACATTCCCTCATTCAGAGGTAACTTCTCAGCACCCGATCTGATCGTTCGTAGAGGGGTAGAAGACATCCCATCCTGATCTGGCTTAGGGAGTGTTTTTCATTTCTTATTTTTTTTCTTCCCTCAAGACTTTAGGGGAAACCTAGTTAACTTTCTCGTTGTGCGCGGGAGAGGTTTCTCGTTTACTTGAGTCAGGCATGACTTGCATAACGAGCAAGGTTTTTTGATTCACCTTCTCGCTATGATTGGGAGAAATAACTTGTTCCCCCATAATAAGGATTACTTTTGCAGATGGCGATGACACCTTAGGAATATTCAAAAAATATGATCCTCAAACAAGTCATCCAAATTTACCTTGTTATAATCCATTCTTATATATCAACGGCCTACGATAAAATTATGAATTCTATTAGGCCGTAAAATGTTATTCTTAATTCATAATATCAAGGGTGCCCTTAGATGCTCAGAATTAACGTTTTTGTAATAAAATGAATTATATGAATGCTGAATAGGGATAAGTAAATCAACCAGATAGAATAAATAGAAGTAAGAAACCACATTTAAATTAAGCCAATTTAAAATCCTAAAAAATTTATTACACAATCTATCTTTACAAAATATCAAAATAAATCCCTCTTACGAGTGGCTTCTTCCACCATACCCTCGGGTTGACCACTAGGAACGACCTCAAATATTACGAGGTGAAGGCTAGGGAGTATCGGTTGCAGGTGCCTTGGACCAACCACTTTGAAAATATCACATTAAAGTAAAATAAGACCCTATCAAATCCAGTTTTTCAACTTGGGTTCTTAGATTTCTCATTACAAAACTGACACCATTTTGGTAAGCTTTGGTGCACTTCGTTTTCAAAGTGTCTACCAAAGTAGACAATAAGTTCACCTGATTTGACAAAGCGTCCTGTTGGCCTTATAAGGTGTGAACTCTATCCTCGACCTTCATAGCGAGCTCCTCGAAGTGTTTGGCTGCTTATCCTTTCTCGAAATAATATATGTTGACTTTTCGTAGCTTCTCGGACTTATCAATAAGGTCGCCTATGAGTTTTAAGATTTTGGCATCTTTCTCTGCCATCAGCACATCCTTATCTTTAGCAACCTTTTCATACTTCGCTATTTGTAAGCGACTAGCTTGAACCTTGCACTTGTAGCCTCTGAGGGATAGCTCGCCTTCCCTCGCCAAGCACACTGCCTAAAATAATATGAGTTAACTTTGTATCCTTAAGATCCCTATTAGTATCATCAGTAAGGCCATAGAAAGTTACCTCAAATAGGCGATTTTCTATCAACTCTGTATTGGTGCCTCCTTCGCTCCTATGGGCCATCCTAACCTGTGACCTCTCGACTTTAGTGCCAAAAATGTTGGAACATCTGCCTTTTAATATTTGTTCATCCAAAAATCCCTTCACTGAAGTAGGAGACTGGGGTGTCTAAAACCACAACATCTTTTAAGATGACTTCAACAAATTTGAAGTCATTCAAGTCCATGGCCTCCATTCTCGGGGTACTCTTCCCCAAATTTCCTCTTCTTTGAAACCTCGTGCCTACGAGGTGATGACAAGCTTGGATTACTAGATGTTTCTCAAGGCATCAAGACCTCTATAACTGGAGCAACCTCTAACTCTTCTACAAAGGGAACTTTATCTCGAGTTGGTGAAAGGAACATAGGCTCCAAGCGAGGGCATGTAGGAGCTAGGTCTTGCACAACCGAAGTGTCAATTAGGTTTTCCAAGTCAATATGGGAGTAGTCCATACATGTAAAAAGAAATTTAGATTAGTAAATTTACCATGAAATCGAAGTTGAAAAATTACCTCGTAAATAAAAAAACGACATTGGTATTCGTTTAAGTAATCCTTTTACACTTTGGATTTCTTCAAATAAGCTACAACCAGGATATTGCCATAACTTTCACAAGATGTATTATGTAGCTCGATTCCTCTAATCTTCTCTTTACCACTAGGGTCCAACTTGCTTATAAGTTCACTAGCCCGAGGTTGGGAGGTGTTAAAATGGTTATTCCAAGTATACCAAATGGAAAAATCCACCTAATTACCCTAAATATCCATACATATGTAAAAGTATTTGTCTTTCCAATCATAACTGCTATCAGGGAGTTTAAGATGTAATTTGTGGCCAATAACGTAAGATATATACACCCTCCCTCTATCCATCCTGTTCTTCTTTAGGAAATATAAGCTCTTCAACTCATCGCTTGAAAAATCTATTATGTGTTCCCCAATAACCACAGAAAGGCACAAAAGGGTTCGCCACCCATTTGGATTTATTTATGCAAAATTTATATCAAATGTACTCAAAGCACGAGTTATCAATTTAGGGAAATGGTAACGGAGACCTATTTTAAAGGCCACTAAATGTATCACCCACCACCTTGGTAAAGGATCATCAGTATTGCATAGATTACGAGGTACTGGCATTATACCTACATGAGTCGGGAGATCGTATGTTTGTCTTATCTCCTCTAAATATTTTGTTGTTAGAACACCGAACATCTTTTCAATCTGATGCTTATTTTTAGTTCTATGGGTATGCTTACCTTTATTTTCCCTCTTCTTTTTAGAGTGTGGTACTTTGGCCTATACTGACACGGGGATCCTGATAATGGGCACTAGACCTCGTGAAGATGAGGCAGAAATTGCCTTGGATCCCGAGGAAGAGGGGAGAGTGAGAATACTTTCCTTAATAGTTCTCGGGATAGGCCTATTATCGCTACTCCTTGTCATTTCAGGTCATTTGGTTTGTAACGACCCCATGGGTACATGACCTGATCCAGGGGATATATCTTTAGATGAGTCTCTTTTCGAAGACTTGTCCTTAATAGAGACTATCTCAGGAAGAGGAGCAACCATTTCTTTTCTCTTATTAGATATAAAAAAAAGGAGATAAAAGATAAAGAAAGTACCTAAATAATGTGAAGGCCGTTTGAATTGTGGGTTCACAATACAACAATGACCTAACTTCTAATTGACGTCGTTATATGAACGAACTGAAATTCCAACCAAGTAATTTTTTAACGATCTAATTAAGAATAGAACGATGTCAAATTGATTAGTAGGCTGAAACTCTCTGAAGGTAAATTTATTAAGTAAAAACAGGTAGGATAAAAGTAAATTTCTCCACTATTTATAAAGGGGAAGCGATAAGTTGAAAGGTTTAATCATTAAATAAAAGTAATAAAAAGAATATAATTTGTAATTAAAATAACCTCGTAACTGAGAGTTGTAACATCTGAGAGGTCATAATCTGTCAATTACGTTGAATCATTTAATGTGGCTACTTTAAATTCAATGGGAATACTTTAAATTAAAATTGATGATCAAGTGTTATTCTCTTGACTTCTCAAAATCAAGAGAACAAGAGAGTTAATATTTGGTATTAAATATGTAACAGGTATGTGACCTAATAAATGTTGGTACCTCGCTATGATACATCGAGATTATAGGGACGGCTTAATGATGGCCCAGATTTGACGAGCTCAATAAAGCACACAACGTAGCCAATTAGAACACCTTGTTATTGTACCACGATATTTTAGAGATCAAGACTTGGTAGAATTTTAAGGTCCTAACACGAC